>CM077094.1:110556855-111037685 GCA_039513925.1 Platanthera zijinensis
TCGACCAAAAGGCAGTTATCTAGGGGATCATCTCTCTACTAAAGCACAAGAACAACACACACAAAAAAAACTCTTGGATATAGACAAGTAGTTCAGTGCATACATTTTTCTCAGAAGATCGACTGCTCTTAAAAAGAAGAAGAAAGAACAACAATCACTATCAAGAGTCTTTCTTCTGCTTCTTTGTTTTTTAGGATTCCAAGTGACAAGAACATTCAAATCAGCCAAAGGATCTCATAAAGTTGATCTTACTATAGAAGACCTACTCATCCTTAGCAAAGCTTACACTCCTAAACCATTCAACTTCTCAGGGGGAGCTTTGACAATAACTCATAATCCACATAGTCTTCCTATTTTGATTTGAGAAAAGAAGACTTCAATCAACCTCTCTTCCCCACCTATGTACAGGGTTTTAATTCCCTTCAAAATTATTCTGGTTGCAAGTCTCCTCCAAAAGACTTGAGTTGGTTTTTGAGCACCTGATCAAAAGCTCATTGGTGGCAGTCACCTGATCAAAAACTGTAGTAGATTCCTACCTTGGGTGGTAGAATAGTGGATGTACCCAAGTTTGGGGAACCACTATAAAATTTCTTGTGTTGTCTGTGTGGCTGTGATTTTACTGTGTGCTTATGCTGTGATATAATTGCCTATATTGTGATATATTTTGCTATGTAGCTTAGTTACCTTTTCTCTAATTCACTTGCTGCACTTGTACACTTATACACCTATATCATAGTAACATATTTTGTTAAAGACTTCTTATTTTTGCAAGAATAAAAAAGATTTTTAAAACTCTATTCACTCCCCCCTCTAGAGTTATTAGGAGCTTACCCTATCTTTCAAATGGTATCAGAGGGTGGTTAATCACATCATACATGCTCACACCTAGATTAATCAAGATCCTCAGGATAAACTCTGAATAAGTCTTACTAGTTTCTCAGTTTAAATTTTATTTTCTGATATCATGACACAAAATAAGGATTATGTCAGCACCAGACCTCTAGTTTGCAACCTGCAAAAGTTTGGAATCTGGAAAGCAAGAATCAAACTTTATATGAACTCTATTGATGAGGACATTTTTAATTCCATCTTGATAGGACCACTAGCTCCAGTGGCCTCTACTTCAACCCCAGTAAATCTCAGTGCAGTGCCTCCTCCAGATCAAACTGATGCATATAAGAAAGCGAAGATTATTGATGCCAGAGCTATGAACATACTGGCCCAAACTATGTCAGATGACATATTTCAGAAAGTTGCTGAATGCATATCTACCAAAGCATTTTGGGATTCCCTCAACCAAATGGTAGCAGGTTCGTCTGATGAAAGGAAGGATAGAAGATCAAACCTCATATCTAAATATAAGAATTTCAGGAAAGATGAAGCACAATCTTTGGAAGTAATGTACAACAGGCTGAGCTCCATCATTAGTGAGCTCAGAACACTAGAGAAGGAAATTACTCTAATTGAGGTCAATGACAAAATCCTCATGTGCTTCCCTAGAACTTGGGACTCTAGAATCTGGCCCATCAGAGAAGCCAGAAGCATGGCTGAAATCTTAACAGAATCTCTGCTTAGAAATCTCAAATCCTATGAGCAATTGATCAAGTCAAGTGAAGCTGCAGTTGAACCAAAGGCTTCAACACCTACTAGAAAGGAACATAACTTAGCACTCAAAGCTGTAGAATAATCTCCCAACTTGCCAGCCAATAAAGATCTTATGGCTCTCTTTGCAAAGAGATTCTATAAAATGTCAAGGAAGGACTTCAGGAGAAAGCCCTCAAGGAAATAAGATAAACCCAGGTATGATAAGACCCCTTCTAAAGAGGTTGTCTGTTATGAGTGCAAGAAACCTGGACACTTCATCTCTGAATTCCCATAAGCCCAAAAGAAAGACAGAAGGCATGAAAAGGATTCAAGAAGACATCATCACAGTAAGGCCTCCTCCAGCAAGTACAAAAAGAAGGAGAAGGGCTTTGTAGTTGAAACCTGGAGTGATACTTAAGATGAAACATCCTCCTCCAATTCCAGTGAAGATGATGAAGAAGAAAAGAAGGCAAGGGAAGTTTGCCTTATGGCAATAGATGCAGGAAGCAGCAGATCAGATTCAGAAGAATCAGATGATGAAGAATTCCTCTCTGAAGAGGATCAGGTAATTGCTTCCTATGACTTTCAATCTAAAGAATTTCAATCTAAATTTAAACTCTTGTGTTTAGACCTAATAAGATCTGAGAAGGAAATCAAACTTCTCAGGGAAAACTTTTAGAACAAGACAAAATCATTGCTGAAAGTGAAAAATTAACTGAAGAATTAAGCTTAGCCAATCAACAAATAGTTTTTCTAAAATCTGAATTAAGTAAGGCGAAGGAACTAGAAGAATCCCTGAATGGTAGAAGCTTACAACTGTTAGATATAACTTGCACAGTTAATACAAGATCTATCAATAACAAACTAGGATTAGGAGCCTCATCCAGTGAACCAATCCTAATTCAGAAAAATCAATTGTCAAAACCTATTAACTTCATCTCTGAAAATGGTAAGAAAAATACTGAACAGGTAGAGAAGGTTAATAAAGTTCTTAAATAGTTAGAACTTAATAAAACCAATCAGAAAAGGAAAAAACAAACATCATAACTATGTTCAGCATATTTCGTCGAATGCAGAACGACGAAATGGATATGGTTCGTCGACCTCAGAACGACGAATCCTGAATGCAAATAATAATGTAAACTATTCTTCGAACTGGGATCGACGAAATCAGTATGGTTCGTCGACCAGAGATCGACTTTTCTGGGGCCCTGAGAATGGATACCTCCATTCTTCAAGCAGAGATCGAAGAACTCAACCCAGATCATCGAGCTCAGGTCGACGAACATACTCGAATTTGTCACACTCAGTTCATAACCAGAGTAACCTAAAAACTGATAAATCCTTTAATCCCTTTAGTCAGTGAGTCATACCTCCTAGAAGGTATCATCCTTTAGGTTATAAGGATCAATCTGAATGCTCATTTATTTCAAGTTTCAGTTATGTTAAACAATAAGGACCCAAGGTAATCTTGGTCAAAAACTACTAATCCTCCTTGTAGGTAGAAGAGAACCCTGTCACTCAAAACAAGTGGTACCTGGACAGAGGTTGCTCTAAACATATGATAGGTTGCAAGGAATGACTTATCAACTATAAAGCCAAGATTGGACCTAAAGTAATCTTTGGGGACTCAGGCTTTGGACTGACAAAAGGCTATGGAGATTTCAACAGTGGAGCTGTCACATTCAAGAAAGTGACTTATGTAAATGGTCTTAAGCATAACCTGATATCAGTAAGCCAATTATGTGATACAGGTTATCAAGTAAGCTTCACTAACTCTTTATGTCTTATTTCTTTAAACAACACAACTGTTTTAACAAGAATTAGACAAGGCAATATCTACTTAGTAAATTTTGAATCAGCTAAATCTGAAATTTGCTTATTCAATTCTGTCAGCATTCAAACTAGCTTATGACACAAAAGACTAGGACATGTAAACCATAAAAATATAGCTAGGTTATCTAAAGACAATCTTGTTAGAGGTTTACCTTTTGGTCCCTATAAGAAGGAAGGCCTCTGCAGGGCTTGTAAGCTAGGAAAGCAAACTAAATCTAGTTTTAAATCCATTAATAAGAGTGAGTCACCTAGAATCTTGTACTTGCTCCATATGGACCTTTTTGGCCCTATTGCAGTACAAAGTCTAGGAGGAAAGCCTTATACATTAGTTATTGTAGATGATTTCTCCAGATTCACATGGGTTTTCTTTTGGAGAACTAAGTCAGATACTTTTAAGGTTCTCACAGATTTTCTCAAGAACATACAGATTGAGTATTCTACTCAAGTTGCATTGATCAGAAGTGATCATGGTACTTAATTTGAATCTCTTCTTATGCTAGAGTTCTGTGAGAAGGAAGGTATCAGACATTATTTCTCAGCTCCAAGAACTCCTCAACAAAATGGGGTAGTTGAAAGGAAGAATAGGACACTCATTGAAGCTGCAGGTACATTGCTTGCAGATGCTTACATGTCTCTTTCCTATTGGGCAGAGTCAATAAGCAAAACAAATTATGTCCTAAATAGAATCCTAATACATAAACTAAAGTTTAAGACTCCTCATGAACTACTCAAAGGGAAGAAACCTATAATAACCTATTTTAAAGTATTTGGATTTATATGCTATTTTCACAATAATGACAAGAAACATCTTAGAAAGTTTGAAGCTAAGGATGCAATGGGAATTTTTCTAGGATATTCCCAAGTCAGCAAGGCATATAGGGTGTTTAATAAATCAACATTAAAAATTGAGGAATCTATGCATGTAACATTTGATTAATTTAATATGTTTTACAAGGAGAGAGACATCTCTACCAACAATAATATGCAGGTACAAAATTTGTGTGAGAGCTTGGATGATCTAAATCTTACTTCAAAGGATGAATCACATCCCTCTCCACAAGCTATATCAGAAGTTGAAAGTGAAGAAGAGACTGTGGAAGCAGATCAATTTCCTCTAACAGTTGATACAATTCCACAAGAGGAATTAAATCAAATAACTGTTGCTGAACCAACTCCACCTAATTATCTTGTCACACTTAGGGATCACCCTAAATCTCAAGTAATTGGAGAAATATCATTAGGAGTGCAGACAAGACATGAACTCAACCCTTATGTGATGCTTGCCTGCTTTCTCTCTCAAATTGAGCCTAAATCCATATCTGATGTAGAGCAAGATCCAAACTGGATCACTGCAATGCAAGAGGAACTCAACCAGTTTGAGAGGTGTAGAGTTTGGGACTTAGTTCCAAGGCCCATGGGCTATCTAGTTATTGGGACTAAGTGGGTATTCAAAAACAAACTTGATGCCCAAGGTGTGATAGTGAGGAACAAGGAAAGGCTTGTTGCTCAAGGATTCAGGCAAGTAGAAGGAATTGATTATGATGAAACCTTTGCTCTAGTTGCCATACTTAAAGCTATAAGGATTATCTTAGCTTATGCAGCATTCAAAAAGTTCAAAGTCTACCAGATGGATGTGAAATGTGCATTCCTTAATGGAGAACTCAAAGAAGAGGTGTATGTTGAACAACCACCAGGTTTTATCTCTCCATCTCATCCCTCTTATGTGTTTAAATTGCATAAGGCTCTCTATGGTTTAAAGCAAGCTCCAAGAGCTTGGTATGAGACCTTAGCCAGCTTTCTTTTAGAGCATGGTTTTTCTAGAGGCTTGGTAGATAGAACTCTTTTTACAAAACTGCATCATGATAAAATTCTCTTATTACAAATATATGTAGATGACATAATTTTTGGTTCTACTAATCCCAAACTGTGCAAAATATTTTCTGATTTAATGCACTCAAAGTTTGAGATGAGTAGCATGGGTGAGTTATTATATTTCCTTGGTCTCCAAGTGAAACAAACCCCTTAAGGGATCTTCATCTCTCAGTTTAAATATGCTAAATAGCTTATTAAGAAGTTTAGGATGAATGATGCCTCTGCCATGAAAACTCCCATGGCTACCAATGGTGTTGTAGATGCTGATGAATCTCGAAAACCAGTTGATCAGACCATGTATAGGGCCATTAATGGATCCTTACTATATTTAACAGCAAGCAGACCAGATATTATTTTTTCCACATATCTTTGTGCTATGTTCCAGGTGAACCCTAAAGAATCTCACCTTATTTTCTTGAAAAGGATTTTAAGATATATAAAAGGTTGTCCAGATCTAGGCCTCTAGTATTCAACAGAATAAGAATTTGTGTTAACTGGGTTCTTTGATGCTGATTATACTGGATGCAGAGTAGACAAGAAAAGCACCTCTGGAACTAGTCAGTTCCTTGGTGACAGACTTGTATCTTGGTTCTGTAGAAAACAAATATCTGTTTCAACATCCACTGCTGAAGCTGAATATATGGCTGCAGGCAGCTGCTATTCACAGATCTTGTGGATACAAAACCAATTACTAGATTATGGTGTCAACATAAATAATTCAGCTATTCAATGTGATAATACAAGTGCTATTTCAATTTAACAAAATCCAGTATTGCATTCTAGAACCAAGCATATAGACATTAGACATCATTTCATTAGAGATTGTGTTGACAAACAAAAGATTAAACTTGAATTTATCTCTACTGATTTGCAAAGAGCAGATATATTCACTAAGCCATTGGACTCATCCAAGCATCTATTCTTTGTCAATCAGCCTGGTATGATAAATGGTCAGGATTTAATCTAATGCTCTGTCACTGGTCAAAGAATTGTCTCTGTTCGTTTACCTGAGATCGATCAACTGATAACAGTTCCTGAGATTTTTCGTCGACCCGAGCTCGACGAAATCTCTTGGTAAAGTGATTTTCGTCGACCCGAGATCGACGAACTTAATTCAGAAACCTTTCATCGACAAGAGATCGATGAAATGTATTATATCCTTCAGACTGAGTTCGACGAACTATTAAACCTGAAATTATTTCGTCGACCTCAGAATGAAGATTTTGTTCGTGGACCGAAGCTTGTCTGTTCATATTCTGTAAAACCTTATATTTAGGTTTTCTTCGACCTCCGTCCCGCACTTTCAGTTCCCTTTGCACTTGATCGTCGTTTTCCATTTATAGGTGCTTTCATGGCGATTCCTGCTGGTTCTCTTGCTGCCATGTAATTTAATGCTGGCTTCGACATGGACTTTGAATCATTCCAATATTCTGATCCGGTTTTCCTTAACATTCTCCAACTACTAGAAGAACAAAAACTGAAGACTCTGCTCTCAACCCGAATTAAGATATCTGCCACAGAAATCAGGGAATGGGTGTATACAGCTACTGTCGATGAGACAAGATGACCAGCACCATCGTGGGTAATGCAATTTCTCTTACCCCCGATATTATTACTGAAATTTTTGGATTAAAAATGGTGAGGAGAATTTATAAATTGATTCTGAAGAGTTTGATTTAATGCTGAATACAATGGGGTATTCTGGAGACACCCCAAACAAGCTCCTCAAGAAACTTCTGTCTGCCGAGTATAAATTTCTCGCAGATATAATTGGGAAAGTGTTGCTCGGGAAGCACACTGCGCATGATTATATCACCAGGCATCAGTTCCTTGTCATGTGCGCCATTGTAAATAAGAAAGCTGTGAACTGGGCACAGATTCTGTTCGATTTGATCACAAAGAAGAACAGCAAGAAAGAGGTATGTTTTGGAAGGATCCTAGGGATCTTCCTAAAGGAAAAGGATATAGGATCCCTGGTCTCCTCGACCATATCCATCAATGCCTCAAAGAGACTCACCTGTGCTCTTTTTGGCAAGTGGGAGAGGACCATCACCAAGCCAACTAAGGCTAGCTCCTCCTCCACTAAAACTTCCAAGAGTACAAGGGCTGCACTAGCCTCTCCCCACCCCATTGAAGGGCTCCCTTCTACTCCTTTACCACATCCTGCCCCTCCAGTTCCATCTAAACAACAAGTCCAACCAACTCCACCTTCTACTACAAACCACATCCATACTCCAACACCACCAGCATCTCCACTTCCCTCTTCCCCTACACATCTACTATCTCCTCCTCCTTCACCTCAACCTGACACCTCCATCCCTACACCACCTCCATCCCCTCTACAATCTCACCTAGTTGATATCCCCCACATAACCCTCTCCTCCCTCCCCTCCTTTAACTTGCTCTCCTCTCCCCTGAACTCTCCATCTCCACAAAATTACTTTCCCTTAGAAACTCCAGTTCCACCTCCACCTCCATCAACCACATCTACTCCTTCAGCTACAACCCCACCATCTTACTCTCCAACCCAGGATCCTTCTCTTACCACCACTCTCATCACTCTTCTCACCCCACTACTCAAAACCCTTATAGCAGAGGCCATTTCTCCTCTAGCTGCCTCCATCTCATCTTTTGCTACTCAAATATCCACACTCACCACTGCTCCATATTCAGTTGGGGGCCTGGATTCAGCACATGCTAAAATAGGAAGGGGGAGATACTTGATGAAGAAGTAGTAGCAGCAGCAGTTTTAGCAGCAGTAGGACCAGTTGTACAGATATCAGATACAATAGACATGGATACAGAAGCAGAAGAAGATTTATTAAATTTTCTTCATTTTATTGAAACTGACATGGACATTGATGAGTTAGTTATACTAAAACTAAATATTGTTGGTGATATTTTCATTAATCCCACAGTAAACTTGATGAGTTTGTTAAGTTCTTTTATACAGCTCATCAAAGTCTTCCTCCAGCTGAGTATACCAAGCCATCATTAGCTATTATTCCATATTCTTCCCTAATAAGCACTGATGTTGTCAAACAACTAAAGTCCAGTTTTGCTATTCCTGCCACTCCATCATCTAGACAGATTGCCTCCCCAATTGTATCTTCTCTTATGGCCCCAGTCTTTATAATGGATGATTCTCCAGTACAAGATCTGGATACATTGATTATGGCTGACATAGAGGAAGAAAACAAATTAGCTGCTCAGAGCACAGAAGTATACAGTTCTCCAGTTCCCTCCCCAGTTCCATCTCATGCAACAAAGAAAACAAGCTCTGATGAAGCACTAAGAGAGATTGATGCTATGCATGACAAACCTCAATCTTCTGATGATGATGATGAGGAGGAGGATCCTAAGAAAAGGAAAATCTCTAAGAAAAGGAAGGCTCCACCTCCTCCTGCTCCCAAACCTGGAAACACCAATGATACTCCCTACTATATCCTACAAAAAATAACTTCATACAAGGGAATGTCGGCCTGGATGTGGCTCTCAAAGAATAAACAAAAGGCCAGGAAGAAAAGTAGAAGGTACTCTCCTCCCCCAGCTCACAAATATAGGAAGGATCCCCCCCTCCTCCTCCTCCACCAACTGCTGGTGCTTCTGGTATTAGTTCTCAAAAGTCAGATGCACCTTCCAAGCCCTCATTCACCAGAACTTATAAGAGGCAAGAAAGACCATCCAGACAGAAATCACATGGAAGCAGTCAGCAAAGAAGTACTAGCTGTACAGAACAAATAAAAGAAATAGTATATCAGAAACTAGAATTCTCCTCAACCACAAGCTTGATAAAGAAGACACTCTGTATCACACAAACCCAAAGGAAAATATAGTGAAGCTGCACCTCAAAAATCACTGTACACTCAAAGTAGTGAAAGCCAGATTGCAACAAGCTTCCAAGAACAGTCAACACAATTCAGGCCTGTCACCCTGCTACCCTCTCAAGAAGATCAGTCACCTGTCAGTCAGAATGATGATCAAAACTTCAGGATGGCCAGGCTTTAAGAATTGATTGCTCTGTCACAGATGAAAAAGGCCAGTGAAGAAGGAAAGGATCCAACAAAATTCACTACAATGTCTACTTATAGAGAAAAAGAACTTGAAAGACTTCAGGTGAGCAAGAAATTGTTTGACCCTGCTTATTATATGGCTAGATATCCAGAGGCAATTATTCCAAGAACTTCAACTCAGATAGTGATTGGAGCAGCAGATCTGTATATATCAAAAAGAGACGCTGCCAATCCTAACAGGGAAATTATATTTACCAAGCCTTGAGAAAAGAAGAAGGAAGAAAAATCTAAGAAGTAGAAACAGAAAATCCTGAAGAAGAATTGCTACTTATGGTATACTTTATTAAAATTATATTTTCTTTTCTGTTACAAAGCTTACTATGTATATATATCTGATGCACTTGTTATTAAATTATCTGCCAGATATATATTGTGTTCATGCTTTGTATATTTTTTTCTTGTATTGAGTCTGTTATTAATGACCTCACCCAAATAGGGGGAGATTGTTGGAACCCCTAGTTGGATTTAGGCTAGGTTCACTGAGTTAGGATATGACCCAACATGTAAAGATCAGGGTCATAGTCGTGTCCTATAGTCTAGATCAAGTCCTTATAGTCAACAGTACAAAGGACCAGCCTTCAACACTGCTAAAGACTCAAGACTTCGAGAATTCAAGACTTAGAAAAACAAGTTCTACGTTCGTCGATCTCCGGTCGATGAAAGTTGAGCTCAGCTAGATGATCTCAAGGAAAATTCTCTGAGCCCAGCTCGACGAACTCAGTCCCCAGCTCGACAAAGTAATACCTTCTAAGTCTAACACTCAGTCAACGAACTAAGAACATCAGCCAGAAGAACTTCAATCTTTGATCGACTAATTCTGATTGAAGTGGTTCAACACCAAAAAATTTTCTAAATTCAGACTTCAAGACCCAGCTCGACGATGTTGGACTCCTTTTAGAATAATTCTGTTTCTTAAGGCTCAGCTCGACGATCTTGACCTGAGCTCGACAAACTCTGTTCTCAGATCAACTAACTCTTCAACTCTCAGAGCCAGAGATCACTCAATGCCAGATGTGATATTATCTCAATGCTGTCAGTTTGACCAAGTTCTAAGGTCGACTAATTTCACATTCTCTGGTCGACAAACTTAGAGCACAGTATCCGTTAGTTTATGCAGTGCAATTGTTCGCAGAACTCAGGTCGACAAAAGCTGATCCCAAGTCGACAAAAGTTGATCACAGGTCGACGAAAAGCTATTCTATGGTCGACGAAAACGGTAAGACATATTGTTATTTATTCTTTCCTTTTCTGTCTCCTTATTGTATATCTATTATAGGCCATTAATTCCCTGGATAATCAATGCATTTGAATAGAGCCGTTACTGGCAGCATTGATTGCAAATATCCCCCATGAAATTAATTGCTTATATCTCGGGACAGACATAGAATAGAATATATGACAACATTCTTGCCGTTTTCATTCCCTAGATTTCGGCTGAGCATTGATTGCAGGATTTTGAATTCGACCAAGAGGCAGTTATTTAGGGGATCATCTCTCTGCTAAAGCATAATTACAACACACACAAAAAAAGGAAGAACTCTTGGAGATAGACAAGTAGTGCAGTGCATACATTTTTCTCAGAAGATCGACTGCTCTCAAAAAGAAGAAGAAAGTACAACAATCACTATCAAGAGTCTTTCTTCTCCTTCTTTGTTTTCTAGGATCTCAAGTGATAAGAATATTCAAATCAGCCAAAGGATCTCATAGAGTTGATTTTACTACAGAAGACCTACTCACCCTTAGCAAAGCTTCCACTCCTGAACCATTCAACTTCTCAGGGGGAGCTTTGACAACAACTAAGAATCCACATAGTCTTCTCATTTTGATTTTAGAAAAGAAGACTTCAATCAACCTCTCTTCCCCACCTCTGTACATGGCTTTAATTCCCTTCAAAATTATTCTGGTTGCATGTCTACCTCCAAAAGACTTGAGTTGGTTTTTGAGCACCTGATAAAAAGCTCTTTGGTGGCAGTCACCTGATCAAAACCTGTAGTGGATTCCTACCTAGGGTGGTAGAAGAGTGGATGTACCCAAGTTTGGGGAACCACTATAAAATTTCTTGTATTGTCTGTGTGGCTGTGATTTTTCTGTGTGCTTGTGCTGTGATATAATTGCCTATGCTGTGATATATTTTGCTGTATAGCTTAGTTACCTTTTCTCTAATTCACTTGCTGCACTTGTACACTTATACACCTATATCATAGTAACATATTTTGTTAAAGACTTCTTATTTCTGCAAGAATCAAATAGATTTCAAAAACTCTATTCACCCCCCCTCTAGAGTTATTCAGAGCTTACCTTATCTTTCTAAAACCAAAAACTTTAGGCAGAACAACAGGAGATAGAGTAACCTATATTCCAGAGATAGTGCCAATCATTTCTGTTTCTGAAGCAGTAGATGAATATACCAATTCTCGAATTTCTGCCACCGACAACCTTATTCTGGTGGTCATGAGTTTCTTTAGATTCTGTTCCTCAAAAAGTTGGAGAATGTCGGTGAAGATTTTGTCCGACTGAATGAAGGATTCGAAATCAATATCAAAACAAGTATCATACTTCATCGTGGCGAGAGAATATTTAGAGATCGCCATGGCTCAGAGAAAACTTCTGCAAGAATAATAACGATCAAGTGCAAAAGGAAATTCTAAAAGCGCAGGATAGAGCTCGAAGAAGAAGGCCTAATAAAGGTTTTCAAAATATGAATCGACAAGCTCAGCCCGACGAAAAAAGTAAATTCTTCGATCTCAGGTCGACAAAAAATCTCATGAAGAGATAAATTCGTCGATCTTAGACTAAAGATATGGAGATATTTCGTCATCTATAGAAAAATTCCCTGAAACAGGATCGTCGATCTCAGGTTGACGAAACTAACTTCACACAGAGATTTCGTCGATCTCCGGTCGACGAACTCCCAATGAAAAGTTTGCAAATTGTCGATCTCAGGTCGACGAATTGTTTCCAGATCGTTTATACTAAGGACAGATTTAAAATTAAGCCTTTTCGTCTATCATTCCTAACTGATTCAGAAAGAACAAATGTTTAGATTCATCCAAGGGCTTGGTGAAAATATCTGCCCTTTGCAAATCATTGGAGATAAATTTAAGATTTATTTTTTGTTTGTCCACACAGTCTCTTATAAAATTATGCCTTATATCTATATGCTTTGTCCTACTATGATGCACTGGATAATGTGCAATAGAGATTGCACTGGTTCTATCACAAAATATGATTGAATTATTTAGATTGAAACCATAATCCACGAGTTGGTTTTCTATCCACAAGATTTGTGAGCAGCAGCTACCAACTGCCATGTATTCAGCCTCATTAGTTGATGTGGACACAGATGTTTGCTTCTTGAAAAACCAGGACACAAGCCTATCACCAAGGAACTGACATGTTCCTGATGTGCTTTTCCTATACACTCTATATCCAGCATATTCAGCATCAAAAAATCTAGTAAGCTTAAATGCTGACTCTGTTGGATACCAGAGTCCTAGATTAGGACAACCCTTTATATATCTTAAAATCCTTTTAATGAAAATAAGATGAGATTTATTAGGGCTCACTTGGAACCTAGCACAAAGACATGTAGCAAACATGATGTCTGGTCTACTTGCTGTGAGATAAAGTAGGGATCAAATAATAGCCCTATACATGGCCTGATCAACTAGTTTTCCATGTTCATCAGAGTCAACCACAGCATTGGCAGCCATGGGAATTTTCATTGAGGAGGCATCAACCATCCCAAATTTCTTAATAAGCTCATTTGCATATTTAGATTGGGATTTTAATATGCCATCAGGGGATTGCTTCACTTGTAGGCCAAGGAAGTATGATAGCTCTCCCATGCTACTCATCTCAAACTTTTAATGCATAAGATCAGAGAATCTCTTGCATAGTTTCGGATCAGTAGAGCTAAATATGATGTCATCTACATATATTTGAACTACTAAAATTTTATCATGATGTATCTTAGTAAAAGGGTCCTATCTACCATGCCTCTAGAGAAATTGTGTTCTAAAAGGAAGCTAGCTATGGTTTCCTACCAAGCTATTGGAGCTTTCTTTAGACCATAGAGAGCTTTATGCAATTTAAAAACATATGAGGGATGAGTAGAAGAGATAAAACCTGGAGGTTGTTTAATATAAACCTCTTCCTTTAGTTCTCCATTCAAGAAAGCACTCTTGACATCCATTTGGTAGACTTTAAACTTCTTAAAAGCAGCATAAGCAAGAAAAATCCTAATTTCTTCTAGCCTTGCAACAGGAGCAAAGGTTTGATCATAGACAATGCCTTCCTCTTGCTTATAGCATTGAGCAACAAGCCTAGCCTTGTTTTCTCACAATTACACCTTGGGCATCAAGCTTGTTTCTGAATACCCACTTGGTTCCAATTACTGGATATCCTTTGGGCCTTAGAACCAAGTCCCAAACTCTGCATCTCTCAAATTGATTTAGCTCCTCTTGTATTGCAACAATCTAGTGGGCATCTTGCTTTGCATAATTTATGGATTGAGGCTCAACTTGAGAGAGGAAACATGCATGCATCACATCTTGGTTAAGTTGATGCCTTGTCTGTACACCTACTAACATGTCCCCAATCACTTGAGATCTAGGGTGATCTCTTAGTGTGACAAGGTCAGTGGGTGGAGTTCGTTCAGCAACAACATTTGGAATTAATTCCTCTTGTGTAATAATGCCTGTTGTTGGAGGAGGTTCAACCACTTACAAAATTTCTTCTTCACTATCTTCATCACCTTGTTGAGGAGGATGTGATATTACCTTTTGTGTAAGGTTTAACTCACCCAATTTCTCACACAAGTGAGGTTCCTATAATAAATCTATGGTAGAAGAATCCTTCTCCTTATAATACATGTTAGCTTCATTAAATAAAATATGCATAGATTCTTCCATTTTTAAAGATGATTTATTGAATACCCTATAAGCCTTGCTATCTTGGCAATATCTAAGGAAAATTCCCTCTGTAGCTTTAGCTTCAAATTTTCTAAAGTGTTTCTTATTATTGTTATGAATGAAACATCTATACCCAAAGATTCTAAAGTAATCAATTTTTGGTTTCTTCCCTTTGAGTAACTTATAGGGAGTCTTAACCTTAAGTTTGTGTATCAAACTCCTATTCAGCACATAGTTTGCTGTGCTCACAGCCTCTGCCCAAAAGATAGGGGCATGTGTGCATCTGCAAGCAATGTTCCTGTAGATTCAATGAGGGTTCCTTTTTTCCTTTCTGCTACCCCATTTTGTTGAGAAGTTCTAGGAGCAGAGAAATAATGTCTAATACCTTCCTCCTCACAGAATCTTTACATGGGAAGAGATTCAAACTCAGTACCATGATCACTTCTGATCAATGCAACTGGAGTAGAATACTCAATCTTTATGCTCTTAAGAAAGTCTGTAAGAACTTTAAAGTTATCTGACTTGTTTCTCAAGAAGAATACCCAAGAGAATCTAGAGAAGTCATCTACAATAACTAGAGTATAATACTTCCCTCCTAAGATTTGTACAGTAATGGGTCCAAAAAGATCCATATATAGTAAGTACAAAATCTTAGGTGAGTCACTCTTATTAATTGACTTAAAGCTA
Source organism: Platanthera zijinensis (assembly GCA_039513925.1). Taxonomy (NCBI): domain Eukaryota; kingdom Viridiplantae; phylum Streptophyta; class Magnoliopsida; order Asparagales; family Orchidaceae; genus Platanthera; species Platanthera zijinensis. The sequence goes on from CM077094.1 coordinate 110,571,821, forward strand.
TTTTTAGTTTGCTTGCCTTCCTGACAAGCCTTGCATAGGCTTTCCTTCTTGTAGGGGCCAGAAGGCAATCCCTCACAAGGTTGTCCCTATATAGCTTAGAGATGTTTCTAAGGTTAACATACCTAGTCTCATATGCCATAGAATATTGTTATTACAAACTTGATTGAATAAGCATAGTTCTGAACTAGCAGAGTTAAAGTTTACTAGGTATATATTCCCTTGCCTACAACATGTTAAAACAGTTTGGTTATTTGAAAAAAATAATACATTTGGAATTAATAAAGCAAACCTGATAACCTGCATCACATAACTTACTTATGGATATTATGTTATGTTTGAGACCATTTACATATGCCACTTTTTTGAAAGTAACAACTCCACTGTTGAAGTCTCCATAGCCTTCAATTTGTCCAAAGCTGGAATCTCCAAAGATCACTCTTGGACCTAGCTTTGCCTTGAAATTGATTAGGCCGTCCTTTCATCCAGTCATGTGCTTTGAGCACCCACTATCCAGATACCACTTATTCTGAGTGATAGGATAGTTCTTCAACTATAAGGAAACAAGTTAGGTGTTCTTGACCCATGTCACCTTGGGTCCTTGTATCGTTTCATAAGAAAAGCAAGAGATGTAAGACCATTCAGGTTAGTTTTTATAGCCTAAGGGGTGAAATCTTCTGGGAGGAATTATCCATTGGGTGAATGGAGTGATATTCTCCCTAGGTTGGTTAAGGTTATTATTAGAGTTTCTATTAGAGTTGAAGTTTCTGTAAGATTGATCTGGGATCGATGAACTCTGGTAAGTTCGTCGACCTGAGGTCAATGGATTAGGAGAAGATCTTCGATCTCTGCTCGAAGAATGAAGGTAATCATTCTCAGGGAACCAATATCATCGATCTCTAGTCGACGAACCGGACTTGTTTTGTCGATCGTGGATCGAAGAATAACTATTATTGTAGTTGGCGTTCGGAGTTTGTTATTCTTAGGTCGACGAACTTTACACATTTCGTTGATCTGAGTTCGACGAAATCTGTTGAACATTGTTGTAGTTATTTTTCTTTTTTTTTCTTAGATTTTTGTTTGAGTTCAATTTTTTTAAGACTTCATTTACTTTGTCTGCTTGTTTAGTATTCTTCTTACCCTTATCTGAAATGAAATTTACAAGTTTAGATAAGTTATTTTTCTGGATTATAGGTGGTTCATTAGATGATGCACCTAGTCCTAATTTACTGTAATTTGCCCTAGCATTTAGAGCACTAGTTATATCTAACAGTTGTAAGCTTCTACCATTAAGTAATTCTTCTAATTTCTTGGCTTTGCTTAATTCAGTTTTTAAGAAAGCAATTTGTTCATTTGCTGAGGTAAGTTCATCTGTTAGTTTAGTATTTTCAACAATGTACTTATCTTGTTCAGTTAATCTTTCTCTGAGAAGTTTCATTTCCTTCTCAGAGCCTATTAAATCTAAGCACAAATTTTTAAATTTATTTTTAAATTCTTCTGAATCAAAATCATAGGATGCTATTACCTGGTCCTCTGTAAATAGAGTTTCTTCATCTTCTGAAGCTTCAGCCTCTGACTGACTGCTGAAATCATCTATTTTAGGCAACTCTCCTTTGCCTTCTCTTCTTCTTCATCATCACTGGAGCTGGAGGATGATGACTCTTACTCAGTATCATTCTAGGTTTCTACAACAAACCCTTTCTCCTTCCTCTTGTGTTTGATGGAGGAGGGCTTGCTGTGATGTGTTCTTTTGGAATCCTTTTCTCTTCTCCTGTCCTTCTTCTGAGTTTTTGTACATTCTGAGATAAAATGTCCAGGATTCCTGTAACTAATGCAATCAATTTCTTTAGATGGAGTCTTGTCATACCTTGGCTTGTCACATTGCCATGATGACTTTCTTCTGAAGTCCTTCTTTGCCATCTTGAAGAATCTTTTGGCAAGGAGGCTCATCAGTTCTTCATTGACTGGAGTCCCTTCAAATTCTTCAGCAGCCTTAAATACAATGTTATGCTCCTTCCAAATAGGTGTTAAAGTCTTCTGTTCTGCTTCTGCTTCTCTAGTATTCATTAATTGCTCATAGGATTTGAGCTTTCCAAGAAGTGATTCTATAGAGATTTCTGTCATGCTTCTGGCTTCTCTGATTGGCCATATTCTTGAATCCCATAAGATATTGAAGCATATGAGGATTTTATCATTGAGTTCTGTCAGAGTGATGTCCTTGTCCAAGGTCTTTAGCTCATTGATGATTGAGCTAAGCCTGTTGTACATATAACTCACTGACTCAGCTTCATCCTTCTTGAAGTTCTCATATTGTGAGATGAGATTGGATCTCTTATCCTTTCTCTCATCAGCAGATACAGCCACCATCTGATTTAGAGAATCCCATATGGCTTTGGGTGAAGTGCATTCAGCCACCTTTTGAAATATATCATTAGACATAGTCTGAGCTAGGATGTTCATGGCTTTGGCATCTGCAATCTTAGCTTTCCTCTGAGCATCTGTCCAATCTGGAGGTGGAACAACACTAAGATTTGTTGAAGTAGATGGAGTGGAGGCCACTGGAGTTGGTGGTCCTGCCAAAATTGAATTAAATATGTCTTCATCAATAGAGTTCATATAGAGTTTTATTCTTGCCTTCCAGATGGCAAACTTGGTTAAGTTGCAAACTGGAGGTCTAGTGCTAGCATAATCCTTGTTTTGTGACAAGATATAAAATATGAAAGGAACAAGATTTAATCAGAGAATATCTTAGGATCTTGGTTAGTCCAGGTGTTTGCCTGTTTAAATAAAAATGACTAACCTCCCTCTGATACCAATTAAAAGAAATGAGAGAGTTTCTGTTAGAGTTGAAGTTTATGTAAGATTGATCTGTGATCGATGAACTCTGGTAATTTCGTCGACCTGAGGTCGATGGATTGGGATAAGATTTTCGATCTCTGATCGAAGAATGAAGGTATTCATTCTTAAGGCACCAATATCGTCGATATCTAGTCGACGAACCAGTCTAGTTTTATTGATCATGGATCAAAGAATAACTATTATTATAGTTGGCGTTCAGAGTTAGTCATTCTGAAGTCGATGAACAGTACACATTTCGTCGATCTGAGTTCGACGAAATCTGTTGAACATTGTTGTAGTTATTTTTCTTCTTTTTCTTAGATTTTTGTTTGATTTCCATTTGTTTTAAGACTTCATTTACTTTGTCTGCTTGTTCAGTATTCTTCTTACCCCTATCTGAAATGAAATTTATAGGTTTAGATAAGCTATTTTTCTAGATTATAGGTGGTTCACTAGATGATGCACCTAGTCCTAGCTTATTGTAATTTGACCTAGTATTTAGAGTACTAGTTATATCTAATAGTTGTAAGCTTATACCATTAAGTAATTCTTCTAATTTCTTGGCTTTGCTTAATTCAGTTTTTAAGATAATACTTTGATCATTTGCTGAGATAAGTTCATCTATTAGTTTAGTATTTTCAGCAATGTACTTATCTTGTTCAGTTAATCTTTCTTTGAGAAGTTTGATTTCCTTCTCAGAGCCTATTAGATCTAAGCAAAGATTTTTAAATTCAGTTTTAAAGTCTTCTGAATCAAAATCATAGGATTGTTGGATCTCTAGTTAGATTTGGGCTATGTTCATTAATTTAGGCTGAGTCTGACCCAACATTGTATACCCAGGGTCATGTCTAGTCGTCCTAGAGTTTAGGCTAAGTCCTGTTAGTTCTACTTCCTTGGACCAACCAACAAAGGACCTCAGAAGACTCAACCTTAAAAGATATTAGAAGACAGTTTGATCAATTTGAAATTCTTCGAACTCAGCTCGATGATCGTCGATCTTAGATCGACGAAACTCAGAGTTAATTCTCTATGCTGAGCTCGATGATATTCGAGCTTAGGTTGACAATTTGTTCTCTTCAGACAGATTCTCAGCTCGACGAACTCAAAGTGCAGATTTGGAAAGTATTTCTCAGTTAGCAGTTCGTAGAGCTCAGGTCGACGAACTGGAATTCTATGGTCGACGATCTTGGATCTCAGGTCGACGAATTCTGTTCAGAGTTCGACGTTTTTTATTTTGTTCTAGAATGAGTTTTTCCCTTCTCCTGACTCTTTATTTTCTCAGTTATTTGTAATATTATTCTGAGTATTTAATGTACATATTCATCTGGATATAGCCGGTATTGGCTGCATTAAATATGGTATTCATCAGAATAATTATTTGCTTATTCTATTAAGGACAGTTGGGGAAACTCAAATGTTTTATTCCAGCCATTTTGAATTCTCCAGATCAGCCAGCATTTAAGGTAGTTATTCAAAATTCAAAGGAGAATTAATTGACAGAATATTAAAAAGAGATTATCTCTTTTAAAGGATACAGAGATAAGAAAAGAAAAAGATACAACATTGAGAACATTCAACCACTGGACGTCTCTTTCATTCTATCTCAGCGCTTTTTCATTCTTTGCCAATACTCAAGACTGAAGAAGAACAATCAAAAGAAATCAAGAGTCTTCTTCATCTTCAGTTCCAGGAATCTACAAAAATATTTGATTCAACATTAGTCAACTTGATTTCCTGGACATTGGCAGATCAAAGCTGAAGACCTTCTCACCCTGAAGTAAAGCTCATTCTTCCTGAACCTTCCTCTTCTCAGGGGGAGCTTTGACACCATCAGAATCCATATAGTCTTCTCAAGTAGTTTTTGAGAAAAGAGAAGACTTCTATCAATCTCTTTCCACCCTACTGTACAGGGTTTTAATTCCCTTCAAAAGTTAGCTTGGTTGCAAGTCTCCTAATCAAAAGACTTGAGATTGGTTTTTGAGCACCTGATCAAAAGCTCATAGGTGGCAGTCACCTGATCAAATCTGTTAGTGGATTCCTACCAGGGTGGTAGATGAGTTGATGTACCCAAGTTTAAGGGAACCACTATAAATTTCTTGTGTTGTCTGGTTGCACATTTTCTGTTTGTTTTGTTCTTGTTGTGTTTGTGATTGCTGGAATAGTTAGCCTATTTTCTTTTGCTTAACTACTATATGGTATCACTAATTTCACTCTGATATAAATTAAGAATAAACCAAAATTTCTAATACTCTATTCACCCCCCCCCCCTCTAGAATAATTAGATCTAATCCCTCCTTTTAATTGGTATAAGAGGGCGTGTTTGTTTGGTTGTATAAGTTAACACTTGAACTAAGATCCAGTTAGATAAGATTTTCTTCTTCTCAACTTTTCTTCTATCACAATGGCATGGAACAAGGATTATGCAATAACCAGACCTCCAGTTTTTAATCTAAATAAGTTTGCCATCTGGAAGGCAAGAATTAAACTGTATATGAACTCCATTGATGAGGACATATTTAATTCCATTTTGTCAGGACCTCCTACTATAGCAACTGCTTCAACATCTACTTCAAGCACTCATGCTATTCCACCACCTGAGTGGACAGATGCACAGAAGAAAGCCAAAATTGCAGATGCCAAAGCAATGCACATATTGGCTCAAAACTATGTCAAATGACATCTTTCAAAAGATGGCTGAATGCACCTCTGCAAAAGAAATCTGGGATTCTCTCAACCAGATGGTTGCTGGCTCAGCAGATGAGAGAAAGGATAGAAGATTAACTCTCATCTCATAATATGAAAATTTCAAGAAAGATAAAGTTGAATCTATCAGTGACATGTACAACAGATTAAGCTCCATTATCAGTGAGTTGAAGACCTTGGATAAAGACATCTCTCTCACAGAGGTGAATGATAAGATCATAATGTTCTTACCAAGCTCATGGGACTCCAGGATTTGGCCAATCAAAGAGGCCAAAAGCTTGAATGAGATTTATATAGAATCTCTCCTAGGAAAGCTCAAATCCTATGAGCAGCTGATCAAATCCAGTGAAGCTTTAGAACAAAGGACTCCTCCACCAGCAAGAAAGGAGCAAAATATAGCATTCAAAGATCCTAAAGAGACTAAAGCTTCAATAATCAATGAAGAATTGATGAGTCTCTTTTCTAAAAGATTCTACAAAATTGTAAGAAAGGACTTCAGGAGAAATTCATCCAGGAATAATGACAAGCCCAGGTATGATAAAACTCCTACTAAAGAAATAGTATGCTTTGGATGTAGGAAACCTGGACATTTCATTTCCGAATGCCCTTAGAATCAGAAGAAAGAGAAGACAAGAGAATAAGACTCCAGGAGCAAGCACTATAGCAGGCCTTCCTCTAGCAAGCACAAAAAGAAGGAGAAGGGTTTTGTTGCTGAAACCTGGAGTGACATAGAAGATGAATCCACATCTTCCAGCTCTAGTGAAGAGGAAGAAGAGGCAAAGGCAAGGGAAGTTTGCCTCATGGATATCAATGCCTCTTGCATCCCATCAAATGCTGAAGATGAATCTGATAATGAAGAAGCTTCAGAATCAGAAGCTGATCAGGTACTATCATCATTTGATTATAGTTCTGATAGTTTTAAAATTGAATTTAAAACCATGTGTATAGATTTAATTAACTCTGAAAAGTAATTAAACTTCATAGAGAAAGATTAACTGATCAAGACAATCACATTACTGAAAATACTAAACTAACAATTGAACTTGACTTCGCAAAAGAACAAATTGTTTTCCTAAAATCTGAACTAAGTAAGGCCAAAAAATTAGAAGAGTATCTCAATGGTAGAAGCTTACAATTGTTAGACATAACTAGTACTATAAATGCTAGGACTAATAATAGTCAACTAGGACTAGGTGCATCATCTAGTGAACCACATATAATCCATAAGAATCATTTATCTAAACCAGTAAATTTTATTTCAGATAAGGGTAAAAAGAATACTGAACAAGTAGATAAAGTAAAGGAAGTATTAAAGCAAATGGAGCTAAAACAAAAATCCAAGAATAAGAAGAAAAATAACTAAAATAATGTTAAACAGTTTTCGTCGAACTCAGATCGACGAAATGTGAACAGTTTGTCGACCCCAGAACAACGAACTCTGAACGCAAACCATATCAACAATTATTCTTCAACCTATGATCGACGAAACCAGTTTGGTTATTCGACTAGAGATCAACGATATTGGTTCCCTGGTAATGAATACCTTCATTTTTCGAATAGAGATAGAAGATCTTATTCCAATTCATCGAGCTTAGGTCGACAAACTTAACAGAGTTCGTCGATCCCAGATCAGTATAACAGATATCTCAATCCTTTTGAAATATATAATCCACCAAGAACATTTAATAATAAATTTAATCAATGGATTATCCCACCTAGGAAATATCATCCTTTAGGTTTTAAAAGCCAACCTGAATACTCTTACATTTCTAGTTTTAATTATGTGAAGAAAGAAGGACCCAAGGTAACCTGGGTCAGAAATGACTAATCTGTTTCATTGTAGGTAAAATATTGTTCTACCACAGAGCAACAGTGGTATTTGGATAGTGGCTGTTCTAAGTATATGACTGGAAATAAGGCCAACCTAACACACTACAAGGCAAAGCTAGGACCAAAAGTAATATTTGGTGACTCCAACTGTGGGCAGACTGAAGGCTATGGTAAAGTTAAAGTTGGAGCTATTACCTTCAAGAATATAGCATATGTAAGTGGACTGAAGCACAACCTCATCTCCATAAGTCAATTATGTGAAGAATGGTTTCAGGTATCATTTACTAAAACCTCCTGTATTATCACTTCTTTGGACAATAGTGTAGTATTGACTGGCACTAGAGTAGGAAAAATTTACTTAGTTAACTTCCAGTCAACAAAATATGAAATTTGCTTATTTAATTCAACTAGTAATAATAATGACCTTTGGCATAGGAGATTAGGTCATGTTAACTTGAAAAACATTGCCAAATTATCTAGGGACAACCTTGTAAGAGGATTGTGTTGAGTACATTAGAAAATGTGTACCAGATTTGGAGAAGCCTCACCTAACTCAATGGTATACATCAAGGTGTATTTGATGTAATGTTGAATTTCAGTGTGCAGGTTTAAGAATTGTAAGAAAAATTTCTAAGTACAAGTGTCGACACCCAGGACTTGTGTCGACACCTGAAGCAGGAGCTGTGTCAACACCCATGAGTTATTTCGACACCAGAAGTAAGAATGTGTCGACACACGAGACTTGTGTTGACACACACTCAATGCCATCTATCAACAACAGCTATACTGAGTCTGGAAGGATTGTGTCGACACACAGGACTTGTGTCGACACACACTCAATGCAATCTATCAACAACAACTATACTGAGTTTAAAAGGCTTGTGTTGACACAAAGGAATTGTGTCGACACACACTCAACAACATCTAGACACACACTCAACGACATCTGGACATACACTTAATGCCATCTATCAACATCAGCTATGTTGAGACTAGGAGAAGTTGTGTCGACACACAGGACTTGTGTCGACATATATAATAAAAGCTGTGTCGAGAAGATAAAGAATGACTGTATCGACACATTGGAAGCTGTATCGACATCATCAAGAAATATGTCGACACATGGTCTATTTGTGTCCACTCATTTGAAGTATTTTGCTGACTGTTCCCTGCTGTGATAGAAGTTCAATGAAGGGTCAGTTGTCATGACTAAAGACTTGACAGCTATCATAAGAAACAAGACTGACACATCTGTCAATACTGTCAGAAGGCCGTTATAAACCGAATCAGCCGGTAATCGTGGACGAACTCTATATAAAGGGCTGATCCATAACAACCAGATTAACAACAACAATATAGAACAGAATCAAGAGGAGAAATAACAGACTCAACAGAGATTGAGAACCAGTGAGGGGGAGCAAGAGGCAATCCCACAAGAAGGCAGATCCTGAAAAGACTGCAAGTAAAATTCAGATCTTATTCTAAATTCAAGAAGGAAGCTGATTAAAGATCAACTCCAACTCCAATTGAAGATCAACCTTATTTTGTCCAAATTCAAGAAGCTTTGAAGAAGCTAAGTCAGGTTGGATCTAGAGTATTTAGTTCTCTCAAGAACTGATCAAGAAGTACTCACCCTTTTATCTGTTAAATTGGGTGAAGTTTTTATTTTCTTAAACAAACTTTTATTTGTAATATCTGTTATAGATCTTAGTTGTAAGCCTAAATTTATAAAGGCTGAGGTAGGGATGAGTGCCTGAGTTGTATGACTTGAAGAAGTCTCAGTTATAGGCCTGGAGATAAACGCTGAGGTAGGGCTGTTGTCTGAGGTAGGATTCTTGGGAAGAATCTGAGGTAGGGCTGTTGCCTGAGGTAGGATTCTTGGGAAGAATCTGAGGTAGAACTTAAAGAAGTCTGAGTTGTAGGAACCTATCAGGTTCTGAGTTGTAAGATCTGTGGATCTGAGCTAGTGGAAGGAAGTTTGGCTGAATCCAGTTCTCTACTAGATAGGAGAAGGGGGAAAGTGAACGTACCCATAACTTGGGGAACCACTATAAATCTTGGTGTGTTGTACTGTGTATTTTCTGTGATTGTTTTTGTGATATTTGTGATGTGTTAATTTCCTTAATTGTTAAAAAGGATTAGAACCTATTCACCCCCCCTCTAGGTGTTTATGCTCTTGAAATCAAATTTTTTAAGTGATATCAGAGGGAGGTTGCTCAAAAATAGACCTAAAAGTCTGAGTAAATCTCCAAGGCAATTAACAATTAGCCAAAATGGGTTCAAATGAGAATTAGAAGGAATTTGGATCCATAAAACTACCCATCTACAGGAAAGAAAACTTTGGGATATTGAAAGAAAGGGTCAGATTGTTCATGTAAGCCTCTGATCCTAGAATCTACATTATAGTAAAAGAAGGTCCTTTCATTCTAATGAATATATCAGCTCTTGATGCTAATCTCAAAAACCTAAAGAGCTATTCTGAAATGACTAAGGATGAGATAATTCTACCAACTTTAGACAAGAGAGCACAAAAAATAATTGTGAGTTCTATAGATGATGCCACATTTCAGAATTTGGTACATTACAAAACCTCCAAGGAGATGTTGGACACCTTGATTGTCTACATGGAGGGAACTAAAGAAGTTAAAGAGGATAGGAAATCTATGTTGAATCAAGAATATGAAAGCTTCAGACAAGCTAAGTCCGACAGCATTGTAGAATGTTATAAGAAGTTCTTTAGATTTGTAAATGAGCTGATGACCTATGGAAGAGTGATTAGCACATATGAATTGAATGATAAGTTTCTCACGTCACTGACCAAGGTTTGGGATACAAAAATATGTGCCCTCAGAGAGGTGGTCAGGCTTGCTAATACACCTCCACCAACCTTGTTTGGAAAACTAATATCTTATGAGATGCAGCTCACTACCAGAAAGGAGGAGGAGAAAAGAAGTAGGTATGAGTATAAAGACAAGTCAGTAGCCTTCAAAGCTGAAGCCATAAGAAAGGGTAGGAGAAAGTCTCCTTCTCCACCCAGAAGAAGTGTTGAGGCTGAAGCATAAAATCCTGACATCAGTACATCAGACAACCACAATTCTGATGAAGACTTTGCTGCGTTTACAAGGCAGTTTCAGAGGTTCATGAAGAAGAAGAAATGGATAACCAAGCTATCTTCATCCTCCTTCAAGGATGATTATTACAAGAAGAAGAAGACTTCTTAGGAGGATAGGTATGCCTCTAATCCTAGTAAACAAACTACCTCTAAAATTGTTGTTATTGCTACAATAGGCCTGGACATGTCATAGCTGACTGTCCTGATAAGAGAAAGGAGACTAAGGATAAGAAAAAGCCTCAAAATAAGGGTAAGAAGGAGAAATCCTTGGTTGCCCAGAAGCAGAAGAGTTAAACTGACTCTTCATCCTCAGAATCTGGAGAAGAGGATGATGTAGAAGCTTATATTGGGCTATTTACTACAAAAGAGGATTCTATGGAATCAGAATTCTTGCAAATGCTGTATTCCATAAATGGAGGTGAAGACTATTGTTGTAGAGGGCTGATGGCCCTTTTAGAAGAAGATCAGTGCCTGGATCATCCTGGTCATAGTAAGGTATACAGTCCATCCTTAGCTTCTGATTATTTTCCTAGATCAGAATTAGTAGCATCAACATCAAGAGAAATGGATGGTTCTGAATCTGAGGGGGATGTACATCAATTAATTGATGAGTATGGTGGTTTATTGCAAGCTCTTAAGAGGAGAAAATTCCTTGTCAAGAAGCAGGCTAAGGAAATTGAATCTCTTAAACAGGCTGCATCAGATTCAGCCAAACTGATAGATTTGAAATTGAAGGAGGTTTCCAAACTAAAAAACATAACTGTTATTCAGATGGGCACAATCTCCTTCAAAGAAAATCACATCAAAAATCTAGAAGCAAGACTCCAGAAAGAAAAGGATCTACTTGCTAAATTTTCAAAGCCAAAGTCTGTCTTGCCTTTAATAGATAACTTCATATCTCAGAAAGGAAAGACAGGACTAGGCATCAAGGAAAGAACAAGGGCAGAAAATTAATAAGGAAAAGGCAAAGGCCCGGTTTAGCCACTAGCTATGAAACCCCCTATTTCTTTTAAAAAAGTGATTCAACCTACTAACAGGTATGATCATGACCTCACTCATGGTCACTGTGTGTGTGGTGATCACAATGGCAAGGGTGTATATTCTAATAGGGCACTCTATAAGCAAACCCGTTAGGTTCTTAAGGAATCATTGGGGTATGCTGCTCCAGCACCTACACTTAAAAGGAATGCTGGCAACAATGTTGTGAAGCCTGCACTTAAGAAAAAGTACAATAGATTTGAGTGCTAGTGTTGTGGCAAGGTGGGCCACTTTGCCACTGATTGTTTGTTTAATTCTAGTATTCAGAATAAGGCCAGTTTACTTGTCAGAAAGGCTGCAGGTAAGCATGTCAAATTTCAAGCTAACTTGAACCTAGGACCAAATAAAAATTTGGGTTCTAAGGATAGGTAAATCTTTATTTGATGCAGGTGAGTCCAAGTGGCCATACGCCTATTTGGTACTTGGATAGTTGATGTTCCAGGAACATGACTGGAACAAAAAGGATGTTGAAGGACTATTCTCCCATAGAGAATGGACCCAAAGTAATCTTTGGTGGATCTGAAAAAGGTGTCATCAAAGGTTTTGGTAATATTTCTAGTAACTCTATCTGTATCACTCAAGTGACCTATGTGAAAGGTCTGAGACATAACCTAATAAGCATAAGTCAACTAAGTGATCTTCGGTATGACATCTCTTTCCTCAAGGGAGAGTGCCAAATAAAGAGGTCAAGTGATCAAGAGATCATTCTGACTTGCACTAGGAAAGTGAATGTATATTGTCTTAACCCTGATTGTGAGTATAACAACTCACCTATCTGTCTAGTTGCAGATGAGAAAGCATCACAGTGTGTCCAATGGAACAAGAGGCTAGCTCATCTTAACTATAGGTCAATAAGACAATTATTTAGTATAAAGCTAGTGAGTAATGGTCCTCAGGTCAAATGCATTAAAGAGGGTGTTTGTTCAGCTTGCCAGAAGGGCAAATTGACCAAGACCTCTTTCCATGGACTTGTTACCAAAGATTCAGTGAGATGTCTATATCTCCTGCATATGGATTTATTTGGTTCTATGCTAGTTCATAGTCTGGGTAGGAAAGCATACATATTAGTTATTGTGGATGAATATTCTAGAAATCTGAAACCCCTACTATCTTCCAGACTTTTGTTAGACAAATTCAGAATGAATTTAACAATTCAGTGGTCAAAATCGGAAGTGATCAAGGAACTTAATTTTAGTCTGAGTGTATGACAAAGTTCTATGAAAAACTTAGGATTCATCAGGAGTTCTCCTCACATAGAACTCCCCAGTAAAATGGAGTTACTGAGAGAAAGAATAGGACTTTAATTGAGACAAGTAGAACACTACTAAGTGAAACTTCTCTCCTTAATACTTCTGGGCTGAGATAGTAAATACTGCATGTCATGTACTCAATAGAGCTTCCATTAATAAAAGATATATGAAGACTCCCTATGAGATTATGAAAGGCAGAAAACTAAACATTTCCTACTTTAGAATCTTTGGTAGAAAATGTTATGTCCTAGTTAATGGTAAACACTACCAAACTAAGTTTACTGTTAAATCCCTAGATCGGATATTTGTTGGGTATAAAAATAATAGTAGGGCATACAGGATCTACAACTTGACTACACAAGTTATAGAAGAATCAGTCCATGTAGTATTTGATGAGTCTAAGTTAATTAATAGTGAACTGTCTAGCACTTCTGGTAGTTCTACAGGTGTAAAGGAAAGGATGGACAAGCTGACTAGTAGTGAAGACCAACCTGCAAGACTGGATGAAAAAAAGGATAGATACTATCCAGGGGAGTACAAGACTCTCTGGATGAAGATAATGACAATGAAGTGCATCAGAATGAGGAAAGAGAAGAAGACCAAGAGGTTGACAGATTTCCTCTAGCTAAAAGACACTTGAAGGATCATCCTGCAAACCAAATAATTGGTGATGCAAGCAAGGGAGTTCTAACTAGAAGAAAAAGCATGAAAACAGTTCTATATACAAGCTTTCTGTCCAGATAGAACCTAAGAAGTTTGAAGAAGCCATGCTAGACACAAAATGGATTGATGCCATGCAGGAAGAGCTGATTCAATTCAGAAGATGTAGAGTCTGGGAGTTGGTTCCTAAACCAAAGGATCACAATATTATAGGAACCAAGTGGATATACAGGAATAAACTAGATGAGAATGACACCATAATCAAAAACAAAGCGAGACTGGTAGCAAAGGGCTACAGACAAGAAGAAGGGATAGACTTTGATCAAACTTTTTCCCCAGTGGAAAGGTTGGAAACTATAAGATTGTTCTCGGCTTATGCTTCCTATCAAGGTTTTAAAGTATTTCAAATTGATGTCAAGTCAGCATTTCTGAATGGAGACTTGAAGGAAGAAGTATATGTAGAATAGCCACCAGGTTTTGTTTATTATCATGATACCACCTATGTACATAGGCTTAAGACAGCTCTATATGGTTTGAAACAAGCCCCTAGGGCTTGGTATGAAACTTTGTCTGCTTCCCTTATTGAGAATAAATTCTCAAGAGGGAAAATTGACAAGACCCTATTCTTTAGGGAATCTAAAGGCAAGATAATACTAGTCCGGATATATGTTGATGACATTATCTTTGGATCTACTGAAAACAACCTTTATAGAAAGTTTGCCAAACTTATGCAATGGAAGTTTGAGATTAGCAGCATGGGTGAGCTGAAATTCTTCTTAGGACTCCAAGTTAGACAGACCTATGATGGATTGTCTATATCTCAATCTAAGTTCACCAAGGAGTTAATTAAGAAATATGGCATGGAGTCAGCCTCAACCATGAAAACTCCAATGAGAACAAGTATGCCTATAGACAAAGATGAAGCAGGAAAACCTGTTGATGAGTCTTTGTATAGGGGGATAAATTGCTCCCTACTTTACTTAACTTTTAGTAGACCTGACATAATGTATGTTACATGTGTCTGTGCTAGGTACCAAGCTTGCCCAAAAGAATATCATTATACTGCTGGCAAGAGAATTTTGAAATTTCTTAAGGGCACGCCTAATCTAGGTATTTGGTACCCTAAGAATAGTGATTTCTTACTAACAGGTAATTCAGATGCAGACTTTGCAGGCTGCAAAGAAGACAGAAAAAGTACCACTTGAACATGTCATTTCCTAGGTGGTAGGCTGGTGTCATGGAGCAGCAAGACGCAAACAAGTTTGGCTATTTCCACTGCTGAATCAGAATATGTAGCTGCAGGCAGCTGCTGTGCTCAGTTGTTGTGGATGAAACATCAACTTGAAGACTATGACATCAAGGTAAGTAGAATTCCATTATTTTGTGATTCTACTAGTGCTATTTCTATTACTAAAAATCCTATTTCATACAGTAGAACTAAGTATATAGAAATTAGATTTCATTTCATCAGAGAACATGTTGAAAAGGAAGATATAATTCTAGAATTTGTCAACACTAATAACCAAATTACTGATATATTTACAAAACCTTTAGATTAAAGTAAGTTCAATTATTTTAAAATTGAATTAGGTATGTTGAACCAAGAATAAGATGATAGGTCAACATAAAATTTTTCAAGTGGTATCAGTAAGTCCAAAATTTCTCAAGAAATTTTGTCTAAGTTAGAAAGTTATGTCGACACATATTAACTTTATTGACACTATCATTAAGTTGTGTCGACAAAGAAAAGAATTGTGTCAATACAGAAATAGAATCTGTGTCGACAAAAAAGTTGGTGTAGACGCAACTCTGTCGAGATCTTGTATTAGTATATTTTTGTGTCGATACAAAAAAATCAGTGTCGACACTCTCTGTCAAGACTTTGATAGTATATGTCGACATTGGCAAAAGTATGTCGACACATAGACGTGTCGACTACAATGAGGTTTTGTCGAGACCTAGGTTATCTCTGTCAACACATATAAAATTTATCGACTAGTAAATTTCCTAAGTGAGGTGCATCTTTTGACCTACCCTTTACAAGTACACTATAAATAGGAGAAGACAAAATATGGTCGACTGTGCTTTCAAAATTCTCGACCCTAGACTTTTTGTCGACAAAGAAATTCTCTAGTCGTCTCTCTTCTCTTCTCTCTCGTTCATCAATGGTGCCACAACATGACAACAAGGTCAATGAGGGATATGAACTGGTACTTAAGGCGTTCGAGACTTCCTCACCAGAAATCAAGGGCGTGATTACCCAAATCACAGAGAATGGCTTGGAGTATTTTGTCTCTGAACCATCAAGGATATGGAAGAAATAAGTTCTTGAATTTTACTCATCTGCAATTATGGATTCTCAAGGATAGAAGATGAAGTCCATTGTTAATGGTACAAGGGTATGACTTTCACAGAAGACAATCAGGAAGTCGCTTCAACTCCCCAAGGTTAAAAAAGATGATGAAATTACTCCATCCATGACAAAGGATGGACTCAAATGGTGTGGACTGGATCCAAATACAAAGATAGGATCCTCAATTACCAGGAAGGGAATGAATTCCTAGGGTAAATTTCTATCAGAGATTATAGGCAAAGTAATTTTCTGCAAGATTGGAGGACATGATAGGATCTCTACCTACATGTTCAAACTTATGATCAGAGTAATATTCAAAGTCAAAATAGACTGGTCATTTGTAGTTTTTGACAAGATTCAAGAAAGTGTTAAGAAGCCTAATCTGGGTAGGATACTGAGCTTGTATCTGGCTTCCTGTATCCCAGATATAATGAATCAAATTCCAGGATCTAAGATAAATCACATGAGGAGAATGGACTTGAAAATTTTATCCAGATGGGATAGAGTCTTAACCAAAGAAGTTACCACCCCACATAAATCTGTGAAGAAAGATAAGAAGAAGAAAACTACTTACCAGGAAGTAGAATCTTCCAGTGATTCTGAAGAATTGGTTGTCTTCAGCAAAGATGAAGAACAACAAGGAAAATATCCCACATCACACCAAGATAAAGAAGCTCAAGTTCAAGGGGAAAGTAGTCTACTACCAGAGAACCAGATGGTCTCCACTCTAGGGGGAGACAACACAATTATTCATGAACCTGAACAATCACAGCTGTCTGTCCAAGGGGGAGGTAGTGCTAAAGCTACACTAGAGAGTGAAAATGCCACTGATACTGTAATGAAAATAGTATCAGAAATCAACAATGAAACACAAGTCAATATTGAGAAAGAAGCACAGGATGTGCAAGTGTCAGACCAAGCTCAAGATGAGCAAGTCCACTTCTCCAGTTTTGAGAAGTCCCTAGACAAAGATCTTGATGTCCATGGGGAACCAGTAGTTCCAAAAGAGAACCTTGTTACTCCTATTCAGATGCAGCAAGAGTTCACTTTGGAAGAACTGTTCCCTGACTTCAATGAAACATGGACTAAAAAGGAGCAGCAAAGGATTGAGAAAGAGATACAAGGAACTGAAGGGGAGATGTCTCAGCATGCCCCTACTGATAAGGAAACTATGAATATACAAATCTCATCACAATCTTCTGATGATGGAGAAGCCTCCATGGCTAAGAAAAGGAAGCTGGTTACTATCAGGAAAAGGAGTACAGGCTATAAGAAAGCCTTACAAATAGTCTCTCAACCATCTTCTCAAGGAATGGACTTCAGTTCACTGATTGTTCAACTGCAAGTAAAGTTAGATGAGCAAAGACAATATTTGGAGAAGTATGTGGATGAGACACATAAAGAACTGTAGTTCCAGCTAGCTCAAGAAATTAAATCCATCAGATTCTAAGTAAATTTGAATAAGAAAGAGATGACAGATTGCTTTCATAAAGGAGGTAATGCTATGGTTTACCTGGCCGAGCAACAATAGGTGATAAAGACTGAAATTGAATACAGTATCGTCAAGCAAGGATATATTCTAGAAAATCAATTTAGATCAAATGAAAATCTCAAGGACTCACATGATGAAATTCTCACTAAAATTGGAGGTATAGCCACTAATGTGAAAGTTTTACTTTCTAAACAAATTAAAGATGATCTAGCTGCTGTCCACACAACCATTGAAGCTTCTCAAAAGGCTATTTCTGATCACCTGAACAAATTCAGAGACTACTATAAAGAAGGTACTGAATATTTTGCTGATCAAGTAAGGTTTCAAAAGAATGATCTGAGAGATCATATAGCTAGAGAAGTCATAAAAGGGGCAAGGATTTTAGTCAAATCCAGCTCTAATCATGCTAAATGGGTATCTAATACCATCAGATCTACCCATGGATTTCCACCCCTGTGTGATGAAGATAACACTACTGAATCAGGTTTTCAACCTGCTCATATTGAAGGTGTTCAGCAGGAAGTTGCACAGGTTATCTATCCTTCAGCAGATTTTGAAACAGTACAGCAGGAAGTTCAGAAAATATATAGCCCTCCACAAGAGGCTCATAATATTATTATTGAAAAAGTTGAAATGTCTGTAGCTGCTATGGAAGCTCTGAAAGAGGCCCAGCTTTCTAGGAAAAGATTTTGAGAATTGGCAGAATTGAAGCCTGACTTTGAGCAGTGGAGTCCTACTTTTAGGAACATTATTCTTACTGCCTGGAAAGCTGTGAAAGATAAGATGCATGATAGAGGCAAATGGTACTCTTAATAAGAATGAAGCAAGTATTAGAAGAGGAGAGATGCCATACATCAGCTCAGAAAGGATATCAAAGCTGGGAAGTTACTTGCTAATACTCTGGAGCCTAGCAAGTACTTTCCAAAGCCTTTTCATTATTTTAAAAGGCAGAAAATCAAGGCTGAAGAACTCAAAAAGAAAGATCTAAAAGGGAAGAAGCCAACTGAAGATTCTGAAGCCAATGTGCAAGCTAAGATCAAGTCTGGAAAAAGAATAGTGATTAAGGAGCCTAATCATTCTTAGGATAGATAGGCTAGTGTTAAGACCTATATAATTTTCTGTTCCTTGAAGAATTCTGTAAAGTTACACTACTTTCTGATTAAAGAAGATATCATATTCTGTGATGATATTAATTGTTATTTTTATTTATAAGTTACCCTGCAGTGAATTTATACATCTTATTTTTTGTTTTATTATGTGTGGTGTATATCATTGAGTAAGGGTTATGACTTCTCCAAATAGGGGGAGATTGTTGGGTACATTAGAAAATGTGTACCAGATTTGGAGAAGCCTCACCTAACTCAATGGTATACATCAAGGTGTATTTGATGGAATGTTGAGTTTCAGTGTGCTGGTTTAAGAATTGCAAGAAAAATTTCTAAGTACAAGTATCGACACCTAGGACTTGTGTCGACACCTAATGCAGGAGCTGTGTCGACACCCAGGAGTTATGTCAACACCAGAAGCAAGACTGTATTGACACACACTCAACGCCATCTATCAACAACATCTATACTGAGTCTATAAGGCTTGTGTCGACACACGGGACTTGTGTCGACACACACTCAACGCCATCTATCAACAACAGCTATACTGAGTATGAAAGGCTTGTGTCGACACACAGGACTTGTGTCGATACACACTCAACGACATCTAGACACACACTCAATGACATCTAGACATACACTCAATGCCATCTATCAGCATCAGCTATGTTGAGACCAGGAGAAGTTGTGTTGACACACAGAACTTGTGTCGACACATATAACAGAATCTGTGTCGAGAAGATAAAGAATGATTGTGTCGATACATTGGAATCTGTGTCGACATCATCAAGAATTGTATCGACACTTAGTCTATTTGTGTCGACACATTTGAAGTATTTTGCTAACTGTTCCCTGCTGTGATAGAAGTTCATTGAAGGGTCAGTTGTCATGACTGAAGACTTGACAACTATCATAAGTAACAAGACTGACACATCTGTCAGTACTATCAGAATGACGTTATAAACCGGATCAGCCAGTAATCGTGGATGAACTCTATATAAAGGGCTGATCCATAACAACAAGATTAACAATAATAATACAGAACAGAATCAAGAGGAGAAATAACTAACTAAACTGAGATTGAGAACCAATAAGGGGGAGCAATAGGCAATTCCACAAGAAGGCAGATCCTGAAAAGTATGCAAGTAAAATTCAGATCTGATTCTCAATTCAAGAAGGAAGCTGATTGAAGATCATCTCCAACTCCAATTGAAGATCAACCTTATTTTGTCCAAATTCAAGAAGCTTTGAAGAAGCTAAGTCAGTTTAGATCTAGAGTATTCAGTTCTATAAAGAACTGATCAAGAAGTACTCACCCTTTTATCTGTTAAACTGGGCGAAGTTTTTATTTTCTTAAACAAACTTTTATTTGTAAGATCTGTTATAGATCTGAGTTGTAAGCCTAAATTTATAAAGGCTGAGGTAGGACTTTGTTCCTGAGGTGTAGGACTTGAAGAAGTCTGAGTTGTAGGCCTGGAGATAAAGGCTGAGGTAGGGCTGTTGCCTGAGGTAGGATTCTTGGGAAGAATCTGAGGTAGGGATGTTTCCTGAGGTAGGATTCTTGGGAAGAATCTGAGGTAGGATTTGAAGAAGTCTGAGTTGTAGGAACCTATCAGGTATCTACCTGGGTACTAAACTCTCTTGGCTTTACACTTGAACTATCCATATGTGTATTTAGACTTTCTCCAAGGGAAAGACGATCCATCGTCGATCTCGAGCACAACCATTCCCCTAGTCAACCAGGCTCTTACAGCTGGCTTCCATTGGTGACCTCATTCATATTCTCCCGATTAAGTCCCCTAACTATCTCCTATATCTCATACCAAGGTTCATATGATTCCTTAGTTTTTCAGTTTTTACTATGTGCTGACTTAATGAGCTATATGGTGTGCATGAATGGTGAATCCTCCATATATTCATCAAAATGACTTAAGATTATTACTGGGGGTCAATCATGCTATTTTAAGATTAAATCCATAAGATAATATTTTTCCTAATTTATTTTGCATTTATTATATTTTTTGCAAAATCAGGCCACCTAGGCTTTTGAACACCAAGTATAATTTCCTGACAAGATATGACCTCAAAATAATTATGACAAGTGTAAATCATCAAAATAATATTAAATACTGAAATTAACAATTTTCCAAAAGGTTTTGACCTCCAAACAAATTATTGATTAATTATCCACAAAAATATTATAAAAAAGTAAATATTAGAATTAGTCATCCAAACATTATGGGAAAATTACCAAAGGTTACAAATTACAAGAATAGCCACCTGACCAAAAATAATAATTTTCTAAATCCATTTAGTCATATAAATATTTTATTTAAAGATATTCAACATTAGACATTTTGTGAAGGATCCTAAATGAAAATGCTTCAATAATTTTACGAAAATTCACAGCACATAATGATGCCCTAAAATGTCCTCTGACCAAATTTCACAATTTTCTAGTGAATAATCAACCCAAAAATAATTATCTTATGATCAAGACAAACTTAGGGTTTGTGAATAAAGTACTATAAATGTTAATCCAAAATTCATAAAAAAATTTTCAGAGAACATTAACATCAATAAAGACCACTGCCCAAATTTCATGAACATCCAAGATCATATAATCATGCAATAAAATTTATGAGCAGAAGTGCCTTAATTGTTCTTAATTATTTTAGAGGGGTTAAATGCTTCCAAAAATTATAATAACATTTTCTAGGGCTTATTTCCACCCTATTAACTCATTTTCCAATTTCCAAGATATTCCATGGACATATGTTCCCATGTTCTTCATTGAGCTCAAAACTCAACCCTAGGGTTAACATTAGGGTTCTAGGGCACACCAACCCTAAACAACCCAAAATCTCTTGTGGTGGTGTTTTATATGACATTAAATCAGTGGCCAAAGATCCATCCCTTTTGGGTGAGGATTGGCCACACAACCCATTAAACACCATTTTCCATAATTTGCCCTCTTAGCGACAAACTTTGGTCACACCAATACCTAATCAAATCAACCCCAAATGAGCTGAGATTTTTGACCTATCATGGTCATCCACCAAACTTTAAGGAATTGTGAGGTCATTAGACCCTAAAATTAAATCATACCAGATTTATTAAATTTTTACAAAAACTATAGAAGAATGTTCTCCAAAAATTCCCTTTTTTGGATATGTCAGAGTTATAGGTAAGAGTGACCCCCAGTCCAAATCTCAAGTAAATTGGATTGCTAGATTGATTGGGGCACTCAATTTAGTCTCTCGCCATCCCTATGTATAGACTGCACCATTTTGAGTGTTATGGTCAAACCACTTACCCAAATGAGTTGAAATCAATTTTAAAATAAGGTAGACTCAAAGTCCTATAACTTTACTATTGACAACTTTTCCTGAAACGGCCTATAAGGGCCTCATTTGGTAGCAACAAAAGGATGCATGTTAAGGAGGGTTTTAATCACTAAATCATATAAATAAATATAATAATAAAATAGAACTTATTGTTCATCTTCTCCAATTAACCTTAACAATATGTCGCCTGTAGCTTTTCACCAACCTATTGCCGACAACTCAGCAACCTCCCTGGCCAGCCACCGCCACCAACACCTCCGTCGAGGTGGTGGCTATCGCCCGACGGTGGTTTGGCCGCCGGAGGTGGTAGTTTCTAGCGAACCAGAAAATCCATTTTCATGGCATTTTCCATGAAAATTTCGAATTGGATTCAGCTCATTTGAGCCCGATTCCGTTTCCTAACACCATAGATATCTTGTATAGAGGGAGGGGAGGATAAGTGGACCTTGTTTACGGTTCGATGACGACGGCGGCGACTGGCCATAAAATTTCTCCTCTCGAGCGCGCTTGCCCAATTTCTCGATCCTCCACCAAAACCATTAATCCAATACCTTATTTTGATTGCCAAGAACATTTTGAAGATGATGGGTTGGCCAAAAGTGGGAATGGGGGTCTGTATAGGGGGAATTTATATTTTTCCATGCAGTGGAGGTGAAGGGGTGGTAAGCCATGGTGGTTGGGCTCCCCCTATTAGTGTTGACTTGCTGGAATTGATGGTATTCTCATCCCAAGATTCAAGGGAGTTGAATGGGGGAAATGGGGAGATGAATGGGGTGGTCCATAGTGTAACACCTTCATACGTCACATGAAATATAACAGAGGGTTCGGCCGGGGCCCCACGTTATATTCCGTAGACAATCGGCGATGTTACTTATTACTATCAAAACCAGTACACCCATCCTAACTCAGAGCATTCTAGCAGATGATTTAGGGGTTATTATTGAACTTATCACACATGAATGTTCACTATATATAAATAACAACATTTATATATCACAGGAATGTATACATAAAAACACAAAAGAGTTTGGCCTTAAGGCCTTATAGTTAAACTTTATAAGTGTGGTTTACATACATCGGCACGCAGGCCTGCCACACATGAAAACAGTAAAACTATTCATCTTGGCCTTCGAGGGCCAGTAAAGCAGCAAGAGCTTCAGCCCGCTATTTCCTGCTAGACACCTCAAAACCTGCACAGAGGCAATCCACTACGAGGGTGGCAAACAAGGCAACGATCAGCTTTAGCTGACCAATTTTATATCGACCCCACCCCTTACTCGGGGGGGGTGATTCTCCTTCCCTGCATGCAATACAAAAACAACAGATATATCACAAGAAAGTGCACGACCACACATTTCAATATATCACAAACGTCGGCCGCACGACCCGACACTCTGTGCACTCAGGGTACATTATCAGTGTACCGAAAAACTAGGGTCCCACCAATCATTGAGCATTCATGCTCGATGGCCTACGAACGGAGAATTTAGTCTTGATGGTGTACAACCCAAGACTCTCATTATGTGATCCTAAAAAATTCCAATATCCAAGGCACTCAAGTTAGACATCCATAATGCGGAGATAGTTAACCTTTTACCCGTTTCTCAAATCGCCTATTCAATGTCTAGATTGACGCGGGTCAGCTTTCCTTTATCCGTTCGGTATAAAGGCCTTTAAGAGCTCGCAGCTCATAATAACCACACTGTACTCCAATGACTGACTTCACAATCAAACATTTAGTAATCACAAGTAATTACCAGGACAGCAGTCCAGCAAGAAAACCTGCAGTGCAAGAAATACTGGTCTTTCACAACATATAATAAAATAGCTCACTAAGAGCTATCCCAATCGACGATACTAATTGTCTCTCGACGATATTGAGCAGTTCTAAAAATAGTAGAATTTCATGGGTATTTTCCTGGAGTACAACTCACACTACTTCTTATTACTCCACTACACAAGCAAAACCCGTAGACCCCTTAACCTATTACTTTTATATGCGGAGTCTTCTCCGGTTCGCAAAATAAAGCATCACTAATCTAGACAAACCTGTCCGGATGGGTTTCACACAGCATGCCAATTTTGTACTACACATTTCTGGATCTATATGCAAATTAAATGGGGATCATATCGATTGACCCAAAGGAATCCACCCTTTTTCACCTTTTTGGTGAGGGGTTCCATGCAGGTATGTGTATTGAGGACTTCACATGTCTAAGAGAAAATCGTTACCCATGTAGTTCTCTTTGGAGCCATGGCATTTGAGTTTTATCCGGTTGGAAATGCGCACGATGATTTCCTCTCCACGAACATAGCTTCAGATCTTGATTCCGATAAGGGAATCCTCTTCAGCACCTTCACAAAGCTCAGCCCAGCACCTTAGCTCCTACACAAACTCAGCCTTCTTCCTTAGCTTTCCTTTTTCAAGGAGAGGATGAAATGAGGAGAGAGAGAGTAAGAAGGAAATAATGATATCCTCAATCCACACCCCTCTACTTATGTGTCCTCAGGTTTAACCTTAGCCACACGATTAATCCATCAAAATGAAGCAAAGGCCAAGATTTGAGTTGACTGGACAACTTTGGCGCTATCGCCTGGCGACATTGACTGTCGCCACTTGGAGACATCAACTTAACCACTTTGACCGCTTTGACCCAGGTCAACCACCGCTTATTGGCTGCTTAACAGCCAATCTGACACATGTCTCATGCCACGTGACACTATCGCCTGACGATATCCACTATCTCCACTTTGCGATATCATTCGACGATTCATCGAGTGCGTCGAGTGCATCGAGAGCGTTGAGAGCCGACTCAATGCTTTATCTCTATCGCCACCAGGCGATACCAACTATTGCCCGGTGATAGTGAGAAAAGTTTTGCTGTCAAATTTGGGGTGTTACATATAGTCTCCCTCCATAACACCTCTCTTTCTCTCTTTCTCTCTCCTCCATTAAAGGGGAACTTGAAGTTTCTCTCTCCTAGTCTCTACCTCCAAATTTTTAGTGGCATTCCATGTAAATATCAGCCTCCTAAGACTAGTGGGCCACTCAACTTTGGCTTAACCCATGTGAGTTAGGCTAGGTTGGGTCAACTTGAGCTAATTTGTACCAATTTAGGGTTGTGTTGACTTTTGGTAAATTTAACCTTTTGAGATGACCCCAATAAGTCCTTAGTGACCCATTGGACTCCCCTAAGGTCTAGGGATACTTGGGTATGGTTGGTTTGACATCTTGGTTGTCACTTGACCCTTATTAGGGTACTTTGACCATTTTAGGGTTTAGGTTGATAACCCAATCTTATATCCTTTAACTATTGCATTGGATCTAACCCTAGTATTTTGACACTTCCTCCTACGGGTTAGACAATCTTTCGTCGATCCCGAGCACCATCTAACATTTAGCCAAACCAAACCCTTACTCATCCTAACTCGAGTGATGAACTCATTCTAAATTATCCAAAATTACAACCACTAATCCCGACTCATGTGCCCAACTTTATACTCCAACATATTTTCTGCAGATTTACTATATGCAGACCACTAAGGTTAAATGCCATGTAAAATGGGAAGTACATCAAATAATCATCCAGTACTCCTATAATAATTATTGGTGGTCCATTATGACCTTTATTGCCCAAATCCAGAGATTCACAATTTTTCCTATTTATCTAATAATTTATTAAATTTTTCACGGTGGCCAAAATCTCCAAGTTTGAACAGGAAGTAAAAAATTTAGACAAGATAAAATTCCTCCAGATTTATGTTATACCCAATATGAAACATTTAAACCTAAGATCCAAGGTCTCTTAATTTTTCAGCAAGGTTTAGGCCACTAATTTTATTTCAATTGTAACTTGCAATAATTCTTTTAAATAGATAAGTAGGGCAATATTATTTCCAAAAATTCAAGGACAAATTCAAGCATGATTGCAAGGGCATATAAATGCTCTGGGTCAAATCTCATAAGTGATTAAGAAGTAATAAGTTTCAAACAAATTAATGAACAACTTTCCAAAATAACTAAATGCAGACCACCAAGGTTAAATGTCATGTAAAATTGGAAGTACATCAAATAATCATCCATTACTTCTATAATAATTATTGGTGGTCCATTATGAAATTTAAGCCCAAAATCCAGAGATCCACAATTTTCCTATTTATTTAATAATTTATGTTATTATTATAGTGACTAAAAGTTCCAATATTGAACATGAAGTACCAATTTCAGACAAGATATCATTCTACTAATTTTATATGATATTCAAAATAAGTAATCAACTTACTCTCAAAAATATCCAAATTTTTCAGTATGGTTTTGTCCCCAAATTCTTATTTCAATTTATTCCTTAATAATTCATTTAAAGAGATATGTAAGACTATATTACTTCAAAAAATTTAGAGAAAATTCAAGTATGATTTTAAGAGTATATAAATTATTTGGGTCAAATTTCATAATTTATTTATCAGTAGAGAGCCTTAGATAAATTATTGAATAATTTTCTCATTTAGAATGTTTGTGAAGTAAGTACAACAAATATGTATTCAAAAATTTTCATAAAATTCATATATGTCTATGAAAATTTAAAACTTTCTCTGCCAAACTTTCATTACCTACCAAGGGGCAGAGGGATCCAAAATGATCAATTTAATAATTAGGGAAACCCCTTATGTTACAAATGAAGTACTACAATTATTAACCAAAAATTTTCAATTAAATTATCAGAGGTTCATTATATCCTTATATCCATTCTACCAAAATTTCATCTTAGTTGAAGGAGTTTAACTAGCCTACTCCAACCCTACTATGTTTGTGCCCTAAACTAGAGTTATTGTTTTGTGGGTCCAAACCTTCCCAAAATCCCCTAAGATTTTCACCATAGTGTTTTACCTACCCTAGTACCCTCCCTACAAAATTTCATGGTCATACAATGTGTTTTGGCCACATGCCCTTCACAAGGTACAAAAGCCCTTCCTTAGGGTTTGACCTAGGATCTTGGGCCAAATCAATTCCAAT
Source organism: Platanthera zijinensis (assembly GCA_039513925.1). NCBI lineage: Eukaryota > Viridiplantae > Streptophyta > Magnoliopsida > Asparagales > Orchidaceae > Platanthera > Platanthera zijinensis. The sequence goes on from CM077094.1 coordinate 110,598,561, forward strand.
CCTCCCCATTTTTCATGGGAAGGTTTAAAAAGTTATGCCAAGTTTGTGGCCCAAATTTGAACCTCTATGGAGGTAATTTGGACACTCTAAGCCAAAAATACATTTTTGGACCAAAATGCCCCCTTTTAAGGCAAGGCTAGGGTTTGCAAGATTTCAGTTCAAATCACCTCCAAAATTAATGAAATTTTAACCAGAGCTTTATATTGACCCCATACACCACCCATCAAAATTTGGATGGATTTGGAGTTCATTTAACCCATAAATTAATTTACCCTAGATAAATTAAATTCTTTATAAAAACTATAGAAAAATTATCCCCAAAAGTTCCCATTTTTGGGCAAGTTCTAGATATTGGTTAGGGTGACTCCCTGCCAAAATTTTAGCTCATTTGGGCTAAGGATGAAGTGTGGGCACTCTGTTTAGTGTCTGTCTAACCATATGTATAGACCCCACCAAAATGAGTGCCCTGGTCAAACCAGGCACCCAAATTGGTTAAACCAATTTTGTCTGAAAATAGACTCAAGGGCTACAATTTATGTGTTGATCATTATTCCTGAAAATTCCTATAGGTATTTTTAATTATTAAACAACTTAAATATGAAAAGTGTGATAGAATCATGAAATGAAATATACACTTCCATAGTTTAATATCAATTCCTGCACGAATCTTGACATGCGATTGGATGGAATCCCGTCATCTTTTACCTCCAGCCGACAGCCAGGATTCATCCCGCCTGGGCTATCTTCCAGCTGCTGCCGCCGGCGATTCGGCCACCTCCCCGGCCGGCCACCGCTGCCAACACCTACGTGGTGGTCATGGCTATCTCCATGCGGCGGCACGGCCGCCGGGGAGAACTGTTCCAGCGAACCCGACAAGATGATTTTTCATGGAAAAACCATGATTTTGAAATTTGGATCGAGCTCAATTGAGCCCGAACCTCGGCCCTAAGGATTCCTATGATTTGCCCATGCAAGAAGGAGTAGAGGAGGACCTGTGGGGGTGGCTAAAGCCGTGCTGATCGTCGGATTGGCATGGTGGTGGCTGGTGGTGGTCGGCCTTCTACAACTATGCAGTGAAACTGCTTGGCTCCTTCAAGTAAGTGGTGGGAAATCACCCTTGGAGTCCAGTGATGCTTTTAAAAGGGAGAGGAGGGGAGTTAGGTTGTTGTAAGCCTCATTTCTATTTTTGGCCCAAGTCAAGCTTGGCGGCCATTGTTGGTAGGGGGAATGCATGGCTCCAACCAGTCAATGACCAGCTGGTTGGATTGGGGCTGCCTTCCTTGTCCTAATGCAATGAATGGAGGGGGTTATGGAGGGGGAGGATGAGCCCAAAGTCCTCCTCCCTTTTCTTCCTTCTCTTTCTCTCTCCTCCATGGTGGCTCTTTCTCTCTCCTACACACCAAGCTGAATTTTGGCTCCTACCTAACCCAATGGCAGCTCACAAGTCCATTTTCACTCATCAAGACAAGGTTAGCCCAAATCAAAATGGACTTGAGCTTGAGTTAGCCCATTTGGGCTAGCTTGACCCAAACTTGGACTAGGGCCCACTTAGGTCAATTTGGTCCTTGAAGTTTCCTTAATGGGTCCTTAGTGACCCATTGGCCTCCCCTAGGGTCAAGGTGGGGTTGGATTGGCCCTTGAAGGTCACTTGACCCTTAACTAGGGCACTTTGACCATTTTAGGTCAAGAGTTGACTTTGGTCAACCTAGCCTTTTTGATTTGTCCTAATGGGTCCTTGGTGACCCTTTGGCCTCTCACTAGGGCTATGAGGGTATGTGTGGGGTACACTTGGCTAAGGGACTGTAATTGGCCCTTGTGTAGGTCAATTTGACCCAATTAGGGTTAGAGTTGACTTTGGTCAACTTAGCTCCTTTGACTGCCCTCCATGGGTCCTTAATGACCCATTGACCCCTCACTAGGGTTATGGAGGTACGGGTGGGGTCTTGGAGTCATGGTGAAGCCCCATGATTATTTTAAGCAAATGTTGAGAAATCTACTATGTGCAGACCATAGTGGTCTCACCCACATTTTTAGGTTCACTTGGCCTTCTTAGGCTCCCTAGGGTTTTGTCATGACCTAGTCATTACAAAACTATCTCTAAGGGTCTAGTTGTCTGAGGGATGTTACACTGGGGAAGCTTTTTAGATGCTCAATTGGGGGAGAGGATGTGTCATGGCTTCAATGCCATTAATGGCCTTTGGTGGTGGTTTTCAGCCAAGTGTGGTCCACTGCATCCAGCCACTGAAAGGGCCTGGAAAGGCTCTTGATCTTCTCAGCACTGATGGGGGAGATGAATTAAATCAATGGAATGAAGAGAGAAGGCCCTTGGCCCTCCAAGCCATGAATGGCCTCTTTCTCCTCTCTTTCTCTCTCCTCCATTAAAAAAAATGGAGCTTTCTCTCTCCTAGTCATCACTTCAAGAAAATGGGTGGCATTTGGATAATTCTAAACCTCATGAGGCTAGTGGGCCACCCTAGTTGAGCTTAGCCCAAGTGGATTGGGCTTGAGCTAGCCATTTGGGCTAGTTTGACCTAAACCTAGGTGGAGTTGACTTAGGTCAAATTGGCCTTTTGGTTTGGCCCCAATGAGTCCTTAGTGACTCATTGGCTCCCCTAAGGTCTAGGAAGGGTTGGGTATGGTTGTTTTGGCACCTTGGAGGCCACTTGACCCTTTCTTAGGGCACTTTGACCACTTTGGAGCTAGGGTTGACTTGGTCAACTTGACCTATTTAGGGTACCCTAATGGGTCCTTGGTGACCCATTGACCTCCCATGGGAGTTTAAGAGAGTCTTGGTGGGGTCAAATTGGCTAAGGGGAGGTCCTCTGACCCTAGATAGGGTTTAGGGTTTAGGGTTGACCATTTTAACCACTTTGACCATTTTAAGTTTAGGGTTGACTTTGGTCAACTTGACCACTTTAATTGACCCCAATGAGTCCTTGGTGACCCAATGAACATTCTAAAGGACTAGGGATGTTATGGTGAGGCCATAGAGTCAAAACCTAGGTTAGGTAATTGGAAAGTATTATTTGCAAATCATGGTGATCTCACCTTCATTCCTAGGTTCACTTGGTCTTCTTGGGCTTCCTAGGATTTTGTCATGACCTAATCATGAAAAAATCACTCTTAGGGGTCTAGAAGTTTGAGGGATGTTAAAAATCCCAATACATAAAAATAAAAATTTCATCTTCAAAATTAAGGTGGGGCCTACGAGGTTTAAATTAATATAAAAATATGCAACATCCCTAGTAATTGAAGGTGTACCTGACTCAAAGAGATCTGGGTACCTCTACTACATCAGGTCCCGTGGCTCCCAGGTGTGCTCTTCCTATCCATGATTCCTTCACAGGACTTTGACCTGAGGTACCTTCTTGCATCGCAAGACTCACACCACTGTATCACCGATCCTGACCGGCTCCATGCTGACTGATCGATCTGAAGCCACCGAGCCATCTGTAGTGGAAATCAGCTGCTTAAGTGGTAGTAGAGCCCTCCGAAGTGAAGAGACGTAAAAGATGTCGTGCAATCTCTCTAACTCTAGCGGTAGCTTTAGTCTGTAAGCCAAGGGGCTAATCTGCTCCAGGATCCTTTAAGGTCCCATATATCTCGGACTAAGCTTCTTCGGCCCGCGAACCCGCGAGACTCCATACATCGGCCGTATCTTCAAGAAAACCCGGTCTCCCACCAAGAACTCCACCTTACAATGTCACGCATCGTAGTATTTGTACTGTCTGCTCTTGTCCTCCAGCATTCTATCTTGAATGAACCTCACCTGAGCATTTGTGTCCTCCACGAACTTTGAGCCAAGTGCCTTTGGATTCTCATCCTAGATCCAAGATAGTTCTCTGTCCTTATAAAGCCTCGTAAGGGGACATGCCTTTGCTGGACTGATGATTGTTATTGTAGGAGAACTCGATCAGTGGTAATAGACCCTCCTAGGGCTCTCCACGTTCCAAAATGCATAGGCGCAGAAGATCCTCCAATGTCCGATTGGTGCGCTCGGTTTGCCCGTCTGTCTGAGGGTGGAAAGCCGTGCTGAAAGTCAAACATGAGTCTTGATTGGCCTAAACTGACCTCCACTCCTTGGATGTAAACCTTCCATCCCGATCTGACACGATCTTCCTGGGTACTCCATGGTAGCGGACAAACTGCTCCAAAAATATCTGCACCAGATCACCGACCGAAGCATCCTTCTTGATTGGGATAAACCTAGCCACCTTCGTCAATCTATCAATGATCACCTAAATCGAGTCGTTCCCCGCATGGTATCGCGGTAGACCATGTATAAAATCAATGGCTATGTCATCAAATTTTCACTTTGACACCGGGAGTGGCTCCAATAATTCGTCCGGACTCTTACACTCCGCCTTTACGAGCTGGAAAGACACGTAATGCCTCAGGAAGTATGTAATATCCTTATTCATGCCCAACCAATACATCATCCTCTTCAGATCTGCTGCCATCTTCGTGATCCCTGGGTGCACCGAATATCTGCTACAGTGGGCCTCTGTCATGATATCTTCTAGAATTTGACCTTCTGCTTGTATGTAAACTCGGCCTCTAAAGCATAATAGACCATCTCTCAGAGAGTAATTCCCTACTGTGCCTTCCTACAAGGCCTTAAATATTGGTTCCATCCTCACATCAAGCCTATGCCCGTCCCTGATGCAATCCATGATATCATCGGTGGTACTCGTTGATGCTAGGTACTCCTCATATAACCCTGAATCATCCTCAGACACGAGAGATATCTGCATCTCTTCCAACGTCTGCACCATCTCCATAGCCATCAGCTGATGTCCTGCTCTTGGTGTAGTGGCTCTCTGGCTCAGAGCGTCTATCACCACATTGGCCTTCCCGGGATGATAGTGCATGGCATACTGGTAGTCTGATAAGAACTCTACCCAGTGTCTCTGTCTGATATTCAGCTCCTGTGTGTCAACATACTTCAAATTTTTGTGATCCAAGAAAATATCACAATGGACTCCGTAAAGATAATGCCGCCAGATCTTCAGAGCGAAGATAACCGCTCCCATCTCTAGGTCGTGCACCATGTAGTTTTGCTCATGTTTCTTCAATTGTCTGGAGGCATAAGATATCACATGCCCGTTCTGCATCAGAACGATACCCATCCCTTGGTACGATGCGTCGGTATAAACCTGAAATCCTTCCTTCCCAGATGCAAGGGCAAATATAGGTGCAATCTGGGAGAACCCTTCTACAAAGGGCGACTCCTTCTTCGTCAGAGTTTTAAGTGGATGAGCAATCTGGGAGAACCCTTCTACAAACTTCCGGTAGTAACTGGCAAGTCCTTGTAAACTCCTCATATCAATGGCCGTATTTAATAGTGGCCAGTCCCGTACTGTATGAACCTTTATTGGATCCATAGCCAGTCCTGCTCCACTAATAATATGGCCCAAGAAGGCCACCTTCTTCAGCCAAAACTAGCACTTACTGAACTTAGCATACAACTTGTGCTCCCGGAGCCTCTCTAGAGTCAATGTAAAATGCCAAGCATGCTCGTCCTCGGTCCTTCTATAAATGAGGATGTTGTCAGTAAATACTATGATGAAGACATTTAGATAGGGCTCGAATACTCGGTTCATTAAACTCATGAAAGCGGACGGTGCGTTCGTGAGCCCGAAGGGCATCACGCTGAACACATTCAACAGGTATCTATTGCTGAAAGAGGTCTTCTTGATGTCCTCCTCCTGAATCCATAGCTGGTAGTATCCTGAACTCAGATCTAGCTTTGAAAACAAGTGAGCTCCCTCTAAATGATCAAACAACTCGTCAATCCTCGGCAGTGGGTACGTGTTCTGGACCGTCAACCTATTTAATGTCCTGTAATCGATGCACTGTTGGAGTGTCCCATCCTTCTTCTTCACGAACAACGCCAGAGCTACCCATGGAGAAGAGCTTGGTCGGACAAATCCGGCTTTAAATAGCTCCTACAGCTGGCTTTGAAACTCCACTAACTCCTTCGGGGCCATCCGATAAGGAGCTCTGGATACTGGCTTAGCCCCCGAAACAAGTTATATCTGAAATTCCTTTTCTTGATGCAGCGACGTCTTGGCAACTTCTTCGGGAATACATCAGCAAAGTCTCGCACCACCAGGATATTTGTAATGGAATCCTTGGCCTCTACCAACTCAAATAGGACCTTATAGACTTCATCTCCCTGCAGATAGGCCTTGACAGCCTGAACAGAAGAGATTAGAAGACGGGAAATTGGGATAATACCTACGAAAGTCGGGTAAGTGTCGCCGTATCTCAGCACGACCCTCCTTGCTGTGAAATCAATATGCGTATTGTTCCAGGCAAGCCATACATGCCCAGGACAAGATCAAAATCTTGCATCCTTAGGATCGTTGTCGGGGCCTCTAAGATTACACCATCAATGGTCACTCTTAGAATGCACTTAGCTGTAGACTGGATCTTCGTCCCGTTGGGGAGGCGCACCCTCCTGACGACTCCCTCAAAATTCTCGATCTGGTCCAGGTCTCTAACGAACTCCTCTGAGACAAAATTATGTGATGCTCCAATGTTAAAGAGGGTGTGGGCTGGCTTGCCACCCTCCATCACTATCCCTTAGTTAGTTAAGTTTTTCTTCTTAGATATCTTGTTTTAGAGTCTTTCCCTAATTCTACAGCTTTTATTCATGAAGTCTAGCTTCTAGAAGTAAAAGAAACTTAAAATTTACTGGAAACCTGCTATCACACTCTCCGGGTTCCGGGGATGGGCCAGGTCCAAGGCCTACACCTACCCTCAATCCTATCAGCGGTCTCCACACTGAAATCCACGTCCTCGGCCAAGTCCTCGACCACCAAACTACCATGCAGGTGGGGCATCCTGAAGTGCTGGTGGGGGTGCTTCCCTCATGGGGCAGTTCCACTTGAAGTGCCCAGGCTAGTTGCACAAGATGCATGTCCGTGCCTCCTCAACTCTAAAAGCGAGGTATAGATCTTTCTTAACTCTAGAGGGGGGGGGGGTGAATAGAGTATTTAAAAAACTTTGATTAGTTTTTATAGAGGAATTAAAATAAGTTATATCTATATGTATAGAGAGAAATAAAAAAAAATACTATCATAGTATAACAGATAAAAGAATAGAGCATCCTAGACGACATAAAGATTTCATAGTGGTTCACCTAAACTTAGGTACATCCACTCTTCTACCACCCTGGTAGGAATCCATTATAGGTTTTTGATTAGGTGCCCTACCACTACAGGTTTTTGCTCAGGTACCCTGTCACCACAAGATCTACTTCAAGGGAGATCTCGCAACCCTTTGAGCTTTTGATTAGGTGCCCAAAAACCAAACAAAGTCCTTTGATAAGGAGATTTGACAACCAAATGATAACATTTGAAGGGAGTTAAAAACCCTTTGTACAGGAAAGTTAAAAAGAAAATGATGTTGTCTTCTCTTTCTCAAAGCACTGAGAAGACTAGTGGATGTTGTTCATGTCAAAGCTCCCCCTAAGATGTAGAAGAGTTCAGGAGAATGAGATCTTTGCTCAGGGTGTAGGCCTTCAAATTGAAGAAGATCTTCAGGAAACTTTTAGACTGATGAAGATTGTTTGTCGCTTAAAATTCCTCAAGCAAAACTGAAGAAGACTGAAATGTATGAGAGCTGTGTTCTTTTTTCAGTTTTCTATATTCACAATTCATTAGCTTCTGTATATTCTGTTATTGTAATCTTCTGAAAAATGTCTTTTATATTCCTTGCAAAAATCAGCCTTGAATTTTAAATCCTATCCTTGATTGATTGCAGAAATTTTGGAAGTCGAACGCCTAGAAAATGTCTTTAATTTATTTCCTCAACTGTCCCAGTAAATAAGCCAAATAATTATTCTATGAATACCATAATTAATGCTGCCTCGGAACGGCTATATTCTAGAGAATATGGAGCATTAATTATCAGAGCATTATAGGCATATAATAATAAATTTTGAAATCAAAATGCCATAGTCTATACTGGAAAACTACAGGGAAAATAGTCGAACAGAACCTAGAAAAAGTTAGTCGAACTCAGGAAAAAGTTCGTCGATCTAAGATCCAAGTTCGTCGAACTAAAACCTCTCTTTCGTCGAGCTGAGCTTCAAGATCTCTGAACAGAAAATTCACTTACCAATCTGAGCTCACAGATCGTCGAACTGAGATAGTCTTTTCGTTGTGCTGAACTTTTGGGAAGAGATCGGAGTTCGTCAATGTCAGCTAAGATTTCGTCGAACTCAGCTCAAAGAAGAAGTCTGAGTTCGTCGAGCTCTGCTAGAATTTCGTCGAACTCAGCTCAGAAAAAGAACTAAGTTCATTGATCTCCGATCGACGAAAGTCGAGTTTAGTTCAGCAATCTTCGAATGACTTTTCTGCTCTTAGAAAACTGCTTTTCTAATGGTCTTCTGTCTCTATTTCTTCTTAAGGTTGATCTAACAAAAATAAGTTTGTTGACCTGACCTAGACCTAGATAAAAAAACCTATGACCCAAGACTATACATGTTGGGTCAATCTAAGAAATCCTAATAGTGAACCTAACCCAAATTAACCCTAAGCAGGTGGAGTTCCAACAATTTCCCCCTATTTGGGTGAGGTCACTATGAACAATATAACACAAGAAAAAATCATAAAGAAGAAAAATATCTGGCATAATTATGATTGTTCAGCAAATATATAATAACATGGCCTTGTGAAATATTTACACAAATAAAAGTTAAGTCCAAAAACAGAAAAGAGAAACTATCAAACTCTTTTGGATTTATCTTGAGAAGTCCCTGTAAAAGGTTTGGTGAAGATTATTTCAATGTTTGGATCAATAGCTTCTTGCTTTGACATCTTCAAATCTTCTTCTCCAAGAATTTTCACTGAAGCAGCCCTAGGTACAACTGCTTCAGGATGCAAAGACATATATGCATAAACATTAAAGAGATTTTGTACCTGATATTTTTCCAGCTCTTTCTTCCTATAAGAAGACATAGTAGTATATTGAGAAATATCTTGTACTTCTTTAGCTTTCCTGATTTGAGAAAGTTCTATAAATTCTTTGAACCTGGTCATCCTAGAATTAGGATCCATCTCTGGATCACACACTGGAGATAAAGGCCTTTCAGGACTGTATTTCTAAATATCTTGAATTATTGCTGGCTACTTAGACTGTCAGATTGCTGCTTTTGATGTTGTTTTCTGGTAGACTGAGATTGAGATTCTGATCTAGAAGGCCTATCTCTACTGCTGTAAGAAGATCTGGATTGATAGGAGTGAGAAGTAGATCTTTGACCTTGAGAAATATAGCCTGAGGATCCAACTGTTGGTGGAGGAGGAGGAAGAGGACCTCTCCTGAATGGAGATGGAGGAGAGTACCTCCTGCTCTTCTTCCTTGCCTTTATTTCATTCTTAGAGTATCTCATCCAGTGAGGGGAGTTTGGAGTGAGAGTTATATTATGCATAATATAATAAGGAGTATCAGTAGTTGGATTCGGCTTTGGAGCAGCCTTTGGAGGAGCCTTCTTCTTTGCTTTTCTCTTCTTGGAACTGGTGTCCTCAGAGTCATAAGATGTATTTGCAGGATTATCATAGAGAGCATGAATTTTTTTTAGCATATCATCAGTGAGAATTGGATGAGACTGAGGCTGAACTTGAGTTGCTGGCCATATAATTTCTGTAGCAACTTGATCCTGAATAGAATAACTTTCCTCTTCCATGTCTTGAAACATGATCTCATTCAGATCTAGCATTGGGGACTCAGCCCAGCCAAAAGTTGGAGGAGAGAAAGCTTTTGGCTCTGAAATAGTTATTGGCTCTAAAACAATATTTGAAATTGAAAAACTTGTCCTAAGTTGTTCCAAAACTTCAGGACTAATTGAAGCTGAGTAACATACTATAGTTTTAGACATATCTGGAACTGAATCAACAAAAGCTGGAAGATTGTTGCTGTGAACTGAATCAAAAGAATGTAATAAAGATACTATATCAACTATGGGATTTATAAAAAAATCACCAAGAATGTTTATTTCTGTATCTATTGAAAAATCTTCAAAACACATCATCTCTGTATCTTCATCCAGAATCTCAAAGATCTCTACTGGAATTTATTTTTCTGGAACTGCTGCTGCTAGAGGAGCAGGAGCTGCTGCTTCTAAAGCTTCTTCCCAGAACATCTCCCCCTACTTGGTTTAAGGAGGACCAGAACCCAGGCCCCCAAAAGAAGGGACAGAGGAGGAAGCAGCAAGCTGATTAGATTGAAGGTAGATACAAGAAGAGAGAGGAGCAATAGCCTCATCTATTAGGTTATTAAGAGAGGGAGTAATGAATTGAAGAAGGTCTTTAGCAATGTTAGAGAAATTGAGAAAGAGGGGTTCAGGAGAAGATGGGGTATAGTTGGATTTGTGGCCACAATTGGAAAAGACATAGAATCCTTGAGGGAAGTCTGTTTGTTGGCATTCTGGAAATGTGGATGGAATGTTGGTTGGAATGTTGAATTGAAGATTGGATTGAGGGATGGTATCTGGAAGTTGATCCTGAAGGGGTGAATATTGTGGAGATTGTTGAGGAGATGGAGATGATAGAAGATTGAAATTTTGTTGGGTAGAGGTGTATGGAATGTCATCAAGATGTGATGGAAGTGGAGATTGAGGAGGTGGAGATGGTGGTGTATCCACAGAAATATGAATTGGAGATTGAGGTTGAGATGGAGAGACTAGAGGAGTGGAGGTAGATAGTTGTTGAAGTAGAGTTGATGAAGGAAATATTGAATGAGTTGGAGGTGGAGGATGAACAGGAGAGAGAGGAGGAGCAGGGGCTTATTCATGAGTTGGGGGAGTGGCTGAATCAACCCTGGTGTTCTCAGAAGCTAACTTGGAAGAGGAGGCCCTATAGGGCTTGGTGATTAACCTCTCCCATCTACCAAATAAGCCAGAGGTAAGTGATGAGTTGTAAATATACGCATATTTTAGTACTTTATTTATATCATTTTAGTTCTTATTCATAGTTTTTAGTTATTTTTATTTAAAAATATGTTTATTTTTGTAAATATTCACCTAACTTAACTTTAATTTTGATTTCTGAACTTTTTCAGAAATTGTCAAAAAAGGACCTAACACGCCCATGTCACTCAACCCGACACGCACGTATCACGCCACTCAATGCCGTCGAGAAAGAAGACACTCAATGCCCACTACTCGACACTCAATGCCTTCATCAAACCGAGCAGGACACACCCGTATCCGAAGACACGAGATGAACGTGTCGCTTACTCGACGCTTCCAGCTCAAAGTTCAGCCTTCTTCAAACCCGACAAGGACAGGCTTACCGACACGCCCGTGTTCAACACCCATATCACCAGCTCGACTCAGCGCCTGCCTACATCAAGTTGCAAGGTGTCCCAACACGCCAGTGTCACGCCTCCTAACACGCCCATGTTTGACACGTGTCCGCTCTAGCTTCCCCTAGAAATCGGCCAGTCACTAGATTTTGACTTCTCCAACATACTAGGTTCGACACGCCCGTGTCACCCGGACCGACACGCCCGTTTCGACCCGAACTTTTTGTCTATAAATTAAAAATTCTTGTAATGACCAAGGGTTCACTTTTTTGAGCTAAAGTTTAGTGTGTTTTGTGGGCTGCTTGGTGTATTCCATTGCCATGTAAGGAGAACTCCCCCCCCCCTCTTTTTATGTTTGACTTAGCTTTGTAATAGTTCTTTTTCATTAATAAAAACATGCTAGCTTTTCTCTTCTTAAATGGTTTTGGAATGAACTTGTGTGCCCACTTTGTTCTTCTATTAATTCTCATGTTTTTCTTAGTATTTCTCTTTATAAAAAGTGTGTGTGTGTGTATGAGTTTAATTAGTTAATTTTTTAATGCTTTTAATTAGTTGTTATGTTAGATTTTATTATAGTTTTTATTTCAAAAATGAAATGTTATTAGGATAGTTTTTTTTCAAGCTTTATGTTACATTAAAAGTATATCTTCTTCATCCTTATGAATTTGTAAAAAAGGTTTTAAAAGTGATTTTGATTTTCTATTAACTTATTTTTTGTTTAGGTTGTAAATCTTTTTGTTCTTTGAAATTGTATTATAACTTTTTATCCACTTTTATGAACTCTTAAGAATGAAAAAGTTATAATTTTATTTTTTAAACAACTTTGGTTTTATCTTTAATTTCAAAAACCTTTTGCTCTTTTTATTTTTATTTCATCTTTTTATGTGTTTTTAACAAATCCTAAGTATAAAAAAGTAGTTGTTTTTATTTTTAGGTAACTTTGATTTTGTATTTAATTTGTGTGTGTGAGTGTATGAGTTAGGTTTTTATCTTTGTTCTTTTAAATTCCATGTTATGTGTGTGAGTGTATGAGAGTAATTTTTAATGCTTTCTTCAATTATGTAGAGTGTGTGAGTGTAGGAGATAAATTTTTATGCTTTCTTCGATTATGTAGAGTGCGTGTGTGTAGGAGATAATCTTATTGCTTTCTTTCAATTCATGTAGAGTGTGTGTGTGTGCGCATTTATTTCCGCCTACGTTAAGAGTTAAATGGCGTGTTTTCATTTCCCGCCTACTCATTCGAGTAAGACTTGTCATTTACCGTCTACACATTTGAGTAGAACTTGTACATGCATTAATTTCCGCCAACTCGTTAAGAGTTAAACGACGTGTTTTCATTTCCCACCTACTCATTCGAGTAGAAGTTGTCATTACTTTTTTTTATTTATGGTTTTGAAGTGTGCGTGAGTTCTCGTTTTAGTTAGCTTTTCATTAGTTTTTCTAAATGTTTGTTATTTTATGTCTTCTTTTTGTAATCCTTTAGCGTTTAGTCTCAAACTCGCGCCTTATCAAAATTATAAAGCCGTCCCCATACCGATGAGTGACTAATTATCTTTAGCCCTTGGCATCGAAGTGCATTGGGACATATAAAATGATTTGAAATAATTAAAGTTCTTTATTTTCACTTTAATTTTAGGACTTAAGGTTTGCTCCGGGTTAACGATGCGTAGGACCGCATATCGATGTGTGGGCTCTATTTCTGTTATCCATACGCTAGCTAGCCGAGAGGCCGTGTGTATGAACCGATCCCCTTGGGTAAATAGAATTGCGTACATACCCTTGAGATAGGAGAAGCGTAGTCCTACCGTATTGGGTTCCCCACCCAATAGAGGGATTCTTAGCATGAAGCGGGCGTTAAGAGGAATCCTTCGTCAGACTAACGTTCGGTCGAATAGTATTAGCGTTCAAGTGAGTAATATTCCTAGAGATAAGTGCGCTCATATTTATGGAACCTACACGGCCAAGTTGCCTTTTATTAATTTGAAAATTAAGTTCAATAATTATTAAGAATTATTTTAGTCTTAATCCGATTCAATGTCGAGCGTTAACCCATCATCGAATAATTTAAGTGATTTTCAGCTTTCTTTTCTTTTCGCTTTAGTGACAAAAAGAATCCACCTTACTTTCAATAAAATAATAGTCCTCCTGGAGGAGTAGGAATAATCAACCCGACCCCGAGCACAATACGACCTCGGTATTCTCCCGAATATCGAGTACTACATGCGATAGGTGCACTTGCCTCCTTTCATTAAAAACTCGCTTTTTAGCAAGCCCGCGACAGTCGACTCATCGAACCAACCACCTAAATAAGAGTCTGCATGTGGACCCCATCAAGTTTTTGGCACCGTTGCTGGGGAGTCCTCTCTTTGTTATTTCGAATCAGGGATTCTATTATTTTTACTTTATTTTCATAAAAAAAATTTTTTTACTTAAAAACAACTTAAAAACAACAAAAAATCCCCCCTTATTTTAATTATCTTTATTTCTGTTTCTCTTTTTTTTGGGTGTATGACTCGTGGACAACCTTCAGATTTTAAATCCTTTGATTTTGATCCTGAGATCAACCGCACCCTTGCGCGCATTCGATCTCAATGCCAAAATAAAACTTTAGAACCCCAAGTATCTATCGGAGAACCCCCAGCTGTTTTGATGGTCGACCATGTTCCAAATGTGGCTGCAGAGCGTACAATGTCTTATTACACCCAGCCAAATTTGGACGATACTGGGTCGAGTGTTATTCGCCCTACGGTGGTGAATAACAATTTTGAAATAAAGTTAAATGTAATCCAAATGATCCAAAATTCCGTACAGTTCGATGAACTGTCGGATGAGGACCCGAATGTCCGCTTGTCCAATTTAAAGGAGATTTGCGACATGTTTAAAATTAATGACGTCACTGATGATGACATTCGTCTGTGCTCATTCCCCTTCTCCCTCAAGTCCAAAGCCAAGGCGTGGTTAATTTACCACCTGCGAGGATGTATCATGACCTGGGCTGAGTTGGCGGAAAAATTCCAGACGAAGTATTTTTCGCCCGCAAAAACTGCAAAATTACGGGCAGACATTTCGTCGTTCATTCAAAACGACTCCGAGTCTCTTTATGAGACTTGGGAGCGCTTTAAGGAATTCCTTTGTAGGTGCCCATACCACGTTCTGCAAGCGTGGTTGCAGGTACAAAATTTTTATAACGGCCTTAATTTTGAGACGTGTCAAATGATTGACGTGGCTGCCAGGGGCACCCTTAACAAAAACACCCCTGAGGCCGCCCATGATTTATTTGAAGAAATGGCTATGAATGCCTATCAGTGGAATGTCCTGCGGGCATGCCCAAAGCAAGTGGCCAGCATTTTTGAAGTCGATGCCATGACTTTGGTATCCCTTCAAATGAAAGGCTAACAAAACAAGTGGCAGAGATGTCTGCTTCCACCTCCACTTCTACTCTGGCCCATTATAATAATAATCTTCCCCCCTCTAATGTTTGCGTAGTCGATGAGTTCGTGGACTACATGGGAAATCCAGTTCGTCCCTCCTTCCCCAAAAATAATCCTTATAGTAATAACTATAACCCGGGTTGGAGGAACCACCCGAATTTTTCATGGAGCAACCTGAATAATGCGCAGCTCCTGCCTATTTCATTTGCTCCCGCGTTTCCTCCTCCTCCTCCGAAGCCATTTTCGGTCAAGGAAAATTTTAATAAATACGTCGCATCAAATGAGTCCAATATCCGGAATATAACCGGATCGTTAAAAAATCTCGAGTTACAGGTTTGAAAATTTGCGCGACTCATGTTGGAACGCGCTCAAGGGGCGCTGCCAAGGAATATGGAGCCAAACCCAAGGGAAAACCTTAACGCTATAACCCTCCGTAGCGGTAAGGAGGTGGTCGATCCAAAATGGATTGATCCTCAGGTACATATCTTTCCTCCGACCCCTCTTCCCGCTTCTTCGTCTACGTCAACTTTACCGAATTTAAATGAAAAAAATTATTTTTAATACGTCCTTGTCATATCCGCACAAGTTAAATAATGAGCATAAGGATGCGCAATACGAAAAATTTATTTTATTATTAAAACAAATTGATATTATTGTTTTTTTGCGAGGCTATCTCGCAAATGCCCAAATATGCGGAATTTTTAAAAGAACTACTTTCTAATAAATGTAAATTAGAGGATATTTTGCATATCTCTCTCAAAGCTGTCTGCTCAGCGGTTCATACTAATAAATTGCCCACAAAACAAAATGACCCGGGACGGTTTTCCATCCCGTGCCTTTTTGGCAATATATTAGTAAAATACGCCTTAGCTGATTTAGGGGCTAACATTAATCTGAGACCGTTCTCGCTCTTTCAACGATTAGGTTTGGGTACTCCTAGTCCTACGAATATACGCATCCAATTAGCGAATCGCTCAGTTAAGTTCCCTATCGGGGTAGTGGAGGACGTCCTTGTCCGAGTTCACAAGTTTACCTTTCCGGTAGACTTCATCATCTTAGACATAGAAGAGGACGCCGAGGTACAATTAATACTCGATCGCCCTTTTCTCGCCACCTCCCGCGCACTAATAGATGTTTGTAATGGTCATCTTCTCCTTTGGGTTAGAGATGATCAAGTTACTTTCTCTTTTAATCCCTCGATGGACATTTTGTCATCGAGTGATGATTTCTCCTATTCTTTAGATACCTTTTTTGGAGATTGTTCTTCCCCCATTTTCGAGTCCGTATTTTTAAACGACGATATTTATGCACTCAAAAATTTTTATTGCGATGACGATACAACTATAGAATTGCCTTTCGATCCAATTGGTAAGAAAGATATAGGAATTAAAACCTCCCTTGAAGAACCGCCCACCCGAGATCTTAAAACCTTACCCGAATCACTCAAATACACTTTTTTGGGAAAAGGCGATACGCTGCTGGTTATTATTTCTTCGGACTTGAGTGATTCGGAGACTTTCGATTTATTGGAAGTTTTACTTAAACATCACCAAGAAATTGCGTGTTAAATCTCTGACTTAAAGTGGATTAACCCCTCATTTTGCACCCATAAGATATTTCTTAACGATAATTGCCTCAAAATGATTCAGCCGCAGCGACGTCTTAACCCAAACATGAAAGTCATCATTAAAGCCGAGATCATTAAGTTGTTAGATTTGGGGATTATCTAACCTATTTCGGACAGTGCATGGGTTAGTCCCGTGCATGTCGGGCCCAAGAAGGGCGATCTAACCGTAGTGGCGAATGAGCATAATGAGCTCGTCCCAACTCGTACTATTACGGGTTGGCGAGTGTGCATCGATTATAGAATACTTAATGATGCCACCCGCTAGGACCATTTCCCACTACCATTTCTGGACCAGATTTTAGAGCATTTATCTGGTCATCTGTATTATTGTTTTCTTGATGGTTTATTGGGGCTTTTCCAAATACCTATTTCCCCCGATGACCAAGAGAAAGCAACTTTTACTTGCCCGTTTGGCACCTTCGCATACTGAAAAATGCCATTTAGACTTTGCAATGCGCCGACTACATTCAAAAGATGTATGTTAGCAATCTTTGGTGAGCTAGTAGAAGACATTATGGAAGTCTTTATGGATGACTTTTCTGTTTTCGGACGCTCTTTTCCCGATAGCCTTCAAAATTTAGATCGTGTCCTCCAATAGTGCGAGGACACAAGCTTGTTCTAAATTGGGAAAGATGTAACTTTATGGTTCGAGGAGGTTTGGTCCTCGGTCATAAGATTTCGATTAAGGGGATGGAGGTAGATAAGGCAAATGAAGAAATCATTGAAAAACTTCCTCAACAAACAAACTTAAAATCTATTAGGAGTTTCTTAGGCCACGCGGGCTTTTACCGATGATTTATTCAATTCTTTTCAAAAATAACGAAGCCGCTAACTCACCTCTTGGAAAGGGAATCACGTTTCATCTATAGTAACGAATGCGAGTCTACCTTTAATTTAATAAAACAAAAAACTTATCACCTAACAAATTTTAGTTGCCCTTAATTATCCCTACCATTCGAGATTATGTGCGACGCTAGTGATATTGCCTTAGGTGCCATTCTTGGACAACGCATAGAAAAACATTTTCATCCAATTTATTATGCTAGCAAGACGCTCACTTCCGCACAAGTAAACACACATTGACGGAAAAAGAACTCTTAGCCGTCATTTTAGCTTTCGATAAGTTTCGCTTGTATTTAACGTATCTAAAGTTATCATATTTACCGATCACTCCGCCCTTAAATATTTATTAGCTAAAAATGATGCGAAGCCCCGCCATCTTTGATGGATTCTCCTCCTACAAGAGTTTGATTTGGAGATCCGGGATAAGAAGGGCACGGAAAATCTAGCGGCAGACCACCTCTCCCGTTTAGAAAATCCGGGTGTGGAAGCGCTCGTCGAATCTTAAATAAATGATAGATTCCCCGAGGAATGCCTCCGAGCCATTCATAATTCTTCGTTATCTTTGCCTTGGTTCGCAGATTTAGCAAATTACTTAGTAGCGCGGGTGCTTCCAAAAGAGTTTTCAAGTCATCAAAAGAAGAAATTCTTTTCTGACTTGAAAAATTTCTTTTGGGAGGACCCATTTCTTTTTCGTATCTGCGCGGACCAAGCTGTCCGAAGATGCGTTGCGGGTGTGGAGTGCTTACAAATTCTTAGGCACTGCTACGAGGGTCCAGCCGGTGTGCATTATCAAGCCAACCGGACCGCTCGGAAGGCGTAGAGGCGGGCTAATTTTTGCCCAATCTCTTCAAAGACGCTCACAATTTTGTGCGCGCATGCGATGGCTATAAACGGTTGGGTAACGTCTCTAGTCACGACGAGATGCCCCAAAATTTATTTTTAGAATGTGAAGTCTTCGATTTATGGGGCATAGATTTTGTTGGCCCCCTACCTCCATCTTTCAAAAATATGTAAATTTTAGTGGCGGTCGACTACGTATCAAGGTGGGCAGAAGCGCAAGCTCTCCCTACCAACGATGTGCGATTCATCGTTACATTTCATAAAAAACTATTTTCTCGCTTCGGCACGCCTCACGCTATTGTTAGTGATAGGGGGACACATTTCTGTAATGCTCTTATGGCTAAGACGTTAGCTAAATATGGTGTCACGCACAAACTTGCCACCCCCTACCACCCGCAAACAAGTGGCTAAGTCGAGGTAGTAAATTGAGAGATTAAGCGTATATTAGAAAAAACCGTTTCACTAAATAGGAAAGATTGGTCCGTTAAACTTGACGACGCGTTATGGGCGTATTGTACGGCATACAAAACTGCAACCGGTTGTACTCCATTTTGATTAGTCTATGGCAAAGCATGCCATTTACCCATAGAACTAGAACATCGCGCTCTTTGGGCTTTAAAACTCTTAAATCTTGAAGCTACCTTAGCTGCTCAAAATAGAAAACTACAACTAAACGAGCTCGATGAATGGCGTACGAACACTTACGAGATCAATAAGTTCTATAAGGAGCGTTCTAAGTTATATCATGATCGAAAAATAAAGTCCCCAAAATTTTTTCTCCGGACGATCTTCTCCTTCTTTATAATTCACGTCTTAAACTTTTTCAAGGCATACTAAAATCTAGAGGGTCCGGTCCCTTCATAGTTGAAGAAGTTTTTCGATATGGGACCGTACTCGTCTCCCACCTGGAAAATGGTTCGTTTAAAGTTAACGGTCATCTGTTAAAGTCATACATAGCGGGCGACCCAGTGATCGAGCAAAACGAAACCATAACCCTCCACGATATATAAACCCGCCAAAATAGTCAAGCTACACGACTATAAACAAAGTGCTCTTGGGAGGCACCCCACGTCTATCTTTTTCGCTCTTTATTTATTATGTTTGCTACTTTTTCTAATAATGCAGGGTTTCTAAATTGGCTTCCCCGAACACGCATCAGGGACGTTTCTACCCTCCCTTTTTCTTTTTGTACATATAGCATTTATCGTTTTCTCGTTCCGCATACTTATCTTACAACATTGGGGATAATGTGGAACAAAGTATGGGGGTGTTTTCGTGCTTTTACAAGTTTTTTTTTCTAGACTCCTCTTATTTGCACTTCAATTTCCAAAACAAAAATGAAAAAAAATTTAAAACAAAATTTCCAAAAATATTTTGTTTTACTTTGTAAATATTTTTTGTAGATAAATTTTTGTAAATATTCTTTTCTCTTTCCCCTCTCCCCTTTTCTCTCTCATCTTTATAAAATAACTTCTCCTTCTCTCTTATTTATTGTAAATAAGATGAAAAATTATAAAAATATATATATATAATAATACAAAACAAAAAAAAGTTAGAAAACTTAAAAATCTAAAAAAATTTTGTTTTCACATTTTCCTTTCTTTAGTATATATATATTAAAGAAATAAATACAAAAATACAAAAAAAAGATAATAACCTCAAAAATTCAAAAAAATAGTTTATGAAACAAATAAATCAAATATACAATTCTTATTTTTCTTGCTATCCAAAAATTTTGTTTCCAGTTTATTTATGTGTGAATTTTATTAATTCTTTGTTCATTATTTGTTTGTTAATTATTGATTGAAAAATTTAAATGGCAGAAGTTAAGTTTTAAAGAATTCACTATGCTTTGTTAAAAATAGCGAATTCATTTTAGGCACTACTTCTAATTTTTCATAGATAGGAACACGTGTATTTTGTTAGAAATAACGACTATAGAATTCAATTATGCTTACTTTTAGCTTTCTAAAAAATTGGAACGTATAATTTATAAAGGTCGCTCTCAATATTTTTTAATTAAAATTCTAGTTTTCTCTTCTCCCCTTATTTATCATGTCTTACTTAGCATGATAAAACTTTAACCCTTAAAAGATCCTATGTCAATGGGAATAAGATTTCATTTCGTAAACATAGGCACCCAATAATTTAAAAAAATTATATGTTATGGAGTAAGAGGATAAAATTCATTACTCCAACACCTATACATTGGGTTAATTTTATTATTATGATGTTGAGAAAGAAAAAATCATATTAGGAAAATAAAATTTCATTTTCCTAATAATCCAAAAAGAAAGAAAAATGGAGGTTCGAGAAAAAATTACCTCGCCTCAAAATCCAAGCCACTTCATAAACCGCCAAACCCCCTTAGCCAATTTCACGACTTTAATTCAAAAATCTTATTGAGAGCATAATTTGTAAATTGCATTATTTCCCGTAAAACTCCTATAAGCTAAAATTCATATAATTCCAAGCTATTTTTGTTAAGCTAACCATTATAATTATTGCTTTCTATTTGATTACATCAAGAAGTCTTTTGGCCAAAACTTTTGCCCTATTTAAATCATCTACATAATTTTAGGACTTAACTCTTATACCCCGTACATTTATTTAGAACTCTCTTATAATTAATTAAGAGGTAGCTAAACTTAGAGTTATTTTTATTCCTTATAAATTCACCTCAAACTTTTGCTCTAGAATAGCAAAAACTTAAGTATGGGGGTATTTGATGAGTTATAAATATACGCATATTTTAGTACTTTATTTATATCATTTTAGTTTGCATTCATACTTTTTAGTTATTTTTGTTTATAAATATGTTTCTTTTTGTAAATATTCTCCTAACTTAACTTTAATTTTGATTTTTGAAAATTTTCAGAAATTGTCAAAAAATGACCTGACACGCCCGTATCACTCAACCCGACACGCCCGTGTCACACCACTCAATGCCGTCAAGACAGAAGAAACTCAACTCTTGCTACTCGACACTCAATGCCTTCATCAACCTGAGAAGGACACTCCCGTGTCCGAAGACTCGACACGACCGTGTCGCTCACTCGACGCTTCTAGCTCAAAGTTTAGCCTTCTTCAAACCCAACAAGGAAACGCTTACCGACACGCCCGTGTTCAACACCCGTGTCAACAGCTCGACTCAACGTCTGTCGACATAAAGTTGCAAGGTGTCCCAACACACCTGTGTTACGCCTCCCGACACGCCCGTGTTTTACACTTGTTCGCTCCAGCTTCCCCTAGAAATCGGCCAGTCACCGGATTTTGACTTCTCCAATATACGAGGTTCGACACACCCGTGTCAGCCTGATCGACACGCCCGTGTTGACCCAAACTTTTTGTCTATAAATAAAAATTTTTTGTAATGACCAAGGGTTCACTTTTTTGAGCTAAAGTTTAGTATGTTTTGTGGGCTTCTTGGTATATTCCATTGCCATGTAAGGAGAACTCCCCCCCCCCTCTTTTTTATGTTTATCTTAGCTTTGTAATAATTCTTTTTCATTAATAAAAACATGTTAGCTTTTCTCTTCTTAAAGTGTTTTGGAATGAACTTGTGATCCCACTTTGTTCTTCTTTTTATTCTACAGTTTTTCTTAGTATTTCTCTTTATAAAAAGTGTGTGTGTGTGTGTATGAGTTTAACAAGTTAATTTTTTCATGCTTTTAATTAGTTGTTATGTTAGATTTTATTATAGTTTTTATTTCAAAAATGAAATGTTATTAGGATAGTTTTTCTTCAAGCTTTATGTTACATTAAAAGTATATCTTCTTCATCCTTACGAATTTGTAAAAGAGGTTTTAAAAGTTATTTTGACTTTCTTTTAACATAGTTTTTGTTTGGGTTGTAAATCTTTTTGTTTTTTTAAATTTTATTATCACTTTTTATACACTTTTATGAACTCTTAAGAATGAAAAAGTTATAATTTTAATTTTTAAATAACTTTGGTTTTAACTTTAATTTCCAAAAACTTTTGTTCTTTTTTTTATTTCATCTTTTTATGTGTTTTTAACAAATCCTAAGTATAAAAAAGTAGTTGTTTTTATTTTTAGGTAACTTTGATTTTGTATTTAATTTTTGTGTATGAGTGTATGAGTTAGGTTTTTATCTTTGTTCTTTTAAATTCCATGTTGTGTGTGTGAGTGTATAAGAATAATTTTTAATGTTTTCTTCAATTATGTAGAGTGTGTGAGTTTGGGGATAAATTTTCATAATTTCTTCGATTATGTAGAGTGCGTGTGTGTAGGAGATAAACTTATTGCTTTCTTTCAATTCATGTAGAGTGTGTGCGTGTGCGCATTTATTTTCTCCTACTCGTTAAGAGTTAAATGGCGTGTTTTCATTTCCCGCATACTCATTCGAGTAGGACTTGTCATTTATCGTCTACTCATTTGAGTAGAACTTGTACATGCATTTATTTCTTGCCTACTCGTTAAGAGTTAAACGGTGTGTTTTCATTTCCCGCCTACTCATTCGAGTAGGACTTGTCTTTACTTTATTTTATTTATGGTTTTGAAGTGTGCGTGAGTTCTCGTTTTAGTTAGATTTTTATTATTTTTTCTAAATGTTTGTTATTTTATGTCTTCTTTTTATAATCCTTTAGAATTTAGTCTCGAACTCGCACCTCATCAAAAGTATAAAGTCGTCCCCATAACGATGAGTGGCTAATCATCTTTAGCCCTTGGCATCGAAGAGCATTGGGACATAAAATGATTTGAAATAATTAAAGTTCTTTATTTTCACTTTAATTTTAGGATTTAAGGTTTGCCTCGAGTTAACGATGCGTAGGACCGCATATCGATGTGTGGGCTCTATTTCAATTATCCATACGCTAGCTAGCTGAGAAGCCGTGTGTATGGACCGATCCCCCTTGGGTAAATAGAATTGCGTACATACCCTCGAGATAGGATAACCGTAGTCCTACCGGATTGGGTTACCCACCCAATAATGGGGTACTTAGCGTAAAGCGGGCGTCAAGAGGAATCCTTCGTCGGACTAACATTCGGTCAAATAGTCTTAGCGTTCAGGTGAACAATATTCCTAGAGATAAGTGCGCTCATATTTATGGAATCTCCACGACCAAGTAGCCTTTTATTAATTTGAAAATTAAGTTCAATAATTATTAAGAATTATTTTATTCTTAATCCGATCCAATGCCGAGCGTTAACTCGTCATCAAATAATTTAAGTGATTTTCAGCTTTCTTTTCTTTTCGCTTTAGTGAAAAAAAATCCACCTTACTTTCACTAAAATAATAGTCCTCATAGAGGAGTAGGAATAATCAACCCGACCCTGAGAACAATACAAGCTCGGTATTCTCCCGAATATCGGGTACTATATGCTATAGGTGCACTTGCCTCCTTTCATTAAAAACTCGCATTTTAGCAAGCCCGCGACGGTCGACTCATCGAACCAACCACCTAAATAAGAGTCTACATGCAGGCCCCATCCGTAAGCCTTTTTGAGGCATTGATAAATGTGGTCTGGGAGACCAATAGCTCTGGAGCCTTTGCCTGCAAAAAGATTCCTAGAATCCTTCCAAAACACACATTCTTCTTACTAATTGTCCCTTGAAAGCCTGAAGCTGATGGTGAAGAACTCTGTAAGAATCTCTATAATAATGTAGCCTGGATGTGTATCCTTGAGATTGAAAAACTTCTTCTCTACGTATGAATGGATGGACATATTTCACATGTATGAAATCAATAGCTGGAGTATTTCCTTAGAAAGGAAACTTTCCTTGGAAAATAATCCACATTTAATGCTGCCTCTAAATGACTATATTCATTGGAATATATTGCATTAAATGATACCAATTGAAAGTGAAGGGATAGATCTTATCTTTACTCTAGAGTTAATATATATATGTATATATAAAGAAAACATTCAGCACAGAAATAAGGGAAGCTGAAGATTCTAATATATAGCTCTGAAACCAATTGAAAGTGAAGGGATATATCTTATCTTTACTCTAGAGTTAATATATATATGTATATATATAAAGAAAACATTCAACACAGAAATAAAAAGCAAAAAGCAAACCAGATGACATAAGGAGTTTATAGTGGTTCCCCTAAAACTTGGGTACATGTACTCTTCTACCACCCTGGTAGGAATCCAGTACATGTTTTTGATCAGGTGCCCTTCCACCAAAGGTTTTTGCTCAGGTGCCCTGTCACCACAAGATCTATTTCAAGGGAGATCTAACAACCCTTTAAGCTTTTGACCAGGTGCCCAAAAACCAAACCAAGTCTTTTGATCAGGTGACTTGAAAACTAAAAGGTAACTTCTGAAGGAAGTTAAAAACCCTTTGTAAATGAAATGGAAATAAAGATGATGTTCTTCTATGTTAACAATCTTAGAGAAGACTAGCGGATTTTGTTGATGTTTTCAAAGCTCCCCCTGAGATGTAGAATAGTTCAGGAGTGGAATTTTGCTTCAGGGTGTAGGCCTTCAGATTGCTTTTGATCTTCAGAAGCTTTCTGGACTGATATTGAATGGTTGTCCCTTGAAAGCCTTATGCTGATGGTGAAGAACTCTGTAAGAATATCTGTAATAATGTAGCCTGGATGTGCATCCTTAAGATTTAAAAACATCTTCTCTATATATGAATGGCTGGACAGATTTCACATGTATCAAATCAATAGCTAGAGCATTCCTTGAGAAAGGAAACTTTCCTTGGGAAATAATCCACATTTAATGTTGCCTCTAAACGGCTATATTCAATCAAATATATTGCATTAAATGCTGGATCCATAACTGCCTGAATTTAATCTCCTTTGAATATATTGCCGTCAGAGAGATAAGCTTGAGATTAATTCACATTCTGGAAATACGTAATTGCCTAAAATAACTACACATAAAAACATCGAGCTTAACCTATAGATCGTCGAATAGAGCCTGGAGATCGTCGAGCTTGATTCTTCATATTCTTCGACCTAATTTCCAATTTCATCGAGCTGAGCTCAGAGATTGTCGAGCTTAGCTTGGATGTCGTCGACCTGAGTTTGCAGAGTTGAGGTTGAAGATCATCGAACTGAGCTTAGCTTTCGTTGAGCTCAACTCAGAGAAGGAGCTCTGAGTTCGTCGATCTGAGATTGGCTTTCATCGAACTGAGTTTCTGATATTAGCTCACAGTTCGTCGATCTCAGCTGGACTTTCGTCGAGCTCAACTCAGAGAAGGAGCTCTGAGTTCCTCGATCTTAGATCAACGATCATCGAGCTGAGTTTGACTATCGTCGAACTGAATTACTGCCTTTGCCAAATCTAAATTTCTCTGGAATCTTCTGTCTCTAAGTCTTCTGAAGGAATGGCCTTAGATATAATCCCATGACACTTCACTATACATGATGGGTCAATCTAATCATCCTAATAGTAATCCTTGCCAAAATCAGAACTAGGGTTCCAACAGTCTCCCCCTATTTGGGTGAGGATACTATTTACAAAAATAGAATAATAAGCATAAAGAAATCTGACTGAATTATAAATCTTCAGCAGATGTATAATGATGCTTTGAGAAATTTTATAAACTACAAAGATTCAAAGATATAAACAAAAAAAAAGTTAGAGTATCTTACTAAGGAGCTGCAGATGGAAGAACTGAAGATGATTTGGTGAGAGAATTTTCTCTGGTAGAATCTTCAGCTTCCCTCTTTTGCTCAGCTTTCCTTTTCCTGAAAAGAAAGGTTAGGTGTTCTTGACCCAGATTACCTTGGGAACTTATTTTCTTTCATAAGAATAACTAGAAATATAAGAATAATTAGGTTCATCCTTATAGCCTAATGGATGATATCTTTTAGGAGGGATGATCCATTGAGTAAAAGGATTTATGAATTTCTGTGTTTGATTATATTTTTTAAATAAATTAAATTTTTGGTTTTGAAAATTTTAGTTCGACGAATTTAGTTGAGTTCGTCGAACTGAGGTCAATGAAAAGTATTGATATCGTCGATCTCGGTTCAGAGAATGATAATGCTCATTTTCTTCATTCCATGATCATCGATCTTTGTTCGACGAAACATGTTGATTTCATCGAGCACACTGTCTTGAGTAATCTTACCCAAATTCTGGGTTCAGAGTTCGTCGATCGCCATTCGACGCAATTTCATCGATCTCTATTTGAACAATTTTGTTGAATAGTATTTTTATATGAATTTTTATTTTTCTTTTGTTTATGTTTAGGATTCTGAATTACTTTTGTTTACTGGTTGTTATCTTCTAATTTTTCCTTGCCCTTTTCTGATATAAATTTAATAGGGGTTGATACAAATGTTTTTCTTAAGGATAGGGGGCTGACTAGATGAAGCTTCTAAGCCAAATTTACCATTTGGCCTAGCATTTACTGTGCTGGTGATATCCATCAATTTTATACGTCTCCCATTTAGGGATTCTTCAAATTATATGGCCTCTTTTAATTTCTTTTCTAAAGAAAGTATTTGATTATTAGCAGTTTTTAATTTTTCTTTAAGTTTTAAGTTTTCAGAAAGAATATTTTCAAATCCAATTAATTTCTCTCTGAGAAGATTGATTTCCTTCTCAAAAATAATTAAATCATCACATAATAATTTAAAATCTGTTTTGAAATAATCAGAAGAAAACTCAAAAGAAGAGATTACCTAATCTTCTTCTGTAATGGATTCATCATCTGAATTGTCTCCTTCTGAATCAACAGCTTTAGGGATGCTGCAGGATGAATTGATTGCCATTAGACAGAATTCTCTTGCTCTTGATTCTTCTTCATCTTCAATTGTATATGTTAAATTTTTCTTAATCTGATTCACTACTTGTTTTTACAACCATTGCTGTGAGGGAGTTCCAAATATCCCTTGCTGAAGAGCATTCAGCAACTTCCTGAAAAATGTCATCAGACATTGATTGGGCTAGAATGTTCATAGCTTTTGCATCAGCTATTTTAGCCTTCTTTTGAGTATCAGTCCATTCAGGTGGTACAACACTGGTGCTTTCTATTGTAATTGGTGTAGGGGGGCCTGTCAAAATGGAATTATAGATATCTTCATCAATGGAATTCATATACAACCTAATCCTTATCTTCCAAAGTGCAAACTTGTTAAGATTGCACACTTGAGGTCTAGTGCTTTCAAATTCCTTATTTTGTGCCATGGGAAAAAGAACAAACTAGAAAATAAATGAGATCTATCAAGGATCTTTTGGTTCAAGTGTTAGCCTGTGAAACCAAACAAACTCCCTCTAATACCAATTGAAAGTGAGGGATATATCTATCTTAACTCTAGAGGGGGGTGAATAGAGTATTTCAAAAACGTTGATTATTTTTTATAGCGGAATTAAAATAAGTTATATCTATATGTATAGAGAGAAATAAAAACAAAAACTATCACAACACAAAAGATAAAAGAATAGAGCATCCTAGATGACACAAAGATTTTATAGTGGTTCCCTTAAACTTAGGTACATCCACTCTTCTACCACCCTGGTAGGAATCCACTATAGGTTTTTGATCAGGAGTCCTGCCACCATAGGATTTTGCTCAGGTGCCCTATCACCAAAAGATATATTTCAAGGGAGATTTAGCAACCCTTTGAGATTTTGATCAGGTGCCAAAAAACCAAACAAAGTTTTTTGATCAGGAGACTTGACAACCAAATGATAACTTTTGAAGGGAGTTAAAAACCCTTTGTACAGGAAAGTTAAAAAGAAAATGATGTTATCTTCTCTTTCTCAAAGCATTGAGAAGACTAGTGGATGTTGTTCTTGTGAAAGCTCCCCCTGAGACGTAGAAGAGTTCAGGAGAATGAGATCTTTGCTCAGGGTGTAAGCCTTCAGATTGAAGAAGATCTTTAGGAAACTTTTATACTGATGAAGATTGTTTGTCTCTTGAAAGTCCTGAAGCAAAACTGAAGAAGACTGAAATGTATGAGAGCTGTGTTCTTTTTTCAGTTTTCTGTATTCACAATTCATTAGCTTTTGTATATTCTGTTACTACAATCTTTTGAAAAATATCTTTTATATTCCTTGCAGAAATTAGCCTTAAATTTTAAATCCTATCCTTGATTGACTGCCGAAATTCTGGGAGGTGAATGTCTAGAAAATGTTATTTATTTATTTCCTCAACTGTCCCAGTAAAAAGCCAAATAATTACTATGTGAATACTATAATTAATGCTGCCTTGGAACGGCTATATTCTAAAGAATATGGAGCATTAATTATCAGAGCATTATAGGCATATAATAATAAGTTTTGAAATCAAACTGCCTTAGTCAATACAAGAAAATTGTAGGGAAAATAGTCGAACAGAACCTGGATGAAGTTAGTCGAACTCAGGAAAAAGATCGTCGTTCTGAGATCCAGTTCGTCAAACTAAAACCTATCTTTCGTCGAGCTGAGCTCCAAGATCTTTGAACAGAAAATTCACTAACCAATCTAAGCTCCAAGATCGTCGAACTGAGATAGTATTTTCATCGTGTTGAACTTTTGGGAAGAGATCGGAGTTCGTCGATCTCAGCTAAGATTTTATCGAACTCAGCTTAAAGAAGAAGTATGAGTTCATCGAGCTCTGCTAGGATTTCGTCAAACTCATCTCAGAGAAAGAACTAAGTTCATCGATCTCCGATCGACGAAAGTTGAGCTTAGTTCAGCAATCTTCGAATGACTTTTCTGCTCTTAGAAAACTGCTTTTCTCTGAAGGTCTTCTGCCTCTATGTCTTCTGAAGGTTGATCCAACCAAACTAAGTTTGTTCACTTGACCTAGACCTAGATACAAAACCTATGACCCTAGACTATACATGTTGAGTCAATCTAAGAAATCCTAATAATGAACCTAGCCTAAATAAACCCTAAATAGGTGGGGTTCTAACACACTCCCCTCAACATTTCCCGTATCTGTAATGGTTGAAGAGCAACCACACAATCAGGTTCCTCTACTCCTGCCTGTCCTCCTAGTAGGGTTTATCCCCATTCCTTCTTTCCCTTATGACACTACCTCTGGGCTAGTCTCTCTTGCAACCGATCACTGAGTCGTTAGCCGGTCTCTTCCGTCCCCGAACTATAAGCTGGTCCGCTTCCAGCTTCTTGGCCATCTCCAAGATCGTGGCCAAGCTGCCATCAGAGTCGAAGAGGAGGGTCTGCCTCATGTCATCATGAAGGCCCTTATAGGATCTCATTATGTATCCTGCATCGCCTAGTTGATATGAGTCTGCAAAGCGAGCTAGATGTGTGAACTCCCGGTAGTACTCTAACACAATATTGTTGCCCTACCTCAACTACAGGAACCTATACTCCAGCTCATCCCTCGCTGACTAAGGTACAAAATGATCCAATAGAGATACTTTAAACTCTTCCCAGGAAATGTCCACGCACTCCACTCCAGCGAAGTTGGTATCTAATAGTGACTTCCACCAACTCTTCACGTGTGATTCCAAGCAGGAAACTGTCAAAGCCACTGCCTCCTCTATCGGGCATCAAACCTGGCAACCATATCATAGATAATGTCAAGCCACTCCTCGGTACAAACTATTGACTCTGTGCTAAGGTAGGATTGAGGAGAAAGCCCCCGGAAGGCACTTTGCAAGTTAGCCCCGAGATTGGCTGTGGGGCTGGAGCCTGCTGAGCCTTGAAAGTCTATAGAATGGCTGTCAGTTTCTACCCCATATTCATCTGCTTGAATGAAGTCGGAGCAGGGTGTACCCTGTTGAGGAGTAGGGTTCATCGCAGGCTATAAGTAAAACTCCAATTGTTAGTTAATGTACAAGTGGAACTAATGAAAAGTGGACTTTTGCATGTGATTCACCCTTATGGGCACACCATGCTTCCGCTGCGCCACTCTGATACCAGTTTGTAAGACCCCATTTGTTTTTGCTATGCTATCGGGTCTTACGCCCAAAACCACTGCTTTGTGGAGACACCGACATATAGGAAGGTCGCCACTACAAAATGCCGATTCTGGCGGCAATGAAGATCATCAAGAAGTAGAAGTACAAGTAAGATTAAGCAAAGTCCATAATCACATAAAACATATGATAGAGGTGACATCAATGTCCACATGATAATAAAAGTACGGAATGTAGATCGGTATAGAATAAATATAAACGGGCTTATGCCTGGTATAACAAATCCTCACTATAATCCTCTCACAGAAACTTAGTAAACTAATCACTCACGGAGCCGGAGGATGGTGCTCCCATGCTAGACTGGCCCACCTCCATGTGCACCATATTCCGCTGGTGCTACATAACCTATTGTTGGTCCCTATCTCCCATCCAGAGCCCCTGAAATATTTTGTCAACCGACCATTAGTAAAAAGACTAAGCCTGATTTACCCCACCCCTCCCCCAATGGCTTCTTGGCACTGTACGGTAGGAATGATAAGAAAGCTATGTAGGTGGAGAGTGGTCAAAAGAAGATGACGGTGGACTTATTCTAGCAGACATATAATAATTCTACATAGCTATAAAATTAAGGCAAGCTAACAATTCTATAATAAGAAAATGGTAGAGTAAACAAGTAAAACAGAGCAGTAGTATATGAAAAGTAAACTAAGAAATAAGTAACTTTAACTTATATGAATGCCCATACAAACATATAAGTTAAGGGGTCTTTTGCAAGGCTCCCATTGTATAAAAAGACACATACAAATTTATACGATGGGGTTTCAGGTTGTATGCAAGTATGTGTGAAGTGAAATGTTATGCCATGATTTATGGAAATGAAACACACGCACACACCTCTATGTGCACAGACCTTTAGTTCCAAGAATTTGGAAGCTAGCATCACTCCCAGGAGCCTCCGTCGTGGCAAACAGAGATAGTGGGTCGGGCCACCCCACTCCTAGAAGGGTATTCACCCTTCCAGGCCTAGCCCTTACAGACGCCCCTAAAGGACACACTAGGGTCTCCGCGTACTATGCTGACCCACCGCCAGACATTCCCTTGGCTAAGTGTCCACCACACCTGCTGATTTAGCGTGTTGATGTCGGTGTGAACGAACGTCAAATACCGAAGACCCGCCACTTTATGTACATGCAATCATGAGTTCCCAAGCCATCGGCTCCCCGTACTAACCTGTCCGTTTCCACAACCACCGAGCCTACCGCTCGGACAACCTAACCAAACTAACATCCCATAGTATCAGTGTGAGTGAATGTGAAGTCCTAGTTTATTTCTAATAACTCTTGTATTCATTTTAGTCTTACGATTTTGGTTAAC
Organism: Platanthera zijinensis; assembly: GCA_039513925.1. Classification (NCBI taxonomy): domain Eukaryota; kingdom Viridiplantae; phylum Streptophyta; class Magnoliopsida; order Asparagales; family Orchidaceae; genus Platanthera; species Platanthera zijinensis. The sequence goes on from CM077094.1 coordinate 110,629,798, forward strand.
CTCGGACTGCCTAGGGTATTCCCTATGAAGGGCTCTCGGGGGAACTAGGAACTATGATGGTAGCAGAAGCCCATCGTTCCCTTTCGCAAGGCACTTACTATTATTGGTATCTACCCAGGTCCCAATCCCATTTAATATTATACTAAATCTAACCCTAATGTATTTTGAATCTCTTTGTCCCCAGGAAAGATTATCTTTCGTCGATCCCGAACACCACTTAACACTAGCAAAATCAACACCCTCCACTTCATGTCTCCCAATGAAGCTCTCTGTTTCACCTTAACAAATCAACATACTATTAACCCAACTTCCTATGACCATCCCACATGTTATCACGATTTTGCAGTTTTACTATATGCAGACCAACCTAAGTTATATGATGAGCATGAGGGGTGACCCCCTTAAAATATTCTTCCAAATTCCATAGAATTAATACTGGGGGTCTATCATGACACAATTAGCCAAAATATAGAAACTTGTAATTTTCCTAATTAATTTAGCATTTATTAAATTTTCTACAAAATTAGGCCAAGAAAGCTTTTGAACTACAAGTACACTTTTCTCACTAGATATGGCCTTAGAAATATTATATAAGGTGTATGTCATCCAAATAACATTAAGTACTTAGATTCATAATTTTCCAGAGAGGTTTTAACCCCAAAACATATTATTGATTAATATTCCACAATAATAGAGTAAAGAAGAAAGTACCAAAATTATTCATCCAAAAATCATGATAAAATTACTAGAACTTTAAAGTGACCATAAAAGACTTTTGACCAAAAATAACAATTTCCTAAGATCATTTGTTCACATAAATAAATCATTTAAAACCAATCATTAATTAGTGACTTATGAAGTAACCACTAAGAACATTTTTCTAAAAATTCTGTAAAAATTCTCAGATCTTAAGGATGTCCTAAGAAGTTATCTGACCAAGTTTCATAAACTTTCAGTGAATGGATAACTCATAATAAATTCTTGAATTAATAGGGAAAATAAAAAGGGTGTGAAAAAAGTACCATAAATTCTCATATAAAATTCTCACTAAAATTTCAAGAGCTTTGTTTCATCAATATATGACCACTGCTAAAATTTTAGGATTATTCATAGTCATATGAATATGTAATAAAATCATGAACAAGACTGCACTATTTTGTCCTAAGTCACTTCAAGAGGGATGAAGCTCCTAGAAGTCCTAACAACTCTTCCTAAGGTTAATTATCACCTTATGAATACATGGACAAATCTCCAAGTCCATACAAGGACATATCACTCCTTGTCCTTCACCAACCCCAAAAGTTCAACCTTAGGGTTTGAACTAGGGTCCTAGGGTAAATCCACTCCAATCCATCTCAAACTCCATGGGAGGGTGGTTTTACTGACCTTGGGGTTCTGGCCAAAGTTCTAACCCCTTTGGGAGAGAATTGGCCCCTCTATGCCCCAAACACACTTTTGCCCTAATTTACCCTTAAGGGGCCACCCTTTGGTCACACCAAAACCTATTCAAATCAAACCCAATTGGGCTGAGATTTTTATCAGAGTCATGTTATGACCCTAAGAGATAGCCACCAAAATTTTTGTGACATTTGGGATCATTAGACCCTCTAATTAAATCATACATGGTTTATTAATTTTTTTCAAAAACTATTGGCAAATGTTTTCCAAAAATTTCCATTTTTGAATATGTTTTAGGTATAGATAAGAGTGGCCGCCATTCCAAATTTTAATTCATTTGGACAAGTGTTTTAGTAAGCTCACTCAATTTAATCTCTAACTAGCCCTATGTATAGTCTGCCCCATTTTGAGTGCTGTGGTCGGACTAGTGAGCCAAATTAGTTGAAATAATTTTTAAAATTAAGTAGACTTCAAGGGATTTAACTTTCATGTTAATTATTTTCATTGTAGAGGGCTCTAAGTATTTTTAATAAATTAATCTATCCACTGTATATTTGTATAACAAAAACTGAAATAAAAATGACGGGATCCGCTCATCTTCCTCCTTGAGCCAACGGTCCTGATTGTCCCATCTTGGACATTTTGGGAGATGATTTCTCGGCCACCTGAGAGCCTCCCCGGCCAAACAATGCCACCAACACCTTCGTTGAGGTGGTGGCCGGCGATAGGCTATGGTAGGCCGACCGGAGGTGGCCGAAATCGGGTTTTAGGCTTAGATTAAAAAGCTTGAAAAACCAAACTTTTTCCACCCAGATCTAGGGCCAATTAGACCCTGGTTAGTATTGTACCTACAATAACAAAGATTTGCATGAAGTGACCCATGAACTAAGATTAATTAAGTTTGTATTTGATGCCTTGTTCAAGTTAAGTTTTTGTAGGTTATAATTGCCAAGTGTAGACCAATGTCAGTTTACAATTGGTCACCAATCAAAGGACCATACAATGTAATCTCTCATTATGTGATCCATGGTGTTGACTCATATGTAACATCTCTATTGGGACACACTTCATTTTCAAGTACTAAAGCTATGGGAGAAAAACTAGATGCTGGATTCCTTGAAGAAAACTATTTTTCAGAACAACAAAAATTTCTAAGTGTTTTTCTCGAGAAGGATTTTTTTGTACTCGAGTAGAATTAGAGTTAGTACACGAGTTAGCTCAGTCAGGTGTTTGATTAGCAAAAACTGTTCTCGAGAAAGCCTAGTGGAGTTCTCAAGAAAGCCATGATGAACCCGAGTATGTCTTGACTCTCCTTCTCGAGTGACCTTCATATAAGCTCTAAATACTTCTAATACTTTTTATTGAGAAAGCCAAGGACTGTTATCGAGAAAGCTAAGGACTGTTCTCGAGAAAGCCAAGATAAGTTCTCGAGAAATAAAAGTTCATTACTCGAGAAGTCAAAATTACTTCTCTAGAAGCAGATGCTATTACTCGAGAAGCCGAAATCATTTCTCGAGAAATAGATGTTGTTCTCGAGAAGTCAAAGAAATTCTCGTGAAGTCATTCTTCATTTCTCGAGAAGTCAAAATTTCTTTTCTCGAGTAAGATCTATTCTTCTCGAGAAACCAGAACACATTTTCTGTAATTTCCTTAAGTATTTCTTCTCGAGAAGCCTATATCCTTTCTCGAGAAATAGAAGATGTTCTCGAGAAGTCTATCTTCCTCTCGAGAAACAGGTGTGCAGAAACAGATTTTCTTTAAGTATCTAACAGATTCAATTTCAAATATCATTAACTTTTGATTGGTCCACGTGGCTTGCAATAAATGATATTTAGACCGTTAAGAAAGGCCTATAAAAGGTCTTGTCATAATCGACAAACCCTAAGAAGATTTCTTATAGATTTCTGAATTATTTTCTAACTTCTAAATCGGGAAGTGCCGCCACCCTGTTCTTCATCGCCGATTTTCTTGATCAAGAAATTCATACAGGAAGGATTCAATCGATCAATCTATTCATCTTTTGCAAATCTTCTTCTTGATTGTGGTGATACTACGTTCTCTGATCCAAGTAATCTCTGATTTATTTCTCGACTTTTCTGACAGAGCCTTACAATTTTTAAGAAGGAAGAAGCTGAGATTCAGCCAGATCTATGAAGATAATTTGTGTATTTTCATTGCAAATTCATTTTATTCTTGTAAGAGTTATTCTACGAGATTGTAGGAGTTATTCTACGAGTTTAGTAGGAGTTGTTCTCCTAGTTGTTGGAGTGGTTTTCGTAACACCCCCATCCGTCCTATGGCATATAACAGAAGGTCCAGCTGGAACCCGACGCCATATACCACAGACAGTTAGAGGGGTTACAGAATAATACAAAATTCTCAACTACTCATCCTAACACAGAGCATTCTAGCGAAAGCTTTTAAACAGTTAATAGAACCCAAAATTTGCACAAGCATGGCATGAATGCCCACTAACCAAAATAGGAATGAAATAAAATGAATACACAGAAGAGTACATGGCCTTATGGCCTTACAAAGTTTCTCTTAATAAGGCAATGTCTTACAAACATCGGCTCGCAGGTCGGCCATACATGACAGAAAGTAAAAATAGTAGTTCACTTTGGCCTTCGAGGGCCTGCACAGTAGCTTAGGCTTCAACCCGCTACTTGGCGCTTGGTTCCGCAGCACCTGCAAGCAATTATTCCACCGCATGGTGGCAAATAGAGCAACGATCAGCTAAAGCTGACCAAATTATTATGACCCCTCCCCCTTAATAGGGACAACGGTGCTCCTTCCCTGCATATCGTTAGCCTAGCTAAATAATAATGTGCAAATAAATACTTTCGCCATAGGTGTAGGCTCGCTCGGCCAAACACCCCGTGCACTCATGGCACATTCATGGTGAATCCGGTCAATTCTGTGGCTTCACCACCATCCTTAGGATGGCAAGCAATGTGAGAATTTTTGAGTCCTTCCGACCGTAGTCCATGGCTCCCAACTATGCCAAAGGCCAGTACCACTTTAGGGCATCTAGCACCGAACCACAGAGCCCAGGTCCGTATCCACCCGCCCGTTGCTCATGCCGCCTAGTCACTTTAAGAAGTACGCGTGGGCCAAGCTTCCCCCGGATCCTAAATCATTTCCAATCAACACATAACCCAGTTATGTTCAAGGCTGACTCCCCGGCCGCAAAGTTAGCAGAATTACGTTTCCGCCCAGTTTTTCGGGTGCGTCTTGGAGTTAATCTCCAAGGATCCATGTCGAAATCTACCGCGTAGAAACCCGAAAATAACGCATGGAGTCTTCTCTGTCTATTCATGCAATGCAACATCACCGATCCAGAAAAACACATCTGTGTAGGCTTCACACACAATGCATAATCCCGTACTTCAATTCCCGACTCTAACAAGGGAGACTTCACATATCTACCCCAAGGAACACCACACACTCACCACATACTCGCGGAAGCGGGATTTCCCATGCAAAGGAAGAAAAGCTTCAAGTGCTCAAGTTGAAAATCATTACCCTTGAAGTCCGCTTCGGCGCCATGAAAAACTAGTCGGATAGAAAGCTTCGCAAAGGAATTCTCTCCACAGATTCGGTCTCGGTTCTCAGATTGGTGCTCCGATGCTCCGCCGGCGGCCGGATTCCTCCCTTCCTTCTTCCTTGATCTCTTCTTTCTCTAACTTCTTAGAAAGAGGGAGTTAAAAATGGAATGAGGAATAAAACTTCTAATACCGGATTAAACACCAGTTGGAACTCATCTGGGCTGTTAGATCTTTTTTAAAGAAAACGAACGGCTCTGATTAGCCTGAAAATTTTATTCATGGGCCGAACACGGCTTTCCACACCATCGTGTTCCCGACCGTGTGCCTCGATCCAGCCACTCAAATCGAGCACAAAAAAGGACACGAGTTGGGACACACCCGTTTCCCAACCTGACACGCCCGTGTCGGGTCATCGACACGCCCGTGACTAGAGGCCGTGTCACTAATAACCGCCACGCCAACCGTCACGTCGCTTGGTGGACACGGGTGACAATATGCCCGTATCGGATTTGACACGCCCATGTCAACCAGTCTACGGCCGTGTTCGACAGTCGATGCAAAACTAAGAAAATTCCAGAGAAGTACACGGCCATGTGATACGCCCGTGTCCCAGGCCGTGTGCACTGAAACACCCTCGGACACACCCATGTCCCAGGCCATGTCCTTCACTGCACGGCCCAAGCATGACAACGTCGTGTGACACACCCGTGTCACAGGACGTGTTCACCCTACCAAGATCCAAACTTGGTACAAATACCGCCCGTTTCAACTCTAAATTTTGAGGTGTTACAAATCTCCTCCCCTTAAAGAATTTCGTCCACGAAATTAAGAAAAGGGTACACAAAACAATTTAAACATTACCTGAGTTGAAAAGTTCGGGATATTCCTCCGACATAGCCTGCTCTCGCTCCCAAGAAAGATCCTCACGTCCGCAGTTATCCCAACGAACCTTAACCATTCGAATTTGCTTGTTATAGAGCCGTTTGACTTCAAATTCTTCAATGCAAACTGGCTTGACCTTCGTCATCAACCCACTATCAATCGGCACTAGATCGAAAGCAATGACTTGTGAAGGCTCTTGAACCACCTTCCGCAACACCGATACGTGGAATACATCGTGTAGTCCACTCAGCTCCACCGACAACTTCAATTGATACGATGCCTCACCAATGTGCTTAAGGATCTCAAATGGTCCAAGGTATCTCAGACTCAGCTTCTTCAAGCGTCGAATCAACGAGACACCCTTGAACGGCTTGATTTTCAGATACACCCAATAACCAACACTGAACTCCACATTCCTATGCTTGGCATTATAGTATTTTGCCTGCCTGTCCTGAGCGATCTTTAACCGTTCTTAAATCATACATACCATTGAAGTGGCTTCTCCCACTGCCTGACGTTTGAATAACTTTGACTCGCCTGCCTCCACTCAAGACAACGGTGTGCGGCACCTTCTCCCATAAAGGTCCTCGAAAGGCGCCATTCCAATACTTGCTTGAAATTTGTTATTATATGCAAACTCTACCATGTACAGGTGATCCTCCTAGTGTTTTCAAAAATCTAAGATGTACATGCGGAACATGTCCTCCATCATCCTATTGACCCTTTCGGTCTGACCATCCATTTGCGGATGGAAGGTTGTGCTGAAACTCAGCTTAGTTCCCAACAACTTAAGCACCAACCTCCAGTCATTATACGTGAAGCTCCCATCTCGATCACTAATAATACTGCGGGGCACACCATGCAACCGTATAATATTATCCACATAGAGCTTGGCTAACTTTTCCACTTGATCTTCCTTCTTATTCAGAATGAAATGCGACACTTTTGTCAGTCTATCTACGACCACCCAAATGGCATCATTTCCCTTCTGCGATTTTGGCAAACCGTGCACAAAATCCATGGATATGTCGTCGAACTTCCATTTTGGGATAAGCAAGGATTTTAAGAAACCTCCGGGCTTCTGGCACTCCGCCTTTACTAAGGTACATGTTTGGCACTTTGCCACATACAGTGCTACATCCTTCTTCAACCCTGGCCACCAGAACAACTTCTTCATGTCCCTATACCTCTTCGTGCTCCCCGGGTGGATTGAGTACTTGGTATGATGAGCCTCGTACATCAACTCCTCCCGAAGACTATCCACACCAGGAAAGCATAGGCGACCGTCTTTCCTTAGCAGTCCATCAACAACTACAAACTGGGAATTTGACCCATCCAACGATTCATCTAATGTCTGCTTCATAATGCTATCTTGAACCAAAGCCCGCCAAATCCTATCAGCTAGGTCGTACTGCACCTCTGTCCAACACAATATTGCTTTAGCACGAGATTGCTTGTCGACACAAGAGATCTCCAATGCCTCCAAATCACGGACTAATCTCTCATCATGCACCACCAACCAGTTGGCCTGCGCCAGATCCCTACGACTCAAAGCATCTGCCACTGTATTTCCTTTCCAAGGCACATAATGTATCTTGAAAGTGTAGTCCCCCAAGAACTACATCCACCTTCGCTACCTCATGTTCAGGTCCTTCTGATCTAGTAAATACTTCAGGCTCTTATTATTGGTGTAAATGTCAACCATTTCACCGTACAGATAGTACCTCCACAGCATTATAGCAAATATCACGGCCGCTAATTCCAAATCGTGGACTGGATAATTTCTCTCATGGACCTTTAACTGTCGCGATCCGTATGCTATTACTCTCCCATGCTGTAGCAGAACACAACCCAAACCACTGCCTGAAGCATCACTATAAATTTCAAATCCTTCGGACCCACTCGGCGAACACAAGATAGGTGCCGAGATCAACCGCCTCTTAAACTCTTCAAAAGCCTGCGCGCACTCCAACATCCATACAAACTTCTGATCCTTCCTTGTCAACATCGTGAGTGGTAGAGCGATCCGTGAGAAATTCTCCACAAAGCGCCTGTAGTAGCCGGCAAGCCCCAGAAAGCTCCGGACTTCCGCCATTGTAGACAACTCATGCCACTCCTGAATTTCAGCTATCTTCATAGGATCCATTGCAATCCTGTTACCACTAAAAATATGCCCAAGCAACGCTATTGATGACAACCAAAACTAACACTTGGAGAACTAAACATACAACTGATTCTTCCTCAACGTCTCTAACACCATATGCAGATTCTTGTAGTGATCATCCTCACACCGCAAGTACACCAAGATGTCGTCGATAAACACTATCACGAATTGGTCAAGGTACTCTCTGAATGTCCTGTTCATTAGATCCATAAACACGGATGGCGCATTGGTCAGCCCAAACAGCATGACCGTAAACTCGTAGTGACCAAACCACATGATGAACGCTGTCATAGGGATGTCACATTCCTTTATCCTTAACTGGTAGTATCCGGATTTCAGATCTAGCTTCGAATATACTGTTTACCCAACTAACTGATCAAATAAATCGTCAATCCTTGGGATCAGATACTTATTTTTTACCGAAAGTTTGTTCAACTCTCGATAATCAATACAAAGTCGCAAACTCCCATCTTTATTCTTAACGAAAAGGACGCACATACCCTTGCTCTAAAAACACTTGCAGTTGTACCTTTAACTCCGTCATCTCCTTAGGCGCCATCCGATACGGAGAGCATGACACCGGTTTGGCACCCGGCACCAGCTCAATTATAAAATCAATCTTCTGTTGAGGAGGGGATCCCGGGAGATCATCTGGAAATACATCAGGATACTCGGACACCACTGCAATACTGTCTAGACTAGGATTAGGCATTGAAGCCTATACTGAAATTACAAACAACTCAGCACCAGACCGAACTGCCTTAATCACCTGAAGAGCTGACATCATAATCTTGCTCGACCCTTTCATGCCTACAAACGTAGTCTCTCGCTCAGTATTCAGTCTTAACCTAACCTCTTTTTGGTTTCAGTCAATGCAGGCTCGTTGCTCCGAAAGCCAGTCCATTCCAAAGATTGCGTCGAACTCTACTAATGGCAACACCGATGCTTGCAAATCGAACTCCTGATCCCCAATCCGTAACTTTACCACGCAGACTCTATCCGTACGCATTGAGCACCCATTGGGCAACAACACATCCAGCTTGTCCTTTGCCATCGAAGAAGGGACTCCGATGAGCGATACGAATCTTTTGGACAAGAAGGAATACGATGCTCCCGTATCGAACAGGGCCCTTGTCGGACGATCGAGAATCAATACAAAGCCTAGCACAAACACTAATAAGCTAACACATACAAAGGTAACAGTTGCAACAAAAAGCTAAACTATAATAAATTTAACTCATACCTGTCACCACGTCAACTTGTTTGATGGCCTCTTGCAGACCAAAGTTATAAACTCTAGGCTGGGCCAGAGCATGGTTGGATGCGGTCGACTCCGCCGCCTTCCCTTTTTCCTCATAAATTACTCCTTGCCTCCTTTCGGACTTTGCACGTCCGCTCCAACAATCTCTTGCAAAATGTCCCACCTTTCCACAGTTGTAACCGACTCCTGGGTATCGACTAGGGTTTGCCCCTATCGTACCAGATGAAGGGGCTAAGCTCGAAGTCTTCTGCTTCTTGTTCCATCTGCGGAAACCTGACTTTGTATCTGGAACTTTAAACTCTGACTTCTTCTCCACTGGGTCCTTCTTCTCTATCATTTTCCTTGCAACCCTTTCCAAAGACCAAGCCACATTTACCAAGGCTAGGAAGCCCTGCGCCTTAGGCCCAACAAGGAGTAGCTTTAGGTCGCTCCGTAGACCCTCATAAAATCAGTTGGTCTTCCTTTCTTCTTCAGTAAACACAGTACCAGCATAACGACCTAACCGAGTAAACTCGTGGAGATACTCATCCATGCTACTCGCTCCCTGAGTTAATCCAAGGTACTTATTCTCCATCTCAAGCTTTTCGGCAGAAAGTAGGTATCTGGCCAAGAATACCCTTGAGAATTCCTCCATCGGTACGTCAGAAAGTTGTCTTCCCACTAAGAGATGAACCTCCAACTTGTCCCACCACATCCTTGCCTCACCGACCAATAGGAAGGTCGCTATTGTGGTCTTCTGCCACTCTACAGTTTCTGTGGCGGTCATGACCCTCTTCATCATAGAGAGACAATCTTCAGCTTGAGTTGGCGTTCCCAACCAATTGAATACTGGAGGATTAAAGCTCATCACATGCTTGAGCTGTTTCTCCGTGGCTCTTCTTGGTTCTACCGGATCAACTGCCCCACGCTCTACTACTCCCGGCACTGACACTCTAATCGGTTCTTGCTCATTAATAGGTGGTGCGTGCTACACTTGCAGGGCATTTATCATGGCAAAAACTTCTTCAGCCACCAATCTAATGGTTTCTGCTGAAGGAGGTGTTGTAGGCACGTCTCTTGGTGCACTACTTTCCACTGATGGGGACGCTCCAATTGCCCTGCACCGCTTCTAGACACCTATAATAGCATAAACCCTTGATTAGGCGACACACAAATTGCTAAAAGCAATCATTGGAACACTTAGGTTCCCAAAACAAATGCATTTTTTCATTCCTAAGTGGACATTCATGGGTTCTTTTATGTAATAATGATGACGCACATACATGTGCTCACCACCCCTTAAAAGAATTTGCCCATGAATTCGATTACAGACGACCGACACCCTAGTCTGATACAAAATTATAACACCCCCATCCGTCGTATGGCATATAATAGAAGGTCCAGCTGGAACCCGACGCCATATACCGCGGACAGTTAGAGGGGTTACAGAATAATACCAAATTCTAACCTACTCGTCCTAACACAGAGCATTCTAGAGGAAGCTTTTAAACAGTTAATAGAACCAAAAAATTTCACAAGCATGGCATGAATGTCCACAAACCAAAATAGGAATGAAATAAAATGAATACACAAAAGAGTACATGCCTTATGGCCTTACAAAGTTTCTCTTAACAAGGTAATGTCTTACAAACATCGGCTCGCAGGCCGACCATACATGACAGAAAGTAAAAATAGAAGTTCACTTCAGGCTTCGAGGGCCTGCACAACAGCTTAGGCTTCAACCCGCTACTTTGCGCTTGGTTCCGCAGCACCTGCAAGCAATTATTCCACCGCATGGTGGGAAACAGAGCAACGGTCAGCTAAAGCTGACAAAATTATAACGACCCCGCCCCCTTAATAGGGACGGCAGTGCTCCTTGCATATCGTTAGCCCAGCTAAATAATAAAGTGCAAATAAAGACTTTCGCCATAGGTGTAGGCTCGCTCGGCCAAACACCCCGTGCACTCAGGGAACATTCACGGTGAATCCGGTCAATTCTGTGGCTTCACCACCATACTTAGAATGGCAAGAAATGTGAGCATTTTTGAGTCCTTCCGATCGTAGTCCAAGGCTCCCAACTATGCCAATGGCCAGTTCCACTTTAGGGCCTCTAGCACTGAACCACATAGCCCAGGTCCGTATCCACCCGCCCGTTGCTCACGCCGCCTAGTCACTTTAAGACGTACGCGCGGGCCAAGCTTCACTCGGATCCTAAATCATTTTCAATCAACACATAACCCAGTTATGTTCAAGGCTGACTCCCCGGCCGCCAAGTTAGCAGAATTATGTTTCCGCCCAGTTTTCCGGGTGTGCCATGGAGTTAATCTCCAAGGATCCCTGTCGTAATCTACCACATAGAAACCCGAAAACAACGCACGGAGTCTTCTCCGGCTATTCATGCAATGCAACATCACCGATCCAAACAAACACGTCTGGGTAGGCTTCACACACAATTCCTATGCTTGTATTTCGATTCCAGACTCTAACAAGGGGTACTTCACATATCTACCCCAAGGAACACCGCGCACTCACCGCACACTCGCGGGAGCAGGTTTTCCCATGCAAAGGAAGAAAAGCTTCAAGTGCTCAAGTTGAAAATCGTTACCCTTGTAGTCCGTTTCGGCGCCATGAAAAACTAGTCGGATAGAAAGCTTCGCAAAGGAATTCTCTCCACGGTTCCGATCTCAGTTCTCAGATTTGTTCTCCGATGCTCCGCCGGTGGCCGGATTCCTCCCTTCCTTCTTCCTTGATCTCTTCTCTCTCTAACTTCTTAGAAAGAGGGAGTTAAAGATGGAATGAGGAATAAAACCTCTAATCCTGGATAAAACACCAGCAGGAACTCATTTGGGACGTTGGATCTTATTTAAAGAAAACGAACGGCTAAGATTTGCCTGAAAACTTTATTCCTAGGCCGAACACGGCTTTGCACACGGCCGTGTTCCCGGCCGTGTGCCTCGATCCAGCCACTCAAATAGAGCACAGAAAAGTACATGGGTTGGGACACGCCTGTCCCAACCTGACACGCCCGTGTTGGGTCATCCACATGCCCGTGACTAGAGGCCGTATCACCAATAACTGCCACGCCAACCGTCACGTCGCTTGGTGTACACGGGTGACGACACGCTCGTGTCGGATTTTACACGCCCGTATCAACCAGTCCACGGCCGTGTTCGAAAGTCGATACAAAACTCAAAAAATTCCAGAGAAGTACACGGTCGTGTGACACGCCCATGTCCCATGCTATGTGCACTGACACGCCCTGGGACACGCCCGTGTCCTAGGCCGTGTCGTTCGCTGGACGACCCGAGCATGACATGGTCGTGTGACATGCCCATGTCATAGGTCGTGTTCCCTCTACCAAGATCTAAACTTGGTACAAACACTGCCAGTTTCAACTCTAAATTTCGAGGTGTCACAGTTTTACTCCGAGTTGTAGGAATATTGTTCCGATTTATAGGATTGTTTTCCAGTCAGAGATAATAGTGAAGTAGTTGAGTCTAGCGTAGTGCTAGATCGGTAAGGTGGAGAGTGGACATACCCAAGGTTGGGGAACCATTATAATTTTTGGTGTCATCTGTGGTTTGCTTGTTAATTTTCTGCGCATCTCTCATATAATTTTTTATTCCGCAAAAAGACGCAGAACTCACATATTCACCCCCTCTAGGTGATTTAGGTAGACAATTAGAAATTATCAATTGGTATTAGAGGGAGGTTGTTTATAAAAAGGTTAACACCTTGAATAGATCTGCTCCTAGTTGTCTTAAGAGTAGACAAGCATGGACAGAGTCAAGGATTTTGTTAAGCTCCCCTATGCACTAAGGTAAAATTCCCCATGTGGAAAGAAAGGGTGAAGTTCTTCATAGAAGCAGTGGATCCAAGGATTTTCATGATAATGGAAGAAGGCCCCTACATTCCTATGACGGCCTCCACTATTGATTCTTCAAAGCAAGTACCAAAGAAGCTGATGGATCTAGACAAAGATGAGATCGCACTTGTCTCTCTGGACAAGAAAGCTAAAAATATCATCGCAAGTGCAGTCAATGATTCAATGCTAAAAAATCTCATTCACTGCAAATCTGCCAAAAAGATGTGGTAATCTCTGATCGTGTTAATGGAGGGCACCTAAGAAGTAAGGGATGATAGAAGATCCCTTTTGAAGCAGAAGTATGAGGCCTTCAGGCAAGGCCCTAAAGAAACTATAGCAGACACCTTCAGAAATTTTTTCAAGATCGTCAACGGTCTGAGGAACTATGGCTGAGTCTTCACTAACTGAGAATTAAATGACAAGCTCCTAAGATCCTTAACTAAGGAATGGAACAACAAAATATGTGCCAAAAGGGAGTTTGGAAAGCAAGCTGAGACTGATCTTCAGAACCTCTTCAGGAAGTTGATTTCATATAAGCTTCAAATAAATTGTAACACCCCTATCCGTCACATAGCATATAAAAATAGGTCTGGCTGGGGCCCGATGCCATATACTACGGATAGACTGGTTGGTTACTTATTGAAACCATTCAACCAATCATAATGTCCTACACAGAGCATCTAGCGGAAGCAGATTATTAAGTTGCACAAGTAAAAGAACCCAGCCAAGCATGAATGTCAACTACAAAAACCCATAGGAATGTATAATACACGAATAATGACCTTATGGCCTTACAAGAGTTTGCTTAATAAAGTTTCTTCCAAACCTCGGCACGCAGGCCGGTCACACATGAGTAAATAAGAAAACACTCAAAAGTTTAGGCCTTCGAGGGCCGACGCAGCAACTTGGGCTTTAGCCTGCTATTTACCGCTCGGCTCCGCAGCACCTACAAGCAACAATCCACCGCACGGTGGTAAACAAAGGCAACGAATAGCTATGCTGACCAAATTATAACGAGTCCTCCCCCAAGCTCGGGGCGGCAAAGCTTCTTCCCTGCACTTGTTAGCCTAGCCAATGAAATAGAGAATAAGCATAACATCAAAGAAGCGGGCTCAAACAGCCACGCACCCCATGCTCTCAGGGCACTAACTCGGTGAACCCGGTCGCAACCGTGGTCTCACTACCGTCCCTTGGACGGCAAAACTCGAGAGGAATCTAGTCTTTCCGATCTAAGCCTAAGACTCGCACGACCATGCCAATGGCCAATCTCTTTTTTAGATGTCTGTCACCAAACCACATAGCCCGGGTCCGCATCCACTTGCACGTTGCTCACATTGCATAGTCATACAAAGACGTATGCGCGGGCCAAGCTTCTCCTGGATCCCATAGTTTGATCACACAAGCATATAACCCAGTTATGTTCATGGTCGGCTCCCCGGCCACCAAGATGGCGGAAATGCATTTCCACCCAGTTTTTCGGGTGCGCCTTAGGGTTACTCCCCAAGGATCCCTGCTGCAATCTACCCCGTAGAAACCCGAAAACAACAAAGGGCACGGAGTCTTCTCCGGCTAAAATACAATGCACATCACCGATCCAGACCAACTTGTCCGGGTAGGCTTCACACAACATGCCTATGTCCATACTACGATTCTGGACTCTAACAAGGGGGACTTTACATATCTACCCCAAGGAATACCTCAATCTCGCCGCACACTTGCGGGAGAAGGGTTTTCCCATACAAAGGAAGGAGAGCTTCACATGCTCGAGATGAAAATCGTTACCCTTGCATTTCTCCTTTGCGCCATGTAAATCTATGCAGATGGAAAGCACCGCAATTTCCTCGCCTCCGCGGATCCGAAGTCGGCTCGCGATTTGGAGCTCCGAAGCTCCGCCGGTGACCGGATATTGCCTTCCTCTTCCTCCTTGCTCTCCCCTCTCTCTTGCCTTTAGAAAGAGAATCAAGTGGATGAAATGAGGGATTGCAAACCCTATTTCCGAGTTTAAACTACCAACACCAACCCCCAGTCGTCGAATCCCAACATAAGAAAACAAATTGCCATGATCGGGGCCTAAAATAACAAAACTAGGCCAAACACGGCCTGCGACACGCCCGTTTCCAGGGCCGTGTCGCCCATTCGTCGTCTTGCCCGACGCTCCAACCAGCATACGGCCTTCAACACGGCCTTCGACACATCCGTGTCACATGTGACACGGCCGTGTCAAGACCCGTGT
This sequence comes from Platanthera zijinensis, assembly GCA_039513925.1. Lineage (NCBI taxonomy): Eukaryota > Viridiplantae > Streptophyta > Magnoliopsida > Asparagales > Orchidaceae > Platanthera > Platanthera zijinensis. The sequence continues at coordinate 110,645,128 of CM077094.1, forward strand.
CACGCCCTGTGTGTAACTACCAACATTTTTTTCCCGAGGAGGACACGACCTGCGACATGGCACCCGACATGCCCGTGTCACATGTGACACACCCGTGTCTGTGCCTGTGTCATGGCCCATGTGCATAACTCAGAAATCTCCCTAGCGTGACACACCCTGGGACACGCCCGTGTCCCAGGCCGCGTTCCTCAACTCGACGATCGCCGATCGCCAAAACGTCGACCACACGACTCGTGGCCGAACACGCCCGTATCACGCCCGTGACACGACCTTGTAACTTTCTCCAAGTCCCAGACTTGGCTTAAAATGTCACCCGTCCTTCTTTTGAGTTTCGTGGTGTTACAACTCTCCCCCTCTTAAAAGAATTTCGCCCACGAAATTACTAAAGGAAAGAAAACGGAAAACTTTAAGCAGTACCTGAGCGGAATAACTCTGGGTACTCCTCCAGCATAGTTTGCTCTCGCTCCCAAGAGAGCTCCTCCCGACCGTAATTGTACCACCGGACCTTGACCATCCGGATCTCCTTGTTACGGATTTGCTTAGTTTTAAAGTCTTCAATATAAACGGGCTTGACCTTAGTCATCAACCCTTCGTCAACCGGTACTAGATTTACTGCGATCACCTGCAAAGGTTCATGCACCGCCTTCCGCAACACAGAGACGTGGAATACATCGTGTAGTCCACTCAATTCCACTGATAGCTTCGAACGATAAGCCGCTTCGCCGACCCTCTCTAGAATCTCAAAGGGTCCAAGGTATCTTGGGCTTAGCTTCTTCAAGCATCGCACCCGCGAAACCCCCTTAAACGGCTTTATCTTAAAGTACACCCAATCGTCAACCCCGAACTCCACGTTCCAGTGTTTGGCATTGTAGTACTTAGCTTTCCTATCCTGAGCGATCAGCAAATGCTCTCAAATGATCCACACCAAAGAAGTAGCACTCTCTACCTCCGGCTTCTTGTACAACCTTGCCTCACCCGTTTCCAGCCATGATAACGGCGTGCGACACTTCCTACCATATAGGTCCTCGAAGGGCACCATTAGAATACTCGCATGTTAGCTATTGTTGTACGCAAACTCCACCAAATACAGGTGGTCTTCCCAATGCTTTCCGAAGTCTAGAACACACATGCGAAGCATGTCCTCCAACATTCTGCTGACTCTCTCGGTTTGCCCATCCGTCTGCGGATGAAAGGCTGTGTTGAACTTCAATTTAGTCCCCAACATCTGTTGCACCAACCTCCAATAATTGGACGTAAAACGCCCATCCCGATCACTCACGATGCTGCGCGGCACACCGTGTAATCTGATTATATTATCCATATATAGCTTCACCAGTCTCTCCATTAAATCATCCTTCCTATGCGGAATAAAATGCGACACCTTCGTTAGCCGGTCTACGATTACCCAGATGACGTCGTTCCCCCTCTGCGACCTTGGCAAGACATGCACAAAGTCCATCGATATGTCGTCGAACTTCCACTCCGGAATATGCAAGGATTTCAATAATCCTCCAGGCTTTTGACACTCCGCCTTTACCAAGGCGCAGGTTTGACACTTAGCCACAAACAGTGCCACATCCTTCTTGAGCCCTGGCCACCAAAACAACTTCTTTAGGTCTTGGTACATCTTCGTGCTCCCTGGGTGGATTGAGTACTTGGTATTATGAGCCTCGTACAACAACTCTGCCCGTAGATTTCCCCCGCTTGGGATGAACAAACGATGGTCCTTCCTTAGGAGCCCATCCTCAACCTAAAACAGGGAATTTGACCCATCCAATGCTGCATCTAGAAGCTCCTTCATGCTAACATCTAACTCCAACGCCTGCCAAACGCGATCATCCAGGTCATACTGAACTTCCGTCCAGTTCAACAATGCTTTGGAGCTCGTCTACTTGTCAACACAACAGATCTCCAACGCCTTTAATTCCCGTACTAGCCTCTCATCATGAATTGAAAACCAGTTGGCTTGGGCGGGAGCCCTGCGACTCAACGCATCCACAACTTCATTGCCCTTCCTGGGTACATAATGTATCTTTAACGTGTAGTCCCCCAAGAACTCCATCCATCTCCGCTGCCTCATGTTGAGATCCTTCTGATCTAACAGGTACTTCAGACTCTTGTGGTCAGTATAAATATCGACCTTTATGCCGTACAAGTAGTGTCTCCATAGCTTAAGCGCAAATATCATGGCCTCTAACTCTATGTCGTGGACCAGATAATTCCTTTCATGCACTTTTAGCTGACGCGATCCGTACGCTATTATGCTCCCATGCTGCAGGAGCACGCAGCCCAAACCACAACCTGAGGCATCACTATAAATCTCAAAGCCTTCGGTCCAACTCGGCGAACTTAGCACTGGGGCCGTGGTCAACCGTCCCTTCAGCTCCTCAAATGCTTACACGCACTCATGCATCCACAAGAACTTCTAATCCTTCCTTATCAACTTCGTGAGAGGTAACGCTATCCGCGAGAAGTTCTCCACGAAGCGCCTGTAATAGCCAGCAAGCCCAAGAAAACTCCGGACTTCCGCTACCGAAGACAACACAGGCAACTCCCGTATTACAACAATCATCGCCGGATCCACCGCTATACCTTCCCCACTGACAATGTGACCAAGGAATGCTACTGATTGTAGCCAGAACTCGCATTTGGAGAATTTTGCATAGAGTTCATTCCTCCTCAGAGTCTCCAACACCAGATGCAAGTGCTTGAAGTGATCTTCCTCGCACTGCGAGTACACTAGTATATCTTCAATAAAGACGATCACAAAGCGGTCCAAGTAATCTCTGAACATCCTGTTCATCAGATCCATAAACACCGATGGCGCATTCATTAGTCCAAACGGCATGACCGTGAACTCGAAATGCCCATACCTTGTGCTGAATGCCGTCTTCGGGATATCTCACTCCCTTATCCTTAGCTGATAGTACCCAGACTTCAGATCCAACTTTGAATATACCGACGACCCAACAAACTGATCGAACAGATCATCAATCCTTGGGATCGGGTATTTATTCTTCTCCGTTAGCTTGTTCAACTCCCTATAGTCGATACATAGCCGCAAACTCCCGTCCTTCGTCTTAATAAAGAGGACCGGTGCACTCCAAGGTGACGAGCTTGGACGCACATACCCTTGCTCCATCAACTCCTCTAGTTAAACCTTCAATTCCACCATCTCCTTAGGCGCCAACCTATAAGGAGAATGTGACACAAGTTTGGCACCTAGCACTAGATCGATAGTGAAATAAATTTCTCGCTGCGGTGGGGGTCCAGGAAGATTATCCGGGAACACATCGGGGTATTCACAAACCATGGGGATACTATCCAAAATGGACTTAGGCTCTACAACCCCAACTATTGCGAAGAACAGCTCTGCGCCATCACTAACTGCCTTTAACACCTGAAGAGCAGACATCAGCGTCCTGCTCGACCCCTTCAAACCCGTGAATGTTGTCTCCCGCCCAACACCCAGCTTGACCTCCTTACCATTGTAGTCAATATAGGCCTTCTGCTCCGAAAGCCAATCCATCCCAAAGATAATGTCGAACTCTACTAGCGCCAGCAATGACGCTAGCAAGTAAAACTCTTAGTTTCCAATATGAACTTTTACGGCGCACACTCTGTCCGCATGTATCGAACACCCATTCGGTAGTAGCACATCCAATTTGTCCTTCTCCATCGATGAAGGGACTCCGATGCGCGATATAAAGCTTTTGGACAAGAAGGAGTGTAAAGCTCCCGAATCGAATAGTGCTCGTGTCAGACTATCGCCAATAAGAAAAAAGCCTACACAAACAGTATTAAGCTAACAAGCACTAGGTAACAGTATTTAAAGCTAACTTGCTATAAATTAAACTGTACCTGTGACCACGTCGGCTTGCTTGATGGACTCTTGCTGCCCCAAGTTGTAGACTCTTGGTTGAGTCGGAGCATAATGGGACGTGGTTGACTCCACCAGCTTGCCCTTTTCTTCATAAGTAGCTCCTTACTTTCTCTCGGACTTCGGACGTCCGCTCCAACAATTGCGAGCAAAGTGCTCCGTCTTTCCGCAAGTAAAATAAGCGCCCGTGGTTCGGTTGGTAGTTGCCCCCGAGGCACCTGAAGAACGGGCTGGACCCGACGTCCTAGCCTTCTTATTCCATCTTAGAAAGCCAGACTTTGAAGTCGGCACCTTAAACTCTGGTTTCTTGCCATAGGATTCCTTCTTCGCTTGCAAGTTTTTCATGTCCTTTTCCAAGGACCGGGCCGAGTTGACCAAGGTCATGAAACCCTGTGCCATAGGCCCGAAAAGTAACAACCTCAAATTGTCTCTTAACCCTTCATAGAAGCGGTTCGTCTTGCGCTCCTCATCGGCAAAAGGTAGCGCTAGCGTATCTTCCCAAACGAGTGAACTCGTGGAGATACTCGTCCATAGTGTTGTCTCCTTGCACAAACTTGTGAAACTAATTTTCCAGCGCGATCCTCTGCGCTGAGGGGAGGTATCGATCCATAAATAGCCTCGAGAATTCCCCCATAGAGACATCCGCCAACTGCCTTCCCCTTAGGTGGTGTAGCTCCAGCCCTTTCCACCATAACCTCACGTCTCCGTCCAACAAGAACGTCGTAAACATGGTCTTCTTCCACTCTTCGGTCTCCGTTGCTGTCAGCACTCTCTTGACTATCGATAGCCAATCCTCTGCCTGAGTTAGGGTTCCTGTTCCCGAGAACACTGGCGGATGGAAGCCCATCACATGCTTAAGTTGTTTCTCAGTTGCTCTTCGAGGCAACTCCGGCTCCACCATCACCTGTTCCACCCTTCTAAGCTCCGCCGCTTGGAGCGGCACCTACTCTGCAGCAGGAGTAGGCTGCAGCACCTGCCTTGCAGGCTGCGCATTGATCATTGCAAAGACAGCTTCTGCCACCAATCTAATGGTCTCGGCTGATAGAGGTATTGCAGGCGCATCATTTGGTGCGCTGCTTTCCTCAGAACCTGGCCATTCCGACGGTCCAGCACCACTCCTGGTCTCCTATAATCGTGCAAAACACCGATAAGTGACCAAACCATATTACAACAACAATTATAAGAACACGCAAGTTACTCAAACAAGTGTATTTTTATTCCTAAGTGGACATTCATGGGTTCTTTTCATGTTATAACGATGATGCAACCGCATGTGCTCACCACCCCTTAAAGTGAATTCGCCCACGAATTCATTTAAGCTTGACCGAAACCAGTAGTCTGATACCAATTTGTAACACCCATATCCATCACAAAGCATATAACGGTAGGTCCGACCGGGGCCCGACGCCATATACTACGGATAGACTGGTTGGTTACTTATTGAAACCATTCAACCAATCACAACGTCCTACACATAGCATCTAGCGGAAGCAGATTATTAAGTTGCACAAGTAAAAGAAACCAGCCAAGCATGAATGTCCACAACAAAAACCCTTAGGAATGTATAATACATGAATAATGACCTTATGGACATACAAGAGTTTGCTTAATAAAAGTGTCTTCCAAACGTCGGCACGCAAGCCGGTCACACATGAGTAAATAAGAAAACACTCAATAGTTTAGGCCTTCGAGGGCCGGCGCAGCAACTTGGGCTTTAGCCCGCTATTTACCGCTCGACTCCGCAGCGCCTGCAAGCAACAATCCACCGTACGGTGGTAAATAAAGGCAATGGTCAGCTATGCTGACCAAATTAAAACGATTTCCCCCCCAAGCTCGGGGCTGCAAAGCTTCTTCCCTGCATTTGTTAGCCTAGCCAATGAAATAGAGAATAATCATAACATCACAGATGCGGGCTCAAATGGCCACGCACCCCGTGCTCTCAGGACACTAACTCGGTGAACCCGGTCGTAACCGTGGTCTCACCACCGTCCCTTGGATGGCAAAACTCGAGAGCAATCTAGTCTTTTCGGTCTAAGCCAAACACTCGCAGGACCATGCCAATGGCCAGTCTCTTTTTCAGATGTCTATCACCAAACCGCATAGCCCGGGTCCGCATCCACTTACCCGTTGCTCACATCACATAGTCATATTAAGACGTACGCGCGGGCCAAGCTTCTCCCGGATCCCATAGTTCGATCACACAAGCAACTAACCCAGTTATGTTCATGGTCGGCTCCATGGCCACCAAGATGGCAGAAATGCGTTTCCGCCCAATTTTCCGGGTGCGTCTTAGGGTTACTCCCCAAGGATCCCTGTTGCAATCTACCCCGTAGAAACCCGAAAACAACAAAGGGCAAAGAGTCTTCTCCGGCTAAAATGCAATGCACATCACCGATCCATACCCACTTGTCCGGGTAGGCTTCACACAACATGCCTATGTCCGTACTACAATTCCGGACTCTAACAAGGGGGACTTTATATATCTACCCCAAGGAATACCGTAATCTCGCCGCACACTCGCAGGAGAAGGGTTTTCCCATGCAAAGGAAGGAGAGATTCACATGCTCGAGATGAAAATCATTACCCATGCGTTTCTCCTTAACGCCACGGAAATCTATGCATATGTAAAGCACCGCAATCTCCTCGCCTCCGTAGATCCAAAGTCGGCTCGTAATTTGGAGCTCCGAAGCTCTGCCGGTGACCAAATCTTGCCTTCCTCCTCCTCCTTGCTCTCCCCTCTCTCTAGCCTTTAGAAAGAGAATCAAGTGGATGAAATGAGGGATTGCAAACCCTATTTCCGGGTTTAAACTGCAAGCACCAACCCCCAACCGTCGGATCTCAACATAAGAAAACGAATGACCACGATCGTGGCCTAAAATAATAAAACTAGGCCGAACACGACCTGCGACACGCCCGTGTCCAGGGCCGTGTCGCCCATTCATCATCTCGCCCGACGCTCCGACCAGCACACGGCCTCTGACACGCCCATGTCACATGTGACACGGCCGTGTCAAGACCCGTGTCACGCCTCGTATGCAACTACCAACATTTTTTTCCCGAGGAGGACACGGCCTGCGACACGGCATCCGACACGCCCGTGTCACGTATGACACGCCCGTTTCTGTTCCCGTATCATGGCCCGTGTGCATAACTCAGAAATCTCCCTAGCGTGACATGCCCTGGGACACGCCCGTGTCCCAAGCCGTGTGCCTCAACTCGACGATCGCCGATCGCCAAAACGTCGACCACACGACCCGTGGCTGAACACGCCCGTGACACGCTTGTGTCACGCCCGTGTTACCTGCTCCAAGTCCCAGACTTGGCTTAAAACGTCACCCGTCCCTCTTTTGAGTTTCAGGGAGTTACATAAATAAAAGAAAAGCTAAAGATGAGGAAAGAAGATTCTCATAAAAGGAGAAGTCTGTCACACTAAAGGCAGACAGCTCAAGGAAGGTCAAAGTTGCATCTCCTGCTCCTGCACAGGAAGAAAGTGAAGAATAAAACTCGGTGCCAAGCTCCTCAGGCTCAGAGCTATCAGATGGAGAGTTCTCCTTGCTCTCTATATTGTTCAAAAAGTTCCTGAGTAAGAAGAAGCAATGGAAATGCAAAGACTTTTCCTCCAAAAGATCACGTCACGATGGTGATCGTCATAAGAAAGGCTCAAGATGCCACTATAAGTATAACTCGAAACCGAACAAATATATTTCATCTGACATTGTTTGTTACTATTGCAATAAGCCAGGGCATGTAATTGCTAATTGCCAATACAAGAAGATAGAGGGTGGAAGAAGAGAAGAAAAGTGGTCTTTTTATAGTAAAAAGAAATCTTAAAGAAGCCTAGTAGCCAAGAAGGACAAAACTCTTAGTGACACTGACTCATTTGAGTCAAGTGAGGAAGAGGAAGCTTACTTTGGGCTTATGGCACAGACATACGAGGAAAAAGAACCCCAGTACACTGGGAAGGTAAATTCGCACACCCCTCTCTCAAAATCTGATGCTTCGGACAATAATCATAAGGACTGCTCCTCTGAACTCATGACTCACTACAAGGAGTTGATCAGGGCTTAAGACAAATATTGAAGTGTCACGAGAACTCAATCCAAGGAGATCAAATCTCTTAAGGCTGAGGAGAGCACTCATAGGCAGGAAGTCCCAAGGATGGACTCACTCAAAAAAGAATTCTATGCTGCGATGGAAGAGTATAATAAAGCTCTCGAGCACCTAAACCTGAAAGAGAAAACCGTCGAGAAATTGGAAGAACAACTTGCCGCTTAAAAGAAACTAGTTGAAAGTTTCTCCAAGCCCAAGACAGTCCTTCCACTTATTACTTAATTCTCTGCTCAGGCCAAAGGAGCTGGCTTAGGCCATGAGGTTGCTCTTAGTAAATCTTCTAGGAGGAATAAAGCTCAAAGAAGGAATAAGGCTGCTAAGAAAGCTTTAGCCAAGGAGAAGGGGAAAGTACATCTACATCAAACTTCATTTAAGAAGGTCATCTTCCAACAAACAAGTTTGATTTTGATTCATCCTACGGTCACCTTGCATGCCTACTTATGTAAAGCCCAAGTCATGATACCAAGGATGGTCCCGTCCACGAAACTTTGGTGAAAGTGTACTCAAGGCACCTTATGAGGAAATCCAAATGAAATATTATGGTCCATACATTCATGGACATAATATTAAGAGGGAACCTAAGTCCAAGCCAGTTGTACCCAAGGAAAAGGAGGTGAAAAAGGCTTGTGAGTTCCATCATCATGAGGCTTCAACCTCCTGATCAGTCACCCCTACAAGACCACACGTTTAAAAGGTCAAGTAGGAGACTTGGAAAAGGTATAACAGATTTGACTGTTGGTGTTGCGGTAAAGTTGGTCACTTTACTGTAGATTGCTGGTTTAATCCCAGAAGCTTTAAAACTCCTCTAGTTAATTATACGAGGCAGACCACTCATAATGTTAACACTCCTAGGGGGAGCATATTGACAAATAACAAAGGACCCAAACACGTTTGGGTTCCTATGGTAAACTCATTCTATTTTTGCAGGTATGTCCAAAGGCCAATAAAACACCTATCTAGTAATTGGACAGTGGATGCTCTCGACACATGACCGGGACAAGAAGCCTTCTTCTGAAGTACTCTCCAGTTGTGAATGGGCCAAAGGTTATCTTTGGAGGTTCTGATAGGGGAATAACAAGAGGCTACGATATGATCACTAACGTTAGTGTATCCTTCTCAGATATGGCTTTTGTTGAAGGATTAGAAAATAATCTTATAAGAATAAGACAGCTCTGTGATAAAGGATATATAGTAGAATTTCATGAATACAAGTGCTTAATAAAATCGGTAGATAATTTAGAAATGATTCTATCAAGCACTCGTAGTAGAAATGTATTTTGTTTAAATTTTTTTGCATAGACTCCTCTACACCAGTGTGTTTTTTGGCAAAAGATAGCGCATTTCTTAGTAACCAATTATACAAGATATTAGCACATATAAATAAAAAAAAACTATTAAAAAATTATTTTCTCTTAATTTAGTACGTGATGCACCCAACGTTAAGTGCGTTAAAGATAGACCTTGTCACGCATGCGTAAAAGACAAGCAAACAAGGGCTACCTTTAAAAGAATTATTGATAAAGATTCTAATAGGTGTTTACACCTACTTCATATAGACTTGTTCAGTCCCATATAAATTAGAAGTTTAGGAGGTAAGGATTATACACTGGTTATTGTAGATGACTAATCTCGTTTTGCATGGGTGTTCTTTCTAAAACACAAGTTAGATACTTTTGATATTTTCACTAACTTTGTCAGGCAGATCCAGAATGAATACAATTGTTCAGTTGTCAAAATTAGAAGTTATGATGGAACAGAGTTCAAATATGGGTCTATGACAGAATTCTGTGAAAGCCTAGGTATCTTTCATTAGTTCTCCTCTCCTCGTACTCCTCAACAAAATGGAATCACTGAGAGAAGGAATAGAACACTCATAGTGGCCTGCAGAACCATGTTGAGTGATGCCTCACTACTATAATACTTCTGTGCTGAAGCCGTCAACACTGCTTGTCACGTGCAAAATAGAGCACTCATAAATAAAAAAAACATGATAAAACACCTTACGAACTACTAAAGGGAAGGAAACCGACTATTTCATATTTTAGAATCTTTGATAGTAAATGCTTCGTACTCAACAATGGGAAGTATCATACAACTAAATTCAGTGAAAAGAGTTTTGAATGTATTTTTGTAGGATATAGTAGCCATAGTAAGGCATATAGGATTTTTAACAAAAAAACCCTGGTCGTAGAAGAATCTATTAATGTTGTATTTGATGAGACAAGCTTGCTACAAAGTAGCTCTTCCAGTGTATTTGTTGAAGATGTAGGTTCAAGACTAAAGGAATTAAGCCTGGATGAGCTAGTCAAAGAAAAAGGTCAAGAATTCATCACGATCACCATTCCAACCCCAATTGGAGAGGTTGATCACCATGATGAAGATGTCATTCAAGCTGATAAAGTCACTCCAGTGATAGTGGAATCTCTAGATGAAAGGAATTTAGAGCCCAGATACTTGACAGATCACCATATTGATCAAATCATAGGAGACTCTCATGATGGTGTCAGAACTCGCAGAGGTACAATTGATGATAATTTGTATTTGAGTTTTCTCTTACAGGTTGAACAAATGAAGTTTGAGGAAGCAAACAAGGATGCATCTTGGGTAATGGAAATGGAAGAAGAACTAAATCAGTTCAAATATTGCCAAGTCTGGAAGCTTGTACCAAGACCCAAAGGAAAGAGTGTGATTGGAACAAAGTTGGTCTATCAGAACAAGATGTATGAAGATGGAACCATAATCAAGAACAAAGCCAGACTCGTCGCCTAAGGGTACAAACAAGAAGAAAGGATCGACTTCGATCAGACATATGCTCCAGTGGCAAGACTGGAGGCAATCAGGTTGTTCCTCGCATATGCTGCACTCAAAGGCTTCACTGTCTACCAAATGGACGTGAAGTCATCCTTTCTTAATGATGACATAAAGGAAGAAGTGTATGTCGAATAAACTCAAGGTTTTATTGATCCTGAACATCCTAATTTTGTTTATGTATTATTTAAAGCGCTATATGGAATGAAAAAAGATCCACGAGCTTGGTATGAAACGCTGTCTAACTTTCTTCTTGAGAACAAGTTCACACGAGGAATGATAGACAAGAAATTAATTTTTAGGGAAGTAAAATGCAAGATTTTGCTAGTGTAAATCTATGTCGGTGATATTATTTTTAGTTCTACTGATGAAACCTTTACAAGATGTTTTCCAAACTTATGCAAGTGCAGTTTGAAATGAGCAGTATGGGAGAGCTAAAGTATTTCTTGGGACTTCAGGTGAAACAATCTGAGGATGGAATTTTCATCTCTCAGATGAAGTTCACCAAAGAGTTAGTCAAGAAATTTAGAATGGAGAACGCAACCTCTATGAGAACTACAATGGGATCAGCTATGTCTCTGGACAAGGATGAGAAAGGGGAACCTTTTGATGAAACCAAGTACAGAAGCATATTTGGATCCTTGCTCTACATTACTACTAGTAGGCCAGGCATCATGTTTTCAACATGTGTATGTGCTAGATATCAGGTGAACTCTAAGATATCACATTACACTGCTGCAAAGTAGATTTTTAGATACCTTAAGGGAACACCAAATCTTGTCTTTTCGTACCAAGGAAGTAATGATAGCGAGCTAATTGGATTTTCAAATACAGATTTTGCAGGTAGTAAAGATGATAGAATGAGTACTTCCGGGACTTGCCAATTACTTTGAAGGAGACTCATCTTATGGAGCAGTAAGAAGAAAAATTGTGTCGCAATCTCGACAGTCGAGTCAGAATACATTTCTGACAGCAGTTGTTGTGCATAATTAATTTGGATCAAGAATCAACTTGAAGACTATAACTTGAAGGTCAAGAACATCCCACTATTCTGTGACTCCTCCAGTGCAATTGCAATAGCCAACAACCCAGTCTCCCATAATCGGACAAAGCACATAGAGCTGAGGTACCATTTCATCAGGGAACATGTGGAGCAAGGATACATCAATCTCCAGTATGTTCCAACTGACAGGCAGGTTGCAGACATTTTCACAAAGCAACTGGATGAGACCAAGTTCTCGTTCTTCAAAATAGAATTTGGCATGCTCAACAAGGAAGGATGAAGAAAAGGGCCCCACAACAAGTTCATGAATCGGGTTAACTTTCAAAAAGCAAGAAAATTCTATGTATGGACTTCATTTCTCGATTACTTAACTTATTACTAGAGAACCACAACGCCTTCTCGAGAAATGTTACTTGAGTACTTCACTTATTCTCGAGAACTTCAGACTTGCCTCTCGAAAAGGATATTTCTACTCGAGAATAAGATCTCTTCTTCTCGAGAAAATATATGCCTCCTCTTGAGAAATGATTTGTCTCTCGAGAATCCTATGCCGAATTTTCCTCCAAGTTAAAATTTTTGATATTGGCACCCGGGCACTTCAACCGCCATACTTTAGGTATTTTATTATTATTATTTCCTTAATCATCATGATTTAAGATCTATATAAATAGATTAAGTCCGGAAAAACCAAAATCTCGAATTTCAAAACCCTTCTCTCGAGAAAACCCTTCATCTTCTCCGGCTCCGCCGATTCTCTTGAGAACAACCCTTCTCCTCCTCTCGCCAACTAACAGACATTCAATTCTTCAAGAAATGGCTCCTCTATCTAAGCTAGGCATCGGCAGTGAACTTACCTCAACCGAAATCGCCGAAATTTTCGATTACTTCAGAAATGTTCTCATCTTGCTCGACACCACTGGATTATCTTTTGTTCTTCAACATCCTTACAAAGTTCTCATATCTGATGTAGAAGAGTTCTTCAAAAATGCTAAGGTCAAGTGCAATGGCAAACTTCTAAAAACTAAGGTACATGACATCAAATTCAAGATGAATTCTACATCTATTTCTCAACTTCTGCAGCTGCCGTTGATTGATGAGGAAGACTACCTAGAAGGCACAGATTATAATAGGGCTTTCAACTTCTGTGGCCTTCCTGGCTCCACCATCACAGTTCGCCGACATAACATAAATGTAGAGAGAAAACTTCTTGCAGATATTCTGGGAAAGGTCCTTCTCTTCCGCACTAGTTCTACAAGCTACATCACCACTGAATTCTTTGACATGATGACAGCAGTGTTCTGTAGAAAGAAATTTTAATGGGGGATGATGATTTTTGACAAAATCAAAGAGAGCATAAAAAGCCCCAACTATGGGAGAATTCTGTCCCTGAATCTCAATCAGTTGAAGACAGATATTTTTACCTTAGCTAAGGGCATGGCCATTCATCACATGAATAAGGTTTCCATCACCTCCATCCAAAGATGGGAAATCAAGCTTCAAAGGCCAGGCCAAGCCCCTCCAGCTCCAGAGGCAGTTGTAGATGAAGAAACGACCCCATCTCCCCTCTTTCATGAAATAACTGACACATTTGATCCAGTTATTGAGGGTGAGCCTGCTTCATCTGCACAAGTGATATTTCAAGATCCAACTCCAGTTCTATCTGAGGTTCAGGCCCAAGTCTCATCTCCACCAGATGTTGATCATATAGTCATAGAAGAAATTCTTACTGATGCCCAGGTAGAAGATCAAGTTATATCAATAAAAGCTGACATTAACAAGATGATAGAGGAACTCACCTCTAAAGAACCTCCCTTCCACCTGCCTGAAGAAAAATCATCTGAACCAGAATCTTCTCACTCCCAATCTCCTATAGAGGATGTACAAAATGAAAAGAGAGTTTTTATTTATGATGATAATGAATTATCTCCTGAAGCAGCTAAATCTCCTCTCCAAAGCATACAATTCAACATTCCCACCTTCATAGGTGATGATGCTAAAGATGAAATACCAACTACTAGAAGAAATTAGTCCACATCTACTGTGCTCATTGAAGAAATAGTTCCTTGGACAGCTTTAATCCTACATCCACCACCTCCTCCAACTGTAGCAAATACTGAAGATACCCTTCTGGGTAAGATTGAGTCTCTTTTAGCCCAGTAAAGAACATACTTTGACGACTCTCTTAAAGTTGCCAATGACAAAATAACTGTTTTAGAGAATGAGATGAGCAGAGGCTTTGCTGAGATTCAGCATAATACTGATTCCCTCAAACACCTATTCCAAATATGTGGGAAAGCCTTAGATCACACAATTACTAGTATTGATCACGTAATGGACTAATCAGTAACCTTGGCAAATAATCAGATTCAATTGGAAAAGAATGTTGAAGGGCACAACTTTAAGACTTGTGAAGAAGTTGGCAAGTTCAAAGAGGAAGCTATAGGCACCCTATCTATAGAAGTCAGAAAGGGGGAGTAATTGGTAAAGGAATATCTAGAAAAGTCTGATGGAAACATGAAAAATCTTTGGGAAGCAAAGTTGAAAAAGATAAATACTGATGTCCTAACCCAAATTGCTGGTGTTAAATTTCACACATATGATACAGCAGTGTGGATGCATAACCAGATATTCCATGAATTTCTAGTAGATCAAAATGGTGTTCCTCCTCCTCATCTCAATCCTACTGTCCTGCAACCTTTTACCCAGATGCCTTCTTTCTCTCCTAAACATGAATATTATGAAGCTTCTCCTACAAAGTATTCCCAAGTTTGGCCAGAACAAGAGATGCCTCAGATTCAACCTCTAGAAATTCCATCTCCTAATAAAAGGAAATATTTTGGCAGTGCCTCTGCAAGCCGATCCACTCAAAATCTAGAAGCTGAAAGAAGAAGAGCTCAAGAATTTACTAAAGTATGGAGCCCAACCTCCAAGTCACTAATTCTTGAGACTCTAAAACTCGTTATGGATTTTAATAAAAATAGATATGATCATTATAGCCCCCATAAATAAGACTTGTTTGAGAAATCTCTTACAAAGAGGAGATTATATGATAGAGAATATGGCAAGAATAATCCCAAGGCTCCTCCCAAATGTGTTAAGTACTATCCTAAACCATACAGCTATCAGAAGAGGCAGCAAGACAAGGAAGAGAGACAACATCAATAGCAGAGCTAGAAGTAATTAAAGATGATTAGATGTTTCATATATGAGATTTTGTGGAAAGGACTTTTTACTTGACAATGTCTATATATATAAAATCATTAAATTTTGATGATCTAAATTTTCTATTGCATAACATTTCTTCCACTATTCTGTTTATTAGTTATTTTATTTGTTTATCTTGATGTAATTCACCATAGTGTAGAGGGTTCTGACTTGTACAAATAGGGGGGATTGTTGGGTATTGTATCCAGAATAACCTAGATTTATATGAAGTCACCCTTGAACTAAGATGAATTAATTTTGTATTTGATGCCTTGTTCAAGTTAAGTGTTTCCAGGTTATAATTGCCAAGTGTTGACCAATGTCAGTTTATGATGGGTCACCAAACACAGGACCATACAATATAATCCCTCATTGTTTGATCCATGGTATTGACTCATATATAACCTCTCTATTGGGACACACTTCATTTTCAAGTACTAAAGCTATGGGAGAAAAACTAGTTGATGGATTCCTTGAAGAAAATTATTTTTTCAGAACAACAAAAATTTCTAAGTGTTTTTCTCGAGGACTTTTTTGTACTCGAGTAGAATTAGAGTTAGTACTCGAGTTAGCTCGGTCAGGTATTCGAGTAGCAGAAACTATTATTGAGAAAGCCTAGTGCAGTTCTTGAGAAAGCCATACTGTACTCAAGTAGGTCTTGACTCTCCTTCTCGAGTGACCTTAATATAAGCTCTAAATTCTTCTAAGACTTTTTCTCGAGAAAGCCAAGGACTGTTCTCGAGAAAGCCAATAACTGTTCTCTAGAAAGACAAGATAAGTTCTTGAGAAATAAAAGTTCATTACTCAAGAAGTATAAATTTCTTCTCGAGAAGCAGATGTTATTACTCGAGAGGTCGAAATCATTTCTCAAGAAATCGATGTTGTTCTCGAGAAGTCAAAGAAATTCTCAAGAAGTCATTCTTCATTTCTCAAGAAGTCAAAATTTCTTTTCTCGAGTAAGATCTATTCTTCTCGAGAAACCAGAACACATTTTCTGTAATTTCCTTAAGTACTTCTTCTCGAGAAGCCTATATCCTTTCTCGAGAAACTGAAGCTGTTCTCGAGAAGTCTATCTTCCTCTCGAGAAACAGATGTACAGAAATATATTTTCTTTAAGTATCTGACGGATTCAATTTCAAATATCATTAACCTTTGATTGGTCCACGTGGCTTGCAATTAATGATATTTAGACCATTAAGAAAGGCATATAAAAAATCTTGTTAGAATCGACAAACCCTATGAAGATTTCTTACGGATTTCTGAAATATTTTCTTACTTCTAAATCGGGAAGCATCGCCGCCCTGTTCTTCATCGCCGATCTTCTTGATCCAGAAATTCAGACAGGAAGGATTTAATCGATCAAGGTATTCATCTTCTGCAAATCATCTTATTGATCGTGGTAATCCTACATTCTTAGATCCAAGTAATCTCCGATTTCTTTCTCAGCTTTTCTGACAGAGCCTTACAATTTTTCAAGAAGGAAGAAGGCGAGATTCAGCAAGATCTGCGAAGACAATTTGTGTATTTTCATTGCAAATTCATTTTATTCTTGTAGGAGTTATTCTTCGAGATTGTAGAAGTTATTTTCCGAGTTTTGTAGGAGTTGTTCTCCGAGTTATTGTAGGAGTGATTTTACTCCAATTTGTAGGAACATTATTCCGAGTTGTAGGATTGTTTTACAATATGAGATAATAATGAAGTAGCCGAGTCTAACATGGTGATAGATCGATGAGTTGGAGAGTGGACATACCCAAGGTTGGGGAACCACTATAATTTTTGGTGTCATCTGTGGTTTGCTTATTTATTTTCTGCGCATCTCTCGTACAATTTTTTATTCCACAAAAAGACACAGAACTCACCTATTCACCCACCTTTAGGTGATTTAGGTAGACAACTAGAAATTATCAGCCCCAAAAGTTACAGCCAATAGACTGAGATCTATCCACTAGAAGAGAGGAGAGGGATATGACCTTTTGGGAGAGTTCGAGTCGAGCCGACCACCGTGCCTCCATTACCGAACTTTTAGCTTGCGGGTGCTCTGCAACAGTATAGCAAGAAGGGCTCGAATTCTTAAATGGAATGGTGGAAACAACTGCCCTAGGTCTGGGGAAGCTTTTAAGATGCTCAATTGGGGGAGAGGATGGGTGATAGTATGTTTTGTAGTCTAAACTATTAGGGTATTTTCAGTTTTTAATACACGAATCATATCTTGTAAGCTTATATGTTGACCTCCTTTTATATATATTATTGCCACTATTGTGTTTTCTTCTTTTTTGCAGGTTTTCACAGCTTTCCGATTTTGTTGTTACATGCCCTCGGGTAATGCCCTACCCAGGTGTGTACTTGGGGAGTGTAACCCATTCCTGAGGCAGAAATAATCCAGAAGCCAGATCCCGAGAAAATCACCTACACGGACGAAGGTCACGCCCGTGTACCACTTAGCATGGGCGTATACCTATGGCGTGTCCCACTATCCCGAGGAAGTTTGCTGCCGGAAACTAAATCCCCAGAAAAACACCTAACATGCCCCCCTGGGCGTGTCCCTCTGTGTGTTTCTGGGTGTGTAACCCGATCCCGAAGCCTGCTGCTGCAATTAAAGATTTTTCATTGCTGCACGTCAACTGTACTGACACGCCCCCCTACACGGGCATGTCACCGGGAGTGTACCACTTTTTTGACGATTGATGGATTTCCGACCAATGATTATGATGTGACGTGGCTTAAACGCCCTCTATACGGGCGTGTCCCAGGGCGTGCCCACTATTGTACAGATGAAATCATCATTTCCGCCATAATTTGGTTCCCGAAGTCAACCCCATACCTGACACGCCCTCCCCGGGCGTGACCAACCCGAAAAAATTCTATAAATTTAGCCCCCCCCCCTTATGTCAAGCAGTAATTTTAGGGTGAGAGGGGAGGTGCTGCCCTTTTATTTCTTAGAGTTTGTCATGTTTTTCCTCTCTCTTTCTCATTTTAAGCTTTTCTTAATTCTAGCTTAGTGTACCCCTTTTGTAATAGCTCTTGTAATCTCTTTAGTAGCTTAATGTTAATGCTAGCCTGGGTTTAAAATTCCATGCACTTGTAATCTTTAATTTAAAAGTTGTAACTGTCTTTTAGCATTAATATAAAGTGCCCTTCTTCTTTGTTTTCATAATGTTCTTCTACCCATCTCTCTTCCTCCACTTCTCCATAATTAACTAATCCTCCTTGTACTTGATCAAGATGATCAGAGTTTCGAGTTGATTAAGTTATGATGCTTTAAGTTTACTTTTTCTTTTAATGGTTTAGGCCTTCGATTTACTCTTGAAAATTCATGCTTGGAGTTATATCATCGATATATAATTTCCATCTTTTTGTTCACTCTTAGCTATCCGAGAGGTTCGTAGTTTGAAGTGAACACTCAAGAGTAAAGAGAGATGCACACACCCCTCAAGAGAGGTAGACGTTAAATCTCCTGGATTATAGTGAAATCCAATAGCGGGGTTCATCGCGTAAATCGAGCTTTAGGTCTCCAATTTGGACGAGAGTTCGGTCGGACCTTCCTAAACTCAGTTGGGCATGACTTCGAGAGAAGTGTGTTCAAGCTTTAGGAATCTCCATGGTCAAGGACCTTCACCTTATTAAGATAAGGTTTATTATCGCATTTTAATTAACTTTTACCGAGGTGATTCTCAATTGAGTGCTTTTCTATTTCATCGTTTCAACCCCTCGTTGTAATCACTTTTAGTAGCTCTTTATTTAACTGCAGGTAGTTCTTTTTTTAGCGCAATATTTCTTTTCTTAATTGCAATTATTTTTATCTAACAAACCTTAAAACAATCTTTCGATAAGATAATAGTCTTTGTATGAGTAAGATTACTCAACTGTTCCCGAATTTTAATACGACACTTGTGTCCCCTAACTATAATTCGGTAGGTATACTTGCCTAGATGGATTGCTAGTTCGGTTCTTATTCTCTCCACGATTAGTAGAACCAAGTTTTTGGCACCGTTGCCGAGGATCAACTTGGTTATAATTCGAAATCACTAACCTATATTCTTATCTTTCTCATTCTCTCCCTTTGAAAAATTAAAAATTCAAAAAATAATAACGCTCTTAATAGAAACCCGCATCACAATTTTTCTATACCACCTAACTCTCTCGAAAAGGGCAATGTGGCTTAAATACCACTATCTTGTCTAGTACCTTGCGAAACCTTTATCGGGTAGCCCTTGGGAAAGTTAGGGAGTTCAAACATTAAAAAAATCTATTTCAAAAATTTTTAACTCTTTTTTCTAGTTTTTTGTCTCTTCCTTTATTTCTCTTCTTCTAATGCTTGACCGCAAAAAATGATCGGTTTTATTTTGGACTTGGACCATGAAATTGAGCGTACTCTTCGGAGAATATCGTGATTCAAGGCCCTACTTCTAAATACCGTTTGAGGATTCCGAGTCATTTTCTACCTTAAGAATGGAAGAACCCAACGTAGGGAAGCCCTGCATAGGCCAATGTCATTATTATGCAAGGTCAAATCTAGAGGGTCCTAGAATCAAGCATAGTTTGCCCTATTGTAGCTAATCATAACTTCGATCTAAAGGCTAGCCTAATTCAAATGGTGCAGCAGTATGCAATATGACGGACTTCAAGAAGAAGACCTAAAAGACTTTGATTTAAAAGCCTAAACACCTAGAGGGGGGGGGGGTGAATAGGTTCTAATCTTTTTATGCCTTTTTGATTTTAAGGCAAACAGAAGTTTGTAACTACTTGTAGCACAGAATAATTCTATCTATAGAAATTAAATGCAACACAACAAACACAAGATCTATAGTGGTTCCCCAAGATATGGGTACATCCACTTTCCCCTTCGTCTATCCAGTATATACCTAGATTCAGCCTAACTTCCTTTCACTGGCTCGGATCCGCAGATCTTACAAACTCAGAACCCAAAATGGTTCCTACACCTCAGACTTTACACAAGTCCTACCTCAGATTCTTCCCTGAATCCTTCCTCAGGCCTCAGCCCTACCTCAACCTATAATTAGGCTTACAATCAGACTTTCATAAGTCCTACCTCAGGCACACTTCCTACCCAGTGTTTATAATTAGGCTTACAACTCTGACTTTCCAAAAGTACTACCTCAGGCACACTGCCCTACCTCAGCCTTTATAATTTTAGGCTTACAATCTCAGATCTAACAATAGATCCTACAAGATTTGTGAGTAATAAGTTTTAGAAAACTTCACCAGCTAGATTCTCTATTGATGTTGTCTTCTTGATCAGTTCTTGTATAAACACATTCTTCTGATCCAACCTGACTTAGCTTTTCAAAGCTTCTTGATTAGGACAAATAAGGTGGATCTACTCTTCAAGTTTAAGTTGATCTTCAGTCAGCTTCTTCCTTAGATTCAGATTGAACTCTGAATCTTTCTTGCAGACAGGCCTTGATCTGTCAGAATTCTTCTTTATGATCCAGAGATCTTTTCACATTGATGATATATTCGTGTTCTGTCATTTCCGATCTATCTCTTATATAGAGCTTGCTCCATGGTTACCGACTGATCCGGTTCATAACAGACTTCTGATAGTTCTGACAGTGGTGTCAGACCGGTTAGTTATGACAGCTGTCAAGTCACCAGTCACATCACCAGGTTCTTCAATGTCTGTCCAACTCAGCATACAACACAATGCAGACTGCTTTACATGTGTCGACACATATTGGCTAAGTGTTGACACAAGTCTTCAAGGTGTCGACACAAATACTCCAAGTGTCGATCATAGAATCTACTTCGACACTGCTTTTGTTGTATGTGTGACACAAGTCCTGTGTGTTGACATAGTAGCTTCTTGTCTCGACATTTCTGTTGCAAACAGATGGCATTGAGTGTTTGTTAAATGGCGTTGAGTGTGTGTTGACACAAGTCCTGTGTGTCGACACAATTACTTCTAAACTCGACACAAGCAGCTCTTGATGGTGGTTTGTCTACACAAGTCCTGTATGTCGACATAATTGCTTCAGGTGTCGACATAGCTCCTGAGTGTCGACTCATCCTCTATTTTAAGTGTTGACACAATTCTGTTTTAAGTTGTAGACACAATTCTGGATGTCGACACAATTGCTTCTTTAGGTGTCGACATAGCTTTGAGTGTCGACACAACTTCTTTATAAGTGTCAACACAAATTCTGGGTGTCGACACAACTTCCCTGAGTTCGACATAATTTTCCTGTGTGTCGACACAGCTTGTCTGAGTGTCGACACAAGTTTCCTGAGTGTTGACACAGTTACTTCCCAAGTGTCGACACTTGTACTTAGAAAATTTTCCTCAAATTTTAAAGCATGCACAATGAAACTCAAACTTCTATCAAATACACATGATGCATATCATTGACTAAGTTGTGGCTTCTCCAAATCTAGTACACATTTTCCAATGTACCCAACAATCTCCCCCTATTTGGAGAAGTCATAACCCTTAGTCAAAGATATACATCTCTTTAGATAAAAACTAAATTGTAATAGAAGTAAAAACATTTTATTTCAGAGCAGATAATTACATAATCATTGTAAACAACACACACTTAATACTGAACCAGATTTCATTGATCAGAAAAACATTTGTGTACATAAATTCTTATAGAACAAAAGGAAACAAATTAGTACATTGTTCTAATACATTAAACCTACCAATCTTATTATTGACTAGGCTCCTTAATAACTATCTCTTTCCAGGCTTGATTTTAGCTGCATAGAAGGTTCAGCATCTTCAGCTAGCTTTTCCCTTTGAGAGATTTCTTCTTCAATTCTTCAGCCTTGATCTTTTGTCTTTCAAAATAGTGAAAAGGTTTGGGAAGTACTTGCTTGGCTCTTGAGCATTAGCAGGTAGCTTACCAGCCTTAACACTTCTTCTATGCTGTAGAATTGCTTCTTATCCAGCTTGATATTTATTCCATTCTTGCTCAGAATACCACTTACCCCTGTCATGGGTTTTATTCTTAACTCTTTCCAGGCAGTAAGTATGATATTTCTATAAGTTGGGCTCTATTGCTCAAAATCTGGTTTCAGCTCAGCCTGCTCTCTGAATCTCTTCTTGGAGAGTTGAGCTTCCTTTTGAGCTTCCAATGCAGCTTCTGAAATTTCAACCTTTTCAAGAATTACATTTTTAACCTCTGGTGGAGGACTATACATTTTCAGCACTTCATCTTGAACCATCTCAAAATCAGCTGGGGGGTAGATCACCTGAGCAACTTCAGGCTGATCTCCTTCAAAATAATCAGGTTGAATCCCAGACTCAGCTATATTAGCATCATCAGACAGAGGAGGATATCCAAGAGTGGCTCTGATGCTATTGGTAGTTCATTTAGCATGGTCAGAGCCGGCTTTGACTAGTAATCTCTCCCCTTTTATGACTTCTCTTGCAATATGATCTCTTAAATCTTCCTTCTGGAATTTGACTTAATCAGCTATATATTCAGTTCCCTCTTTAAAATAAGCTATGAATTTTGTCAGGAAGGTTTTTATTTTCTCCTGAGATTCTTGGAATGTGGCTTTGACAGCATGTATATCATCCTGGATTTGCTTGGAGATTTCAGCCTTCAGAGTAGTGCTAGAATCAGTGAGCTGTTTCAATATTTCATGATGGGAATCCTTGAGATTTTCATTCATCCTTATCTGATTCTCTAGGACATATCCCTACTTTACTTCAATCTCATCCACTTTAGCTTGTATATATTGTTATTGGTTGGCCAGGAACACCACAGCATTACCTCCTTTATGGAAGTAATCTGTCATCTCCTTCTTATTTTGATTTACTTCAAATCTTATAGATTTGATGTCCTAGGCCAACTGAAACTGTAACTCCTTATGAGTTTTGTCTGCATATTTTTTTATAGTCTGCCTTTGATTATCTAATTTTATCTACATCTGGACCAGTAAGAACTGAAGTCCACAGTTGATGTAGATGGTGTTGTTTCTATTTGCAAAAAGTTCTTATATCCAGACTCTTCTTCATTAACATAAAACAGCTTTCTTTTCTTAGCCATTGTGGCTTCTTCATCTTCAGAAGATTCAGATGTACTTTTAATATCAACAATGTCCTTGTCAGCTGGGGTATCCTTGGATAACTCCCCCTCAGTCCTTAGAATTTCCTTTTCTTTTTAAATTTCCTCCCCCTCAGTCCTATCAGTAAGAGGATCAGGAAACAATTCTTCCATTGTAAATTCCTGTTGTATCTGTTCAGAAGGAATACGATTAGTTTTTTTTTAAAAAACTAATGAAAAGACTAATACCACTTGAAAGACCACTTTTGTTGTGTAAACAAAAGTGTCCCTTTGAACAATTTTTGAGGAGAATACTATAATTCATCACTAGTCTGTGGAGAAGAAACTTACTAGCTCATGTTGAGCATCATTTTTATCATTTACTTCAGTTGCAGAGTTGATTTCAGATACAACATCCATTATTGTGTCTGTAGCTAAGTCACTATCCAAGACAGCATCATCAATACCTTCCCCTTGGGCAGGCAACTCAGTTTCTTTTTCTCGGTTTTCTCCCCCTGGAGTAGATTCAATTTGTTGCTCTTGGGGCTCACAGTCCTTAGCTTGAGCTAAAATATCTTGTTGTTGCTGGTCTTCATCACAACTGAAGACCACTTCCTCCTCAGAATCATTGGAGGAGTCAGCCTGTACAACCACCTTCTTTTTCTTCTTGCCTTTGTTAGTTTGCTCCTTAGGAGCAGGGAATTCCTTGGTGAGAACTCTATCCCACCTTGAAAGTATCCTTACATCCATTTTTCTCATATGATTTATCTTAGAGCCATTTGCTTGTTTTAGTACATCTTGAACTACTGATGTTAAGCATAGGCTGAGGATCCTTCCCAGGTTAGGTTTCTTTGTTCCTTCTTATAGTTTATCAAACACTACTGCTGCCCAGTCAGTGTTTATCTTGAATATTATTCTCACCATGAGATTGAACATGTGGGCAGAAATCTGATCATGTCCTCCTATTTTGCAGATAATCACCTTGCCCACCACTTCTGAAAGAAATTTTCCTTGGGAATTCATCCCTTTTCTATTGATGGATGAACCAATCTTACTATTGGGATTCAGTCAACACCAGCTCAATGCTTCAGTTATCTGGGAAGGAGTTATTTCGTCTGTATCCTTGATCACTGGTAGATGTAGTGCTTTCCTGATTGATTTCAGTGTGAGCTTCACCCGGGTACCTTGAATAGTCGCCTTTATTTTCTGTCCTTCTGTGTCCACAGTAGTGGTTGTGTAGAACTCCATGACTTCCTTCTTCCAAATTTTGGTCGGTTCTGAGACCAAATATTCTAGTCCATTTTCATAAATTAGGGCAATGACTCCCTGAATTTTGTCAGAAGCAGTTGTGAAACCTTCACGAACCAGTTCGTAACCTTCATTAACCTTGTATTCTTGGTGTGGTGCCATTGATGTAAGTACTAGAGGAGAAGAGAAGAGAGGGTCTATATCGACAGAAGGTGTAGAGTCAGAAATTCTAATAGCGTAGTCGACCAGATTTTGGATTCACCTATTTATAGTACTTGAGTCAAGGGCAGATCAAAAGTCGGGCTTAAGTTTACAAATCTGTTTTTGTGTCGACAACAATGACCTAGTTCTTGAAAGAAATTAAGTTAAGTCGACATGACTATGTGTCAACATACTAATTTCTAAGTCGACAAAACATATTTTAAGTCGACACATTTATGTGTCAACATACTTGAGTCTGTGTCGACATACTTACGTCTGTGTCGACACTGACAACCTAAGTCTCGATAGAGTTTTGTCGACACTGAATTTTTGTGTCAACATAAATATCCTCATGACTTATTGTCTCGACAAGGTTGTGTCGACACTTATTCTCCTGTCGATACAGATACTGTTTCTGTGTCGACACATCCTTTTTTTGTGTCGACACAACATACTGAGTGTGTCGACACAACTTGCTTGTGTCGACACAAACATTATACATAGACAAATTTCAAGAGAAATTTGGTGCTTACTGATGCTTTACTCATGGAAACTTTTGTTAACCTATTTTAGGCTCAACATACCTAATTCAATTTTGAAATTATTAAATTTAGTTTCATCCAGTGGTTTTGTAAAATTCAGCTATTTGATTATCTGTTTTTACAAACTCTAGACTAATATTTACCTTTTCAACATGTTCTCTGATAAAATGAAACTTTATTTCTATATGCTTGGTCCTACTGTGTGACATAGAATTCTTAGCAATAGAAATAGCACTTGTAGAATCACAAAATAATGGTATTCTACTTACTTGGATGTCATAATCTTCTAGTTGATGCTTCATCCACATTAATTGTGCACAGCATCTACCTGCAGCTATATACTCTGATTCAGATGTTGATATAGCTACACTTGTTTGCTTCTTGCTGCTCCATGGCACCAGCCTCCCACCAAAGAACGAACAGGTTCCTGAGGTACTTTTTCTGGCTTCCTTGCATCCAGCAAAATCTTCTTCTAAGAAACCTGTTAATAGAAAATCTCTATTCTTAGGGTACCAAAGGCCTAGATTAGGTGTGCCCTTAAGATATCTCAAAATTCTTTTAGCTGCAGTATAATGAGATTCCTTAGGGCATGCTTGATACCTAGCACAAACACATATAGCATACATGATGTCAGGTATACTAGAAGTCAAGTATAATTGGGAGCCAATTATCCCTCTATACAAAGACTCATCAATAGGTTTCCCTGCTTCATCTTTGTATAAAGGCATACTTATTCCCATTAGAGTTTTCATTGTAGAAGCTGAGTCCGAACTATACTTCTTAATCAATTCCTTGGTGAACTTAGACTGAGATATGGATAACCCACTCTCAGTCTGTCTAACTTGAAGTCCTACGAAGAACTTCAGCTCACCCATACTGCTCATCTCAAACTTGCCTTGCATAAGTTTTGCAAACTTCCTATAAAGGCTATTTTCAGTAGAACCAAAGATAATTTCATCCACATATATCTGGACTAGTATTATCTTGCCTTTTGATTCCCTATAGAATAGAGTTTTGTCTATCTTTCCTCTAGAGAATTTATTCTCAATGACGAAGGCAGACAAGATTTCATACCAAGCCCTTGGAGCTTGTTTCAAACCATATAGAGCTTTCCTAAGCCTATATACATAATCAGGAAAGTAAGAGTCTACAAAACCTGAGGGTTGTTCTACATAGACTTCTTATTTTAAATCATCATTCAGAAATGTTGATTTCACATCCATTTGATATACTTTGAACCCTTAATAGGAAGCATAGGCTAAGAACTACCTTATTGCCTCCAGCCTTACCACTGGAGAAAAGGTTTGATCAAAGTCAATACCTTCCTCTTTCCTGAAGCCTTTTGCTACCAGTCTAGCCTTGTTCTTGACAATTGTGCCATTATCATCAAGCTTGTTCCTATAGATCCACTTAGTTCCTATTATGTTATGATCCTTAGGTTTTGACACCAGTTCCCAAACCTTACATATGTTGAACTGATTGAGCTCTTCTTGCATTGCATCAATCCAGTTAGTGTCTTGCATGTCCTCTTCAATCTTCCTGGGTTCTATCTGAGACGGAAGCTAGAACACAAAACTGTGTTCATGCTCCTGCCCTTGTCAGAACACCTTGACATGCATCACCAATGATCTGGTGAGTTTGATGATCCTTCAGGTGTCTCCTTGCTGGAGGAATTCTGTCACCATTATGGCTTTCTCCAGTTTCCTCATCTTAAAGCTCCACATTTTCTTCTTCACCCAAAGGGACTTGATCTCCCCTAGATAACTGACATCTTTATCCTTATCCAGTTTAGCAGGAACATCTTCATTGATGGTCATCTTGTCCAGCTTATCTGTTAGATCTGTAGGACTAACAGAAGAACTAGACAATTCATTGTTAATAAACATTAACTCATCAAATACAACATGCACAGATTCTTCTATAACTTGAGTAGTCAAGTTGTAGATCCTGTATGCTCTATAATTTTTGTTGTACCCAACAAATATCCCTTCTAGGGATTTAGCAGTAAACTTGGTTTGGTAGTGTTTACCATTGACTAGTACAAAACACTTACTACCAAAGATTCTGAAATAAGATATGTTTGGTTTTCTGCCTTTTAAAATCTGGTGGGGAGTCATCTTGTGTTTCTTGTTGATGGAGGCCTTATTGAGCACATGACATGCAGTATTTACTACCTCAGCCCAGAAGTATTCAGGGAGAGTAGTGTCATTCAGTAGAGTTCTACTGGCTTCAATTAGAGTCCTATTCTTTATTTTAGCAACACCATTTTGCAGAGGAGTTCTAGGTGAAGATAATTCCTGATGAATCCCAAGTTCTTCACAGAATTTTATCATACATTCAGACTGAAATTAAGTTCCATGGTCACTTCTTATTTTGACCACTAAGCTGTTGTATTCATTCTGTATTTGTCTAACAAAACTCTGGAAAATAGTTGGGGTTTTAGATTTCTGCCTCAAGAAGAAAACCCATGTAAATCTAGAATAGTCGTCCACAATAATAAGAGTGTATGCTTTCCTACCAAGACTATGAACTGGCATAGGACCAAACAAATCCATATGCATGAGATACAAACATCTCTTTGAATCTTTGATGTCAAGTGACTGAAAAGAGGACTTAGTCTGCTTGCCTTTTTGGCAAGCTGAGCACACACCCTCTTTTATGCACTAAACTTGAGGACCATTCCTCACTAATCCCATGCTGAATAGCAGTCCAATTGACTTATAGTTTAGATGAGCTAGCCTCCGGTGCCATTTGACACATAGAGAAGCTTTCTCTCCTGCAACCAAACAACTAGGTGAGTTGTTAGACTCACAATCTAGGTTAAGGCAATACACATTTCCTTTCCTAGTGCCAGTCAAAATAATCTCTTGATCACTTGACCTTTTTACTAGGAACTCTCCTTTGTGGAAAGAAATATCATAACCTAGATCACTAAGTTGACTTATGCTAATCAGGTTATGTTTTAAACCCTTTACATAAGACACTTTAGTGATTGTATTTGAATCACAAGATATGTTACCAAATCTTTTGATGATTCCCTTTTCTGATCCACCAAAGAAAACTTTGGGTCCATTCTTTATGAGCACATAGTCCCTCAACATTCTCCTTGTTCCATTCATATTTCTGAAACAGCAACTATCCAAGTACCATATAGGGGTATGGTCACTTAGATTTACCTGCAACAAATAATGAATCACTTACCCTTAGAAACCAACTTGCTAGTGGGTTCTAGGTCCTTGTTAGTTTGAAACCTTGTGATTGATCTAACAGGAATCCTACTTTTTGTTTTAACACTTAAGTTAAACCAGCAATCCATGGCAATGTGGCCCACCTTGACACAACACCAACACTCAAACCTATTATACCTCTTCTTAGGTACCGGTCTTCTTACTTTGTTGACAGTATACTTATTAAGTGTTGGTGCTGGAATAGTATTCTTCAAGAACTCCTCTTGAATATGATGGGCATGGCAATAGATTGGTCTATTGACATTTGCACCTTTGCACATGAGATTTTCATGCTCACAGTGACCATGTGTAATGTCATGATCATACCTGTTAGTAGGATTCACTACCTTCTTAAATAAAATAGGGCGATTAACAGCTTGAGGCTGAACTTGGGCTTTATCTTTTCTGTGCAAATTGGTAGCCCTAATTCTTCCCTTATATCCTAGACAAGTCTTTCCTTTTTGTGAAACAAAATTATCTATCAAAGGTAAGACTGATTTTGGCTTGGAGAATTTTGCCACTAGCTCTCTCTCTTGCTGAAGTTTTCCCTACAGTTTCTTGATATGATTCTCTTTGAATGAGATTGTGCCCATCTGAATAACTATAATTTTTTTCAATTTGGTAATCTCATTCAGTTTTTGATCCAGCAGTTTTGCTAAAACTGCTGCAGCCAACTTAAGAGACTCAATCTCTTTGGCTTGCTCTTTAACAAGAAACTTGCTCTTCTTTAGAGCATTCAATAACCCACCATACTCATTAATGAGTTGATGAACATCCCCCTCAGACTCAGATCCATCCACTTCTTTTGAATAAGATGCTTCTGATTCTAATCCAGTAAAGTAATCTGAGACTAGGGGTGAATTGTTCACCTTACTTGGTCCAGGCTGATCCTGGCACTTATCTTCTTCAAATTGAGCCATCAGCCCTTTATAGCAATGTTCTTCCACTCCATTTATGGATTCTAGCATCTGTAAGAATTCTAGTTCCCTAGAATCCTCTTCTGTTGAGAAGAGTCCAACATATGCTTCTTTCTCTTCTTCATCAGATTCTGAAGATGAAGAGTCTGTCCAACTCTTCTACTTCTGAGCCACTAGAGACTTCTCCTTCTTGCCTTTGACGAGCTGCTTCTTCTTGTCCTTTGACTCCTTTCTTTTGTCAGGACAGTCAGCTATGACATGCCCAGACCTGTTGCAGCAATAACACACAATCTTAGAATTAGATTATTTACCAGTTTTAGAAGCATACCTGTCCTCCTTAGGTGTTTTCTTCTTTCTGTAATATTCATCCTTAGAATAGGATGTAGATGAGGGCCAGGTTCTCCAATTCTTTTTCTTCATGAACCTTTGGAATTGTCTTGTGAAGGAACCAAAGTCTTCATCAGATGTATGACTATCTGATGTACATGCTTCAGTAACACCTTCTTCTGCTTCAGTACTCCTTCTAGGTGGAGAAGGATATTTTCTCCTACCCTTCCTTGAGCCCTCAGCCTTGAAGGCTACTGACCTTTCTTTATGTTCAGATCTGCTGCCCTTCTCTTCCTCTTTCCTAGCAGTAAGCTGCATTTCATATGAAAGCAGTTTTCGAAAAAGTATAGGTGGTGGTGGGTCAGCCAGTTTGGCCACTTCCCTGATGACACATATCTTAGTGTCCCAATCCTTTGTTAGGTACCTAAGAAACTTGTCATTCAGTTCATAAGTACTGAAGACTCTTCCATATGTCATCAGTTCATTCACTATTCTGAAAAACTTTTTATAGCATTCAGCTATGCTGTTAGTTTTATTCTGCCTAAAGCTCTCATACTCATGATTAAGCATAGACTTTCTGTCCTCTTTGACTTCTTCTGTGCCTTCCATATAGACAATCAGTGTATCCCATATTTCTTTGGATGTTTTACAGTGCACAAGATTCTGGAATATTGCATCATCTATGACACTTATAATTATATTCTGAGCTCTTTTATCTAATGTAGCCAAGATGATCTCATCCTTAGTCATCTCTGAATAACTCTTAGGAGTTTGAATGTTTGCATCAAGAACTGAAACCATCATTGGGATAAAGGGGCCTTCCTATACTGTGATATAAATTCTTGGATCAGATGCATCCATAAATAGCCTGACCCCCTCTTTCCAAATGCCAAAAGATTCTTTCCTGCATATGGGCAATTTCATAGATCAAAACTCCTTTTGATTTTCACTTGAACCCATTCTTATTGTCTGTTTTTAGCCTTGGAGAAATCCTCTGACTGTTAGGTCAACTTTTGAGAAACCTCCCTCTGATACCACATGAAAGACTTTGATTCAAGAGCCTAAACACCTAGAGGGAGGGAGGGTGAATAGGTTCTAATCTTTTTATGTCTTTTTGATTTTAAGGCAAATAGAAGTTTGTAACTACTTGTAGCACAGA
This sequence comes from Platanthera zijinensis, assembly GCA_039513925.1. Lineage (NCBI taxonomy): Eukaryota > Viridiplantae > Streptophyta > Magnoliopsida > Asparagales > Orchidaceae > Platanthera > Platanthera zijinensis. The sequence continues at coordinate 110,675,766 of CM077094.1, forward strand.
ATAATTCTATCTATAGAAATTAAATGCAATACAGCAAACACCAGATCTATAGTGGTTCCCAAAGATATGGGTACATCCACTTTCCCCCTTCGCCTATCCAGTAGATAACTTGATTCAGCCTAACTTCCTTCTACTGGCTCGGATCCGCAGATCTTACAAACTCAGAACCCAAAATGGTTCCTACACCTTAGACTTTACACAAGTCCTACCTCAAATTCTTACCTTAATCCTACATCAGGCCTCAGCCCTACCTCAGCCTTTATAATTAGGCTTACAACTCAGACTTTCCACAAGTCCTACCTTAGGCACACTGCCCTACCTCAGCCTTTATAATTAGGCTTACAACTCAGACTTTCCACAAGTCCTACCTCAGGCACACTACCCTACCTCAGCCTTTATAATTTTAGGCTTTCAATTTTATATCTAACAATGGATCCTATAAGAGTTTGTGAGTAATAAGTTTAAGAAAACTTCACCAGCTAGATTCCTCTGTTGATGTTGTCTTCTTGATCAGTTCTTGTATAAACTGATTCTTCTGATCCAACCTGACTTAGCTTTTCAAAGCTTCTTGATTAGGACAAATAAGGTGGATCTACTCTTCAAGTTGAAGTTGATCTTCAGTCAGCTTCTTCCTTAGATTTATATTGAACTCTGAATCTTTCTTGCAGACAGGCCTTGATCTGTCAGAATTCTTCTTTATGATCCAGATATCTTTTCACGTTGATGCTATATTCGTGTTCTGTCATTTCTTATCTGTCTCTTATATAGAGCTTGCTCCATAGTTACCGGCTGATCTGGTTTATAACAGACTTTTAACAATTCTGACAGTGGTGTAAGATCGGTTAGTTATGACAGCTGTCAAGTCACCAGTCACATCACCAGGTTCTTCAATGTCTGTCCAACTCAGCATACAAAACTCAGTAGACTGCTTTACATGTGTCGACACATATAGGCTATGTGTCGACACAAGTCTTCAAGGTGTCGACACAAGTCTTCAAGGTGTCGACACAAATACTCCAAGTGTCGACACCGTTATACTTCTACTTCTCTACACTGCTTTTTGTTGTATGTGCCGACACAAGTCCTGTGTGTCGACACAGCAGCTTCTTGTCTCGACATTTCTGTTACAGACAGATGGCGTTGAGTGTTTGTCAAATGGCGTTGAGTGTATGTCGACATAAGTCCTGTTTGTCGACATAATTACTTCTAAACTCGACAAATCCTCTTGAGAGTTGGTGTGTCGACACAAGTCCTGTGTATCGACACAATTGCTTTAGGTGTCGACATAGCTCCTGAGTGTTGACTCATCCTCTGTTTTAAGTGTCGACACAATTCTGTTTTAAGTTGTCGACACAATTCTGGATGTCGACACAATTGTTTCTTTAGGTGTCGACATAGCTTTGAGTGTCGACACAGCTTCTTTATAAGTGTCGACACAAATTCTTGGTATTGACACAACTTCCCTGAGTGTCGACACAATTTGCCTGTGTATCGACACAACTTGCCTGAGTGTCGACACAAGTTACCTGAGTATCGACAAAGTTTCTTCCGAAGTATCGACACTTGTACTAAGAAAATTTTCCTTCAAATTTTTAAAGCCTACACAATGAAACTCAAACTTCTATCAAATACACATTGATGCATATCATTGACTAAGTTGTGGCTTCTCCAAATATAGTACACATTTTCCAATGTACCCAACAAAGACCCAAATACGGACATCGCTAGCTTTCTTGAGATTTGTGACACCTTTAAAATCAATGGTGTTACAAATGATGCTATTTGGCTAAGACTCTTCCCCTTCTCCCTTAGAACCAAGGCTAAACAGTGGTTGATGACTCTGCCAAGAGGGAGCATCACCACTTGGGATCAACTAACCCAAAAATTTATGACAAAGTATTTTCCGCCAGCAAAAACTGCAAAACTTAGGAATTATATTTCTGTCTTTTGTCAAATAGATTCTGAATCTCTATATAAAACTTGGGAAAGATTTAAAGAAATCTTAAGATGATGCCCTCATCATGTGTTGCCTATATTATTATAAGTGCAGATGTTTTATAACGGACATAATCAAAATACAAAGCAAATGATAGACGCAGATTCCGGTGGAACTTTAAACCACAAAACCCCGGAAGCAGCTCATGAGCTTTTCTAGTACATGGCCATGAACACATATCAGTGGAATGTTCCTAGACCTCGCCCAAACAAACCTGCAGGTATATTTTAAGTAGACAACGTCTCCCAGCTGGCCCTACAAGTTGAAATATTAAGCAAAAAGATAACAGAGATGTTTACTGCCTCCGCCCCTTAGGTATGGGAATCTGCAACTTCTTCTCCCGAACAAATAGATTATGTCAACAATATGCCAAGGAATGCTTTTAATAATTTTTCTGCTGCAAATTTTCCTATGTCGGGCTTTGATTTTCCTAATAATTATAATCCCGCTTTACGAAACCACCCTAATTTCTCGTGGAATTACCCATCGAACGCGATGTGCCCACCACCACCAAATGATTTTTCTGCACCCCCTCCAACTCTTCAAAATTATCAAAAACCTCCAATCTTGGAGGAAATGTTTTCAAAATATATGAATGTTAATGACGCGACTATAAGAAGCCTAGCTGGAACCGTTAAAAGTCTAGAGAATCATGTAGGAATACTAGCTAAAATTATATCTTAGCAACCCGTCGGGTCTCTTCCTGCCAATACCGAGCCCAACCCGAGAGAGCAAGCGAAAGCTATAACTCTTCGGAGTGGGAAGCATGTTTTTGGTATGGTTAGCGAAGAGCCCAAGGCAAGCTCTTCCCCCCGTTTTGAATATTCCACCACCTGCTGAAAAAGAAGTTATCACTCTGCTCTCTGCTTTAGAAAAAGATCTCGCTCCACCACCCATTTTTAAAAATGACCCAACTCCACCATACCCTTCCCAACTTAACAAACAACGTCTTGATGATCAGTATACCCACTTCTTAGAAATGTTTAATCAAATCCACATAAATCTACCCTTCCATGAAGCGATTTACCAGATGCTGAAGTATGTTAAGTACCTAAAGGACCTCCTGACTAATAAGAAGAAGTTAGAGAACTTATTGCACATCACATTAAATGCTGAGTGCTCTGCTGTCTTGATAAATAGTTTACCAAAGAAGATCAGGGATCCGAGAAGTTTTTCTATACCGTGTGTCTTTGATGATCTCTTTGTCAAGCATGCATTGGACGATTTAGGTGAAAGTATCAACCAAATGCCCTTCTCGTTATTTAAGAAGTATGGAATTATTATCCTCAACCCCACGCATATGAGTATCCAGCTCGCTGATAGATCTGTTAAGTACCCATTAAAAATAGTGGAGGATGTTCTAGTCAAAGTCGATAAATTCATCTTCCCGGTGGATTTCTTCATATTCGACATCGAAGAATACGTCGAGGTTCCCCTGATCCTTGGATGACCCTTTCTTGCCACCTCCTGATCTATCATTGACGTAAGCAATAGCAAGATCTTCCTACGAGTAGGTAATGATGAAGTGACCTTCTCTATCACCCCTTCGATGAAAAATACCCTGGAGAATGATGACTCTTGTTTCTTCTTAGATACCTTAAGTGAAGAATCTTCCTACAGCATTTCTGAAGAAGAATTTTCTAATTTTTGTTCTTCCTAAACTTTTCCTACTGAAAGTGCGCAAGAAACCGCCATGGCCATTGATTCACCCCCTGCAATTTTCCCTATAAGTTAAAAGTCTACGAAGATATTATTTTTAAAAAAGAAAGAACTTCCAGATCATCTTATGAAGAACCCCCTACCCTAGAATTAAAAGAACTTCCTGAACATCTCAAGTATGCCTTCCTAGAAAAGAATCCAAACTGCCAGTGATAGTTTCGGCCTACCTAACTGAATTACAAAATGACAAACTTCTTCTAGTTTTACGAAAACATCGCCGAGTCATCGCTTGGAAGATATCTGATATCAAGGGCATAAGCCCATCTTTCTACACCCACAAAATATTAATGGAAGATAATTCACGTAACTCTATCCAACCTCAGTGCCGTATAAATCCAAACATGAAAGAACTCGTAAAAGGCGAGGTAATGAAACTCTTAGACACAGGAATTATCTATCCAATTTTAGATAGTAAGTGGGTTAGCCCTATTCAGGTAGTGCCAAAAAAGGGAGGGATAACTATAGTTGTGAATGAAAATAATGATTTAATCCCAACACGCACGGTGATGGGGTGGCGAATGTGTATTGACTATCGTAAGTTAAATGATGCTACCCGCAAGGACCACTTTCCCTTGTCGTTAATCGATCAAATCTTAGAGCGATTATCCGGCCATAGATTTTAATGTTTTCTCGATGGCCTCTCGGGGTATTTTTCAAATCCCTATCTCACCTGAGGACCAGGAGAAAACTATATTTACTTCCCCTTTCGGCACCTTCGCTTACCGAAGAATGTCGTTTGGGTTGTGTAATGCGCAAGCTACATTCCAAAGATGTATGCTAGCCATCTTTGACAAGTATGTAGAGAGAATTATGGAGGTATTTATGGATGATTTCTCCATGTTCGGCGATGCCTTCGATAGTTTCCTAGAAAACTTAGAAAAAGTCTTAGAAAGATGCGAAGAAACTTACCTCGCCTTAAATTGGGAAAAATGCCATTTTATTAGTCTTAGGACTTAAGATTTCTGCCCGAGGGATTGAAGTAGATATTGCTAAGATAGAATTAATTGAAAAGCTGCCGCCACCTACGAATGTTAAAGCTATAAGAAGTTTCCTAGGTCATGTTGGCTTTTACCACCATTTCATAAAAGACTTCTCAAAAATCACCAAACCCCTTACTCAACTCTTAGAAAAAGATGCCCCATTTGTTTTTGATGACCTTTGTCTATCTGCTTTTGAAACAATTAAAGATAAATTAATTAATGCACAAATTATGATAGCTTTAGTGTGGAACCTTCCCTTTGACATAATGTTTCATGTGAGTAGTTTCGTGGTGGGAGTCCTATTAGGTCAACGAATATCTAAAAACTTCCACCCCATTTATTACGCAAGTAAAACACTCACATCTACACAAGAAAACTACCACGATAGAGAAGGAGCTCCTAGCTATTGTCTTTGCCTTCGATAAATTTTGGCCATATATTACGCTTTCAAAAATTATAGCTTTCACAGACCACTCGGCCCTCAAGTACTAACTTGCTAAGACGGATGCCAAGACACGACATATATGCTGGGTAGTACTCCTTCAAGAGTTTTACTTAGAAATCCGCGATAAGGGGGCCGATAATTTGGCCGCCGATCATCTCTCTCGCCTAGATAATCCGTATATAGAAAATTTAGATGAAAAAACGTTTAATGATTTCTTCCCAGATGAAAAGCTATTTTATATTAACACCTCTCCTTCCCCCTAGTTTGCAGACATTGCCAACTATTTAGTGGCTCGTGTCCTCCCGAAGGAGTTCTCCTCTCAAGAAAAGAAGAAATTCTTTTCTGAGTTTAAGAACTATTTTTTGTATGACCCACATCTTTTTCAAGTTTGTGCGTACCAGGTGATAAAGAGATGTGTTTCTTTTGAAGAAGGACAAGATATTCTAAAACACTTACATGAAGGACCGACTGGTGGTCACTATCAAGCTGCTTGCACCGCTCACAAAGTTTTGTGCGCAGGTTTTTACTGGCCTAGCCTCTTTAAAGACGCGCAAACTTTTTTGAGTAGGTGTGATAGTATCCAACGGTTCGACAATATTTCCAATAAAAATGAAATGCTGCAAAACTATTTCCACGAGTGTGAAGTTTTCGAACTCTGGGGAATTGATTTTATTGGCCCCCTTCCTTCTAGATTTGGGAACAAATACATCTTAGTTGCTGTAGATTATGTTTCATGATGGGCTGAGGCCCAAGCTCTTCCTACTAAGGACTCTCGAGTCGTAATTACTTTCTTAAAAAAATTATTTTCTCGATTCGGTACTCCACGAGCCATCGTTAGTTATAGGGTTTCACATTTCTATAACGCGCAGTTTTCTAAAACTCTTATAAAATATGGCGTTATGCATAAACTTTCAACTGCCGAGTACCCCCAAACTAACGGGCAAGTCGATGTAGTGAACAGAGAGATAAAACGTGTTTTAGAAAAGACTATTTCCACTTCTCGAAAAGACTTGCCAATCAAATTAGACGATACTCTATGGGCGTACCGAACATCGTACAAAACCACAATCGGATGTACGCCGTATCGGTTGGTTATGGAAAATCGTGCCATTTACTCGTAGAATTAGAACACCGTGCTTTTTGGGCCTTAAGGTTTTTAAATTTCGATCCCCACTCTGTCGGCGATTGTCGAAAATTTCAACTTAACGAACTCGACAAGTGGCGCTCTTACGCATAAGAAAATAACCAATTTTATAAAAAGTGGACGAAACGTTTTCACGACAAACACTTAAGGCACCCAAAAACCTTCAAAACAGGCGACCAAGTTCTTTTATACAATTCACGTTTATGTTTATTTCCTGGAAAACTATAGTCACGATGGTCTGGGTTGTTTTCTGTTGAAGAAGTTTTTTCGTATGACACTGTGTTAATTTCACACCCTGATAAGGGTAATTTCAAAGTGAATGGGTAGCATCTTAAACTCTATTTCTCTGGAGATGATGAGGTCAGTCCAAATAATATTAAGTTTCTTCTGCACGAACTTTAACTAACTTAAGACTTTTTATTTTTGTTAAAAACTTTAAATATTATTTTGGACGATAATATTTTGGACAATATTATCTTTTTGCGTCGAGCTCAAATGACATTTTAAACAAAGGACACTCTTTGGAGGCAACCCAAGTTTTTTTTGTTTTCTTTATTTTACACTTTTTTCCCCGAATGGCTCCGACCAGCTGAAGCTTCTGCGATCGACTGCTCCAATGCCGTTGAATCCATCACGAGGTCCAATGGAGACATTTCAAGAAGTTCCAAAGCGCAAGCATGGGGGAGCGAAATCACTCAACATTCACGACGCATAAATCTGGGGAAGTACCTGTTTTTAATTTTGTACTTTCATTTCTATTTTCATTTCTCTCTCTCCTTCCCCTTCTTTCTCCATTGAGGACAATGTCCATTTTAAGCTTGGGGGAGGACTTCCTCCTTCTCTTATCTTTATTTTGTTTCCTTAAAAAAATAAAAATAATAAAAAATTTTATATATCTTAAAAATCCAAAAGGAGAAAATATCTTAAAAATAAAAAAAATAGAGAATATTTCAAAATCAAAATAAAAAATATATATACATATATACTATTTGTTTTTTACTTTAATAGTTTAAATGAATTTTGATATTTCAATAGTACCCTTTGATTTTTTGTTTTTTTTTCTCAATATTCCCTATAACAACTTAGCTAATTATGATCTTTCTAATTGTTTTTTTAATTATATTTCACAAGTAAAATGTTGGTCATGCTGTGTTTCTAATTCACGGTTGCATGTTAATGTGAAACGTTTTTCTAAAACTCGCATTTTTATTATGGTTTTCGTTCTTTATTTTCTTTCTTTCTTAAAAATATTTAATCCACTATTTTCCTTTTTTATTTTTAGATAATTTTCTTAATATCAACTTTTGATTAGCGTAGTAGATGTGAACAATCCAAGTCACTTATTAATTCTATTTTCAAGATAATTTTATTATTCTTCATTTATAATCTAGGATTTGCTTTTTGAAATTTTTCAAAACTAATGTTTTAGATAAATTTAGAAGCATGAAAATGATTTAGGCTGTTTTTGTTTTCGTTTGAGCCTTCTTGCCAACCTAAAATTTTTTATCCATAGTTAGTCGCTTTTGAGCATTTTTCCGATTTCAATTGATAGCCCCACTTATCATTTCATTTTCACCAAAGCTAAAATTTTCCAACCTATCTAATCACACTAACTTTTAGAGTTTCATTAAAAATTTTCATGATTATGATCGGGTTATTTTGTGGTATATTTGGAAAACTTTTTGAAAAAGTATGCTCAAAAGAAGTGTTTACTTTTGTTTGGCCAATTTCAAAATGAAAAAAAATTATTTATGGCCTTTGTTTTTAAAAAAAGAAAGAAAAGAAAATGAAAAAGAAAAAGAAACAAAAATATTTTAATATTAATTAAAATTTTGAAACTCTTTATTTTGGTTTAGTGTGATTTTAAAGCCTCCTTGTTTATCTTTGAATTCCACTCCTAATCATGATCCTAAACCAAACGTTTTGTTCCTAATAAGCCCTTTTGATTCATGTTTTTGAATTTTATTGATTAGCTAAGTAAAGAAGAAAAGTAGATTGGTAAAGTTTTGGATTTAAATTTAGATTTTTGTAATTTGATTGATATAGTTATAATGTGTCTCTTGGATGTAGTAACAACTCAAAGCACTTTTTCATTTTGGTGCTTTGCTTAAATTTATTTAGAGAATTTTGTTAAAATTTTGGATGATCTATTTTCATAAGTAAAGTTTCTAAATTGTTAAACCATGCATAAGTAACTGTTTTGGGTTTACGTTTCACCTTCTCCCCACTTAGAATTTCACATAGTACTTGTGTAAGCATAATAAGAACTTTTTGATTAGTCACTTTTTATGTTAGCTAGTTTTAATATCTTTGCTTGGGGACAAACAAAGCTTAAGCTTGGGAGAATTTGATAGTACGTTTTGTAGTCTAAACTATTAGGGTATTTTCAGGTTTTTAATACACGAATCATGTCTTGTAAGCTAATATGTTGACCTCCTTTTGTATATATTATTATCACTAATGTGTTTTCTTCTTTTTGCAGGTTTTCACAACATTCGGACAATTTTGTTGTTACACGCCCCCGGGTCACGCCCTACCAGGGCGTGTACTTGGGGCGTGTAACCCATTCATGAGGCAAAAATCATCCAGAAGCCAGATCCCAAAAAAATCACCAACACGCCCAAAGGTCACACCCGTGTACCACTTAACACGGGCGTGTACCTAGGGCATATCCCGCTGTCTCGAGGAAGTTTGCTGCCGGAAACCAAATCCACAGAATAACACCTGACATGCCCCCTAACACGCCCCCCTTGGCATATCCCTAGGCTTGTCTCTGGGTGTATAACCCGATCCTGAAGCCTGCTGCCGTAATTAAAGATTTTCCATTGATGCACGTCAATAGTACTGACACTCCCCCCTACACGGGCGTGTACTGCTTTTTCGATGATTAACAGATTTTTGACAAATGATTGTGACGTGACGTGCCTTACATGCACCCCATATACGGGTGTATCCAAGGGCATGTCCACTGTTGTACAGAAGAAATAATCTTTTCTGCCAGAATTCAGTCCCGAAGTCAACCCCGTACCTGACACGCCCCCTGACACGCCCTCCCCGGGCATGACCGGGGGAGGGGGGCGTGACCAACCCAAAATTTGTTTTATAAATTCAGGCCCCCTTTTGCGTCCAGCAGTAGTTTTAGGGTGAGAGGGGAGGTGCTGCTCTTTTATTTCTTGGAGTTTTTCATGTTCTTCCTCTCTCTCTTTCTCATTTTAAGCTTTTCTTAATTCTAGCTTAGCGTACTGATTTTGTAATATCTCTTGTAATTTCTTTAGTAGATTAATGTTAATGCTAGCTTAGGTTTAAATTTCCATGCACTTGTAATCTTTAATTTCAAAGTTGTAACTCACTTTTAGCATTTATATAAAGTGCCCTTCTTCTTTGTTTTCATATTGTTCTTCTACCCATCTCTCTTCCTCCACTTCTCCATGATTAACTAATCCTCCTTGTACTCGATCTTGATGATCTGAGGTTCGAGTTAGTTAAGTTATGATGCTTTAAGTTTACTTTTTCTATTTAGGGTATAGGCCTTCGATTTACTCTTGAAAATTCATGCTTGGAGTTATATCATCGATATATAATTTCCATCTTTGTTTTTACTCTTAGCTAGACGAGAGGCACGTAGTTTGGAGTGAACATTCAAGAGTAAAGAGAGTTGCATAAACTTCTAGGTCTTTGATTTGGACGAGAGTTTGGTCAGACCTTCCTAAACTCAGTTGGGCATGACTTCGAGAGAAGTGTGTTCAAGCTTTAGGAACCTCCACGATCAAGGACCTTCACCTTATTAAGATAGGGTTTATTATCGCATTTTTAATCAACTTTTGCCGAGGTGATTCTCGATCGAGTGCTTTTCTATTTCATCGTTTCAACCCTCTCGTTGTAATCGCTTTGAGTAGCTCTTTATTTAACTGTAAGTAGTTCTCTTTTTAGCGCAATATTTCTTTTCTTAATTGCAATTAGTTTTCTCTTAACAAACCTTAAAACAAACTTTCGATAAGATAATAGTCCTCGTGTGAGTAAGATTACTCAATAGTTCTCGGATTTTAATACAACACTTGTGTCCTTTAGATACAATTCGATAGGTATACTTTATAAGATGGATTGCTAGTTCGGTTCTTATTCTATTCACGATTAGTAGACACCAATGGGTCATGACTTCAATGTCATTAATGGCCTTGGGTGGTGGTTTTTGGCCAAGTGTGGTCCATTGCATCCAGCCACTTAAAGGGCCTAGAAAGGCTCTTGATCTTCTCAACATTGATGGGGGAGATGAATCAAATCAATGGAATGAAGAGAGAAGGCCCTTAGCCTTCCAAGCCATTAATGGCCTTTTTCTCCTCTCATTCTCTCTCCTCCATTAAAGGAAAAAATGGAGCTTTCTCTCTCCAAGTCATCACTTCCATAAAATGGGTGGCATTTGCATAATTCTAAACCTCATGAGGCTAGTGGTCCGCCGTATTTGGGCTTATCCCAAGTGGATTGGGCTTGAGCTAGCCATTTGGGATAGTTTGACCTAAACCTAAGTTTAGTTGACTTGGGTTAAATTGGCCTTTTGGTTTGGCCCCAATGGGTTCTTAGTGACTCATTTGCCTCCCCTAAGGTCTAAGAAGGGTTTGGTAGGGTTGGCTTGATACCTTGGTGGCCACTTGACCCTTTCTTAGGGCATTTTGACCACTTTGGAGCTAGGGTTGACTTTGGTCACTTGACCTCTTTAGTTGACCCCAATGGATCCTTGGTGACCCATTGACCTCCCTTGGGGGTTTTGGAGACTCTATGTGGGGGTCAAATTGGCTATGGGGAGGTCCTCTGGCCCTAGATAGGGCACTTGACCATTTTAAGGTTAGGGTTGACTTTGGTCAACTTGACTAATTTAATTGACCCCAATGGGTCCTTGGTGACTCAATGAACCTTCTAAAGGACTAGGGATGCTATGGTGGGGTCAAAGAGTCAAGGTGAGGCCCTAAAGTCAAACCCTATGTTCGGTAATTGGAAAGTGTTATTTACAGACCATGGTGATCTCACCTTCATTCCTAGGTTCACTTGGTTTGATTGGGCTTCCTAGGGTTTTGTCATGAGCTAGTCATGACAAAACCACACTTAGGGGTCTAGAATTTTGAGGGATGTTACACGGCGGGGTTATGTATTAATATTATAACTACACACATCCTAACTCAGAGCATTCTAGCGAAAGCTTTAAGGGTTAACTTTTTGAACTCAAGTAACAAAGGAATGTCGCCCAATGACAGTTAACAGTACATTAAAATTGTTCTTGCCTTAAGGCCTTACAATTATTCTTTATAAGTGTGGATTACAGACATCGACACGCAGGCTGGTTATACATGAAAGCAATAAAACTTCGCTTGGCCTTCGAGGGCCGACATAGCATCAGGGATGCAACCCACTATTTCCTGCTCAGCTCTCCAGCACATGTACAGGGACAATCCACCATAAGGGCGGCAAACATGGTAACGGTCAACTTTTAGCTGACCAATTTATAATGACCCTACCCCATACCTGATGTAACGGTATTCCTTCCCAGCAGGCATAGCATTAATACAATTGATATATCACAAAGAGGTGCACTCAAGTACCATTCAATATATAGCAAACAAGTGCCTCAGCGGCCAAACGTTCCGTGAACTCAGCATACATTCTCTGTGTACCTGACTTCTCCGGGTCCCACCATCTTCCACAGTCCCGGACTTGATGGTATAATTGAGTATTTCAGTCTTTCCGACACGGGGCCTAATACTCTCATTATGTCAACGGTGCAAGCCAATTACTTTAGGCAATCTAGCTTGAATGACATAATGCGGGTACAGTTCAGCTATTTCCTATTGCTCAAATTGCCATGTTAACACTGATGGTCCTAGCAATCATTGTGAACTACAAGACACAAGTTAGCCTCCTCTTTCCTGTTCGGCTCATTGGCGTTCCCTCGACTTCCGCCCACCAGGTTCCCATGACTAGAGCTTGCAATCAATACACAATGGTACTCATGATTATAACTGGGCACCTAGTGCTCACAGCTCACCTGCTAACCCTTAAGTCTCCGCGAGACAGGCCTTATAAGTCTAAATCTATCTGGAAGATATCGCCAGCGATAGGAACTATCGAATGGCATTAGAGACAGAACTCTCATTTGTCTCAAGACTAAGCAACAACTTGAACATCATTCCAGCCAAAACCCTACAACAGCCTGCAGTGCCAGAAAATTGGTCTTTCATAACAATCATAGCTCACCAATAGCTATCACCAATCATACACACTATCGCCCGGCGATATCCAATAGTTATGCAAACTGTTGTATTTTTTGGGTGTTTTCCTGGAGCACACCTCCAATACTCCCTACTACTCTCATTTCACAGGTACAACCCAAAGACCCCCTAAACTACTTATTTATACTCGGAGTCTTCTTCAGCATGCAAAATAAAACATCACCAATCCAGACAGATCTATCCGGATGGGCTTCAAAAAACATGTCTATTCCGTACTGTGATTTCTGGATCTTTATGTAAAACCAAACCCCAGGGATACTACGTATCAACCCATCAGAATCTCCATGATTCTCCACCTTTTAGTGGGGGATTCCATGCATATGCAAAACGAGAACTTCACTTGTCCAAGAAGGAAGATCGTTACCCTTGTAGTTTTCTTTGAAGCCAAGAATGCTTTTCTGTACGACTGGAAAGGAGCACCTCTCTTTCCACTCTACAGATCTAGCCTCGGTTCTTGCTTCCGACCACAGGATCCCCTTCACCAAGCTTTGCTAAGCTCATCCTCAGCCTCAACCTTCTTCCTTAGCTCCTTCTTCAAAGAGAGCAATTGAAGATGAAGAGAGAGGGAGAGAAGGAAAATGAGACTTCTCTCCACCACTCCTCTTGTTAAGTTGTCTCGGGATTTGTTGGGTATTGTATCAACAATTACCTGGATTTGAGGAAGCCTCCTGTCTAGCTAAGATGAATCCATAATGTATTTGATGATATATTTCAAGTTGTGCTTGTTGTTATTCCACGCTAAGTACACACCAATGTCAGGGTGCAGTGGGTCAATATACACAGGTCTTCGCAAAGTTATCCCTCATTGAGCAGATCATTGTGTTGGCCTACGTGTACTCTCTCTGTTGGAGTGTACTTACTTTCAAGTACAGGGCTGAGAAAGATCAAGAGTAGACAAGGAGCAAGGATGGGTCAAAGCAACTCACGGGAAGAAAGACGAAAATCGTTTAAGTAGAAATCATCGAGAATCACTAAGTGATTCTCGCCGATTCGACGAGAATCAGTGATTCTCCCCGAATCGTCGAGAATCACTCGCTGATTCTTGCCGATTGCTGCTGGCTGTCTTAACGCCGTCTTGATTTCTACTTAAGGAAGAATCGTCGAGAATCACTAGTTGATTCTCGTCGAATCGTCGAGAATCACTAGTTGATTCTCGCCGAATTGTCGAGAATGACTTTGCATTCTCGCCGATTCGTCAAGAATGAATGATGATTCTCGCCGATTCTCTCCAGATGGCAAGATCTTTAGCCAGAATTCTGCCAAGTAGAATTCGGCGAGAATCATAAGTGATTCTCGCCGATTCGTCGAGAATCACCAATGATTCTCGCTGAATTTGCCTTAGGCAAATTTATTCTGCTCGCTGGACCGAACCAAATATTCAGGCACTGTTTTGAATCGGATTTAGGGTTTCTTCTGGTGGGGCCCACAACTGTCATAAAGGAGTATTCTACTATATAAGTACACTCCTATTTTGAACGTAATGAGTAGTGAACCAAAACGAAAAAGGCCGGCCACCGACTTGACCTAACGGATCGTAGATCGCCGTCCGCCGCCATCGCCGATCGTGCAGGTTGTCGCCGTTGCTGATCGTGGTTTCTTCTCGATCTCCCGGCGACAGAAGCTCAGCCAAGCAACGCGTCTCACGTGTCTACCTAGAGATCCTTTGTCTCTTGATTTGTTGATCGGGAATACCTTCCCTTTCTGAATCGATCGAGACGATCGATCCTAGCAAGACCGTTGGTTGACCTTGCTAGCTTTGCTACGAAGGTTGGATCTCCAAAGCTTAGTCGCCGCACTTCGTTGCGGCCGCCAATCCTGACAGCTACGCCGCCGCACTTATTGTCGCCGCTGATTTCGGGGAGATTCTCTCTAAGAGAGCACTTAGGTCATGGACTCTTCGACTTATTCAAGAATGCAACGTCGAACGAAGAGGGACACCAAGGGCTCCAAAAGTAGTTTGTATTTTATACATTCAAGTTTTTATTTTGTTGTAAAGGAACGTTGGTTCCTCTGTATAAGGGTTGGGTGCAACCCATGGTGGAGGAGTGGTGACTCCTTCGTGTGGAAGAGTTACTTCCTTAGTGTGAGGATTAGTTTTCAATCCTGTTGGTGAAGTGACCGAGTCGTCCCTTGTTGGGAGATAGGTCGAAGGGGGAGAGTGGACGTACCCAAATTGGGGAACCACTATAAATTGCCTGTGTCTTTCTGTACTGTGTTGTTTTGTTTATTTGTGCAGGTATAGTTTTAATTCCGCAAAAACGCTACAAGACACCTATTCCCCCCCCCCCCACCATTGGTGAAGGTAGTTGGCACTAGGTGGACTTTCAAGTGGTATCAGAGGGAGGTTACTCATCAAAGGGGTTAACACCTCGAGTAAGTTCCTGCCTCTAGTGTCAACAAGAAGATCAGACTCAAGCATGGAGTTGGATTATGATGTCCCTCCTCTAAGACTCCCCTCATCTACAAAGGAGTACTATCCTGTATGGAAGATGAGAGTACTATTTCATCTGGAGTCCATCGACCCTCGAGCATCACTCATTCTGGAAGAGGGTCCCTTCATTCCCATGAAGGCTTCCGGCTCGGGGAAAGATCTCCAAATCCCCAAGTATCCCAAAGAGATGTCGGAGACAGAGCTCTCACTGTTCAACTTGGACAAGGTGATTCGTCAGATCATCACTAATGTCTTGTCTGGACCATCTCGCTCTAAATTGGACAAGTGTAGGACGGCCAAGTCCATGTGGCAAACCATCTCAGACCTCATGGAGGGATCAGAGAAAGAAGGGATCAGTGGTCAGCAAGAGGATGAAGCCTATCTAGGGGTCCTCATTTCTGAAGATGAAGGGCATGATCAATCTGTCAGTATCAGGGCTCCTGTGTCCTTGTCAGAGACTGAAGAAGAAGTTGAGGACAGCAGTTCTGATTAAGCTGACTCAACAGTCTCTGCCGATCTTGACAGTAACCCTGAACAACAAAGAGAGGAGCAGGTAACTTCTTCATCATGCCCCTCTCCTCTTGCAGTTCCTGAAGACAAGAATAGTTCAGAGGATTGTCCTTCTAGTGATGCAAGGGATATGGATAGCTTCAATCAGAAGATTGAAAATCTTGAATCCCTTCAGTGTGCTCTTCAGAAGAGCAACTTACATGTTGAGGAGCAAGCTAAGAAGATTGCCCAGCTGAAGACCTTGATGAATATCCAATTGGAATCCATCAAGGTAAAGGACTCAAAGATCTCGGATCTAGAAAGTCGTCTAGAGACCAAAAAGAGAATAGTTTCTAACTTTTCCACGATAGATGCTATCAAGAGAAAAGAAGAAAATGGGTGGATCTCCCGAATTATTAATTCATGGAGAAATGGGGAAACTGTGTTCAGACCCCCTACCTCGAGTAGGAAGGGCACTCATCATGCATTCAGGTATGACCACAGAAACAACATTGGTCACTGCAAGAATGATCAGCCCTCAGGTGGAAATACCCACAGTGCCAGAGCTGTCATGGCTACCCATGAGAGAATACCCAAGGCTCATTATGTACCCTTGTATTCTCAGCCTCAGCCCCAACTCATCATGAATATGCAGGAACCAGCTCTCACTGCAGTACTTTCCACCCTAGGATACAGGAAAGGGGGGTCAGGAAACATGTGGTAAGTACCCATGGGGCCTCTGGAAGTGTGCTGACTGAAAGGAAGGCACCACCTCCCAGGCCTCATGACACTCACCGATAAACGAATATGCAGGAACCAGCTCTCACTGCAGGAACCAGCTCTCACTACAGTACTTTCCACCCTAGGACACAGGAAAGGGGGGTCAGGAAACATGTGGTAAGTACCCATGGGGCCTCTAGAAGTGTGCTGACTGAAAGTGAAGGGATAGATACTACTCTAGAGGGGGGGGGGGTGAATAGAGTTATCAAATTTTGCACTAGACAAAACTTAATGGTCTACCCAACTCCCTTTGAGTGAAGTGCGGAATGAAAAGATTATAGATATAGAATTAACCCTATAGCCTAACACAAGTGATGTGCACAAACTCGAGCTAACTGTAATTATAGTTAAGGCTTGGAAAACCTAATCAGCAACTAGCAATCCTAGTTATATCTATTCACAGCCACAATGCAGGAATTAAACAAGGGAATCCAGACGACACAAGGAAATTTATAGTGGTTCCCCAAACAACTTGGGTACGTCCACTCTTCTACCCACACGGTAGGAATCCACTCAGGTTTTTGATCAGGTGCCCTGCCACCAACAGGATCTGCTTCAGGTAGATCCAGAAACCCTTTAGACTTTTGATCAGGTGTCTAAAAACCAAGCACAGGTTTTTGATCAGGTGCCCTGCCACCAAGGGATACTTTTGAAGGGAGTAATAACCCTGTACAGGAGGGGGAAGAAGGTTAAGATGTCTTCTCAATTTTACAAAGATTAGAGAAGCACAAAGACTTGCACTGAGCTAGAGAGCTCTTAAAGAATCAAGGCTCCCCCTTGCTCAAAGATGTCCAGGTGAAGTCTTGCTTCAGTGCAGAAAACTCTTCAGAAAGCTCTAAAGGAAAAACTACAAGAAGATAATAAATAATAAAATTAAAGATCTTCAAGCAGCTATCTTCTTCTTCTTCTTCTTCAAAAGAACTCTGTGTTTGAACTTCCTGAAAGCAGGAGAACTCAGGTTGAAGATGAGTAGAAGAGCTTAACACTTCTCCGTTGGATGAGTATTGCTGAGAGAAGAACACTTGATCTTGATGAAGGCTTGAATGCTTAAGTGAACAACTGGGTAACTAGTTAGCTAGCTTGAATCCTTCTTCAAAGGATCCTTTTTATAGCAGCAACAAGCAACGGCTCTCTTCAATTTGAATTACTTGTCTTCTTCTGAAACTTGAGACCTGGGCTGTAAATATCAAGAAGACAAAACAATCTCTGCAGCAGAAACATTCTATAAAAGGAATAAACCTTTTTCTAGGAAGCTGCAGGAAGCAATCTGATAATAAAGTACTAAATAAAGTCATATCAGAAACAAACTCTTTATAGCAAAAAGAAGACTTTTCAGTCTAACGGCTATAAAGGGCTGACAACAGATAAAGTAAAATATAATGTCAGCTAATAAGACAAACAACTTTATCTAAAAAGATTTGACTCAGGCAAAAGGGATGGAGCAAATATTGCCTGGTAATTTTATCATAAAACAACTAAAACAACGTGCCAGAAAATGTATTAATTAATTAAATATAATAAATAAATACAAAATATAAAGGCAGACAGAAAGCGTCGAACGACCCTCGGAGATCGTCGACCGACGCACGGAGATCGTCGAACTATCGGGCAGATAGTCGAACAATCCAGATAGTCGACCTATCAAAGAAGATAGTCGAACTACCCCGGCAGATAGTCGACCTATCAGAGCAGATAGTCGAACTATCAGATAGTCGATCTATCTGGACAGATAGTCGAACTATCAAGCGCAAACAGATAGTCGACCTATCAAGCAGATAGTCCACCTACCTCAGAAAACAGATAGTCGACCTATCAACAGATAGTCGACCTATCAACAGATAGTCGACCTATCAAAACGGAACAGATAGTCGACCTATCAACAGATAGTCGACCTATCAAAGCGGAACAGATAGTCGACCTATCAACAGATAGTCGAACTATCAGATAGTCGATCTATCAAGACAGATAGTCGAACTACCACGCCAAGCAGATAGTCGACCTATCAACAGATAGTCGAACTATCAGGACAGATAGTCGAACTACCACGCCAAGCAGATAGTCGACCTATCAACAGATAGTCGAACTATCAATGCAGACAGAGCGTCGACCAACTGATAGACGATCGTCGATCAGCCGATAAACGATAGTCGAGCGGCGTTCGACTATAGTCGAAAGAAAAACCTACTTAACCAAATTCTTCATCTGGAAAAGTGAGGACTCTACAGCTAGACCACTAACCAATGACCATAGATAATTCTTGGGTCAAGGGACTAAAAAGACAAGACTAAACTCAAATCAAACTAGGGTACCAACAATCTCCCCCTATTTGAGTTAAGTCTCTCAAAAACAAAAAAAATACAGCTAGCTAAAGAGCAATAAAATTAATACAGGAAATAGTTAACAATTAACTGGCAGTTATCAAACAGATAGATAATAGACAAATATAACACAGCAGTCAATCAAACTATTAAGAGTCTACAGAATCAGGCAAAGGGTCAGAGGAACTAGGAACAAAAAAATTTTCCTTAAAGGATCATCAGCTTCTTTCTTTGACAGCTTCAAGTCCTGTACACCAATGATCTTCAATTATGCAGCCCTAGGAACAACTGCTTCAGGGTGCTTTTCCATGTATTTTGAGGGGTCAAATACATCAGGATTAACCTGGAACTTTTCAAACTCTTTCTTTCTGAATGCAGACATGGTGGTTAAACCAGTAGTATCTTTTCCTTCTGCCTTTGCTTTTCTTATTTGAGCTGCTCCAACCAGTTCGTGAAAACGAGCCATCCTAAAATTAGGATCAAGCTCAGGACTTTCATAAACAGACTCAGGAGGAGCAGCATCTGATTCTTTATCTTGATTATCTAGATAAGACATGGGAGCAGACTTAGCAAAAGGTTCTTGCTAGAATTTTAAAACAAAATAAACTACTTACCTTTTGAAACAACTTTCTCAGACTGGACTGGTATTAGAGATGGAACTCTTTTCTTTGGAGAAGGAGGAGGGGAAAAAGTTGGACTTTGAAACACAACCTCCTTCACTTGTCTTTGAGAGCCAGAATACGATCTGCCTTGCGAACTTTGATAGCTTTTCCTTGGCTGAGGCTGAAAAGAAGCGGATTTTTCAGAAGAGGCAGATGGATTCGCAGAGAGGTTGCCAGAGGCTCCTGCACTGGGAGGTGGAGGAGGACCTTTGGGTGTCCATCTGGAAGCCGGAGAGTCATATCTCTTAGTTCTCTTTCTCTCTTTCTGTTGGTTCTTGGAGAACCACATCCAATGCTGAAATTCTTTTGATTTGGGGTCAATTCCTTTAAGAATATAGTATGGAGTATCATTGTCTCGGCTGGGAGGAGGAGGAGCAATTGCTTTCCTTTTATTTTGAGCAGCTTTCTTTTTCTTTGAATTTTCAGACATATCAGAATCATCTTCATCATCAGAATGAGATGATGGAGGATTATCATAAGGATCATAGGCTTCAGAAACACCTTTTCTTTTAACTTCAGATCAGATTTCTCTCTTTCCTCTTCTATGGCATCCTGAGCCAGAAGGAGATCTAAATCCAACCCTGGTGAGTCATCCAAATAGTTGACTTTTCAACTTGCAACTCTTTTTCTTTCTCTTTTAAAGAATCTTGTACTCTTTGATTCCAGGCAGCTCTTGCTTTTTCTTCTTCCACACTCAGAATAGGAGTGTCATCTTTGATTTCATTTTGATTTTCAGATTCATCTTCTCTATCATCTATAAATGAATCCAATTCTGGATCTACTTGAATATCAGGAACATTTGGGCAGCTTCTGAAACAATTACTATGATCTGAGCAGCTAAATCTTCTCTAATATAATCTGTAGAATTATGAACACAGATCTGCTAAATAAACAAAAATCATTCCTTCTAGGAATTCATAAGCTAGCAAATTAATTAACTCGTCAACAAAGCGGATGAATGAATTACCTTCATACTTGACCAACTCCCAAGACTCATCTAGGTAGGATGTAATAATCCCTTCTAGGAAATTTGCAACCACGGGAGTGGTGAGATCTTCTAGGCAAACTTTCACCGCAAATTCAGATAGCATAATAGCATCAGATATTTCCTTTTCCGATAACACAGAGGCTGATTCTTTTTCAGCTGGAGCAGACACTACTTGAACTGTCATCACAGTATCTGTTACTGCTGGAAGGGAGGCAGGAGGCTCTGAGGCATCTTCACAGAACATCTCCCCCTGCCTGATTTCAGTGGAAACTGAAACCAGGCCCCTTGAGGAAGAGGGCTCAGCAGATTTGGAAAGAGATTGGATGGAAGCAGTCAAGGAGGCAATGGAGGAGGCAAGTGGAGCAATTGCCTCTTCAATCATGATTTTGATTGAAGGGGTAATCAACTCCAGAATGCCGGAAAATGAATGCTGGGGTGATCTCAAAAGATGATGGAAGTGTAGTGGATGGAGCTGCAGCAGATATGGTTGTAGTGCTGGGATGAAGAATGGTGTGAACTCGAGATTGAATAGGAGATGGAGCTGGAGAGTTAATAGGAGTGTTAACTGGAGAAAGAATAGGAGACTGAGGAGGTGTTGGAATCCTCTCAGATCCTAACAAATCAAAACTAGGAGCAGATATCCTAGCCTGATGAGAAGAAAGAGGAGATGCTGGAGGGGAAGGAAGAACAACCGTGGTTGTTTCTCTAACAGGAGAAGGGGAAAGTCGTACTTCAGCTGAAGTTGATGGAACTTCAACTGAGTCAGACTACATAGCAGAAGAAGAGGGAAGGGAAAGAGCTGAGCCAGCTTCTACAGGGTGAGGAGCGACCGAATCAGTCCTGGTGCTCTCTGATGTCGCTGGAGCAACCCCTGTGAGAGCGGGTTTCACAAAGGTTCTCTTCCACTTGGAGAACAGGTTTGGGTCCATCTTCTTGCTTGCATTTATGGTTGTTGCAACGGAGACCAGCAGCTGAGGATACTTTTCCTTCAGGAAAATTCCAATGACCCTTCCGAGGGTAACTTCCTTCTTACCATTCTTTTTTCTTATCAAATCAAACATTACTCCTGCCCAATCAATCTTTTTCCGATTAACAATTGCACACATCAGTGCAAATTATTTCCTTGTTATATTGTCATGAGCAGAGTGCTTACCGAGGAGCACTTTTCTGACCAACTCAGCAAGAAATTTAATCTTGAAAGGGAAATTTACCTTGAGCAGCTTCGTGGGAATGCCCTCTGCATGTCCTAGCTCAACTAACATTCTTCCAAATTCTTGAGCATCTTGCTCATAATCATCTTCACCATTAACTAATCCAAAAACATCAGTCAGAACGGCCGGAGTTAAAATTACCTCTTCTCCGCCGATGGTGCCAGTCATCGAATCGTCGGTGGAGGACGACGTGAAAGCCCATTCCTTGATCTCGGGTATATTTAACTTAATCCTTGATGACATTAATCTCTCTAGTCCTTGATCCCGGCACAACTAAAGTACTTCCACGATCCCTGCTTCGCAGCTACTGAAGGCGTCAAAATCAACACTGAAGCCTGCATCGAACTTCACAACTGCTAGTACTGCTGGAGAGACCGCCATGGAATTGCTGGAGAAAGCGCGAGAAAGACGGAGAAGACGAAGGAGACGAAGCGGCAGAAAATCGCAAGTGGGAAGACAGAATGCGAAAAGTCACGCTCCGTCGACGAAGGAACAAAAGATCTTTTAACCTAGGTCGACTATCGGCTTTATATTAGACCGGAGATAGTCGATCTATTAAAAAGATACTAGACCCGATGGTCGAACGGTCGTTCGACGATCGGTCCAGAAGCAGAGTAGTCGGACCATCATTCGACTATTTCTGGCTTCTCAAACAACAAGCTGTCGTCATCCAGAGATCGACGATGAGCTCGACTTGTTCGATTATGGTCGAACGCCGGTCGACGATCTTCAATCAGACAAACTTTCATCAACCATAGGTCGACGATGGGCTTGACCCGATCGAATATCTTCGAACGTCGTTCGACTATCTTCAAATAAGTTTCAATATTGGCAGATATAGTCACACTTAGTCTCGTCCATTGATCATGCCTAGTTGAATTAAAAAGAACAGATGCTTCTGTTCATCTAAGGGCTTGGTGAATATATCACCTCTCTGAAACTCAGTGGATATGAACTCAAGACAAATCTTATTCTTTTCCACACAATCTCTCAGGAAATGGTGCCGAATCTCAATGTGCTTCGTTCTAGAGTGGTGCACTGGATTTTGTGCAATTGAGATAGCACTGGTACTATCACACATGATTTTGGTGTTCTTGTGTGAGTAACCATAATCCACAAGCTGGTTTTGAATCCACAGGATCTGTGAACAACAACTGGCAGCTGCTATATATTCAGCCTCTGCAGTTGAGGTTGAGACAGAAGCCTGCTTCTTACAAAACCAAGAGACCAATCTCTCTCCCAGGAACTGGCAAGTTCCTGAGGTGCTCTTCCTGTCAACTCTACAACCAGCATAATCAGAATCAGAATATCCAATTAATTCAAATTCTGACTCAGCTGGGTACCAAAGTCCTAGATTTGGGCATCCCTTCAGGTATCTCAGGATTCTCTTTAGAAGAATCAGATGAGATTCCTTGGGGTTGACCTGGAATCTAGCACAAAGGCATGTAGCAAACATTATATCTGGCCTACTTGCAGTTAGATACAATAGGGAACCAACAATGGCCCTATAATTCTTTTGATCAACTGGCTTGCCGTGATCATCAGAATCAATAACTACATTAGTAGCCATAGGTGTAGGCATTGCTGAAGCATCAGCCATCCCAAATTTCTTTACCAATTCCTTGGCATATTTTGATTGGGAGATGAAGATACCATCAGCATCTTGCTTAACTTGGAGACCAAGAAAGTAAGACAGCACACCCATACTACTCATCTCAAACTTGGAATGCATTAAGTTGGAAAACTTTTTGCACAGTTTGGGATCAGTGGAGCCAAAAATAATATCATCTACATACACCTGAACTAACAGGATTGTTTCCTTGTGATGCTTGACGAAAAGTGTTCTATCAACTACTACCCTAGTAAAGTTGTGCTCTAACAGGAAACTAGCTAAGGTCTCATACCAGGCTCTAGGAGCTTGCTTTAGTCCATAAAGAGCTTTCTACAACTTAAACACATGAGAAGGCTGAGTTGAAGAAACAAACCCTGGTGGTTGTTCAACAAACACCTCTTCCTTAAGCTCACCATTTAGGAATGCACTTTTGACATCCATTTGGAACACCTTAAACTTCATGAAGGCTGCATACGCCAAGAAGATCCTTATTGCTTCTAGCCTTGCAACAGGAGCAAAGGTTTGGTCATAGTCTATACCTTCCTCCTGTCTGTAGCCCTGAGCTACAAGCCTAGCTTTATTCCTTACTATAATTCCATTTGCATCCAACTTGTTTCTATACACCCACTTGGTGCCTATGATCAGTTGGCCTTTAGGTCTTGGAACTAAAGTCTAAACTTTACATCTCTCAAACTGATTGAGTTCCTCTTGCATTGCAATGATCCAGTGGGGATCTAGCTCTGCATCTTTAAAGGTGAGGGGCTCAACCTGTGAGAGGAAACAAGCGTGCATCACATCCTGTCTTAATTGATGTCTTGTTTGCACACCAGCTAATATGTCTCCAATCACTTGAGATGTCGGGTGATCTCTAAGTGTGACAATATCAGCAGGTGGGATGTGATCTTCAGCAACAGTTGGGATTAATTCTTCAGGAGGAATTTGATCTACTGTTGGTGGTATAACAACAGCTTCAGCAATGTCTTCATCACTGTCTGATTCAGTGATCTGAAGAGTTGATAGTTGAAGAATTTCTTGAGGGGCATCAGGTACCTGCAATGAACTGGAGGAAGGAGAATTTTCCTTCTCCTTGTAAAACATCTTAGACTCATCAAAAGACACATGCACAGATTCTTCAATTTTACAGGATGATTTGCTATAAACCCTATAAGCTTTGCTTACTTGGGAATATCCAAGCATGATTCCCATTGAAGCTTTTGCTTCAAATTTTCTAATATATTCTTTATTATTATTATGAATATAAACAATACAACCAAATACTCTAAAATAATTAATTTAGGTTTCTTTCCCTTAAGCAACTCATAAGGAGTTTTACACTTAAGCTTGTGTATCAAACTTCTATTCAAGACATAATTGGCTGTACTAACAGCTTATGCCCAATAGGAGAGAGGCATATTAGCATCTGCCAACAATGTTCTAGCAGCTTCAATGAGTGTTCTATTCTTCCTTTCAACTACCCCATTTTGTTGGGGAGTTCTAGGAGCTGAGAAACTATGTTTGATACCTTC
Organism: Platanthera zijinensis; assembly: GCA_039513925.1. Lineage (NCBI taxonomy): Eukaryota > Viridiplantae > Streptophyta > Magnoliopsida > Asparagales > Orchidaceae > Platanthera > Platanthera zijinensis. The sequence goes on from CM077094.1 coordinate 110,700,345, forward strand.
TCTCTCACAGAATTCTTGCATGAGAAGAGAGTCAAACTCAGTACCATGATCACTTCTGATCAAGGCCACATGAGTAGAGTACTCAGTCTGCACACATAGTAGAAAGTCTGTAAGGGCTTTGAAGTTATCAGACTTGGTTCTCAAAAAGAAAACCCAACTGAACCTGGAGAAGTCATCTACAATTACTAAGGTGTAATACTTCCCTCCTAAACTCTGTACATTTATTGGGCCAAAAAGGTCCAAATGTAATAGATACAAGATTCTAGGAGAATCACTTTTATTTACAGATTTAAAAGAATTTTTGGTTTGCTTGCCTAGCTGACAAGCCTTGCATAGGCTCTCCTTCTTGTAGGGGCAAGAAGGTAAACTCTAACAAGGTTGTGTTTGGATAACCTAGATATATTTTTAAGGTTAACATGACTAAGCCTCTTATGCCACAAAGAATTATTATTAAGTGTTACTTCATTAAACAGACAGATTTCAGAATGAGATGAATTGAAATCTACTAAATAAATGTTACCTATTCTAATGCCTACTAAAACAATATTATTATTTAAAGTAATATTGCAAGAGGAGTTAGAAAATGAAACCTGGTAGCTAGCATCACATAGCTGGCTGACTGAGATGAAATTGTGCTTCAGTCCTGTCACATATGCAACTCTCTTGAAAGTGACATCTCCAATTGTGATCCTGCCATAGCCTTCTGTCTGACCACAGCTGGAATCTCCAAAGATATCCTTTGGGCCGAGCTTAGCTTTGAATTTGACAGATGATTTTTATTTCCTGTCATATGCTTGGAGCATCCACTATCCAAATACCACTTATTTTGAGTGATTGGATAGGCCTTCACCTGCAAGACATTTATTTAGACAGTGTGACCCAGGTAACCTTGGGTCCCTTGTTTTTCACATAAGAAAAACTGGAAATATATGAAAATGCAGGCTGAGGGTGATAACCTAGTGGGTGAGATCTCCTAGGTGGGATTCTCCATGCAGATGATGGGTCAACAAACCTAGGGTTTCTATTTTCATTTAGGTTTCTATGGTACTGATTATGATTTTGAAAATCATATAGAAAACGTCGATCGACGTTCGACGATGGGTGCTCAGATCGTCGACCTTCGTTCGACCATTGAGCTTCCGATCGTCGATCGGCGTTCGACGCTCTTTGCATTTCTTTAAAAAATTTCTTTCCCTTTTCTCTCTTAGCTTTATTTAAGGTTTTATTAACTAGATTTACTTGCTCAGTGTTCCTCATTCCACTAGCTGAAATGAAGTTCACTGGAGTTGAAAGATTGTTTTTAAGAAGAACTGGGGGTTCACTGGGAGAAGCTCCTAAGCCTAGTTTGTTATTAGCTGACCTAGTGTTAGTCATGCTGGTAATTTCTAACAACTTAAGGCTTCTACCATTAATTGATTCTTCTAACCTCTTAGACTTAGCTAATTCCATTTTAAGAAATTTAATTTCTTCACTACAAGTAGTGAGATCTTCCTTTAACCTAATATTTTCTGTAGCAATTACTTCTGAGTCAGCTAACTTATTTCTAAGTTCTTTTATCTCCTTTTCTGATCTAATCAAATCTAAGCATAAGGATTTAAAATCTAATTTAAATTCTTCTAAAGTGAAGTCATAAGAAGAGAGTACCTCATCTTCTGTTGGCATCTCTTCATCTGAATCTGAACTCTCTACAGCTGAGTGGTTGCTGCAGGCATCTATTGCCATGAGGCAAACTTCTTTTGCCTTCTTCTCTTCCTCATCCTCACTGGAGCTTGAGGAGGAGGATTCTTCATCAGAATCACTCCAGGTTTCAGCAATGAAACCTCTCTCCTTTTTCTTGTTCTTGTAGGAAGATGGCTTGGAGTGCTTCCTGTGTTGTTCTTTTTCTTTCCTCTTGTCTTTGTTTTTCTCCTCTGGACACTCTGGCAAGATATGTCCAGGCTTCCTGCATCCATAACAAATAATTTCTTTAGCAGGAGAACGATCATACCTTGGTTTGTCTTCATAGCGTGAAGACTTCTTTCTGAACTCCTTTCTCCCCATCTTGAGAAACCTCTTGGCAAATAATGCCATTAGTTCCTCATTTGATTGGCTGCCTTCAGAAGCATCAGCAGCCTTAAGAGCTAGAGATTGCTCTTTTCTTGTTGGAGTGGGGGTCTTTGCTTCAGCTTCTGCTTCCCTTGTCTTCAGCACTTGCTCAAAAGACTTGAGCTTGCCGAGAAGGGCTTCAATGGAGATCTCATTTGTACTTCTGGCTTCCTTGATGGGCCAGATCCTTAGATCCCATGTGCTAGGGAAGCACATAAGAATCTTATCATTGACCTCTGTCAATGATATGTCCTTGTCCAGGGTCCTCAGCTCATTGATGATTGAGCTGAGCCTGGTGTACATAGCTTCAACTAATTCAGCATCAGTTTTCTTGAAGTTCTCATACTGTGAGATCAGGTTGGACCTTCTGTCCTTCCTTTTATCAGCTGAACCAGCTACAATCTGGTTCAGTGTATCCCACATGGCTTTTGCTGAGGAGCAGTCAGCAACCTTCTGGAATACCTCATCAGACATTGTCTGAGCCAGAATGTTCATCGCCTTGGCATCTGCAATCTTTGCCTTCTTGTACTCATCATTGTAATCTGGAGGAGGCACAGCACTCATATCAGATGATGAGGCAGTAGCAGCAGCAGGTGCTCTTGGGGGTCCTGACAAAATAGAAGCAAAGATGCTTTCATCAATAGAATTCATATATAATTTTATCCTTGCCTTCCAGATGCCAAACTTAGCTAAGTTGCATGCTGGAGGTCTGGTGCTAGAATAATCCTTGGACTGGCCATGATAGTGAATATCTATAAGCTTTGGTATCTATCAGGATCTTGTGACTTAGGTGTTAGCCTATTCAGTCAGTCAACCTCCCTCTGATACCAATTGAAAGTGAAGGGATAGATACTACTCTAGAGGGGGGTGAATAGAGTTATCAAATTTTGCACTAGACAAAACTTAATGGTCTACCCAACTCCCTTGGAGTGAAGTGCGGAATGAAAAGATTATAGATATAGAATTAACCCTATAGCCTAACACAAGTGATGTGCACAAACTCGAGCTAACTGTAATTACAGTTAAGGCTTGGAAAACCTAATCAGCAATTAGCAATCCTAGTTATATCTATTCACAACCACAATGCAGGAATTAAACAAGGAATCCAGACGACACAAGGAAATTTATAGTGGTTCCCAAACAACTTGGGTACGTCCACTCTTCTACCCACACGGTAGGATTCCACTCAGGTTTTTGATCAGGTGCCCTGCCACCAACAGGATCTGCTTCAGGTAGATCCAGAAACCCTTTAGACTTTTGATCAGGTGTCTAAAAACCAAGCACAGGTTTTTGATCAGGTGCCCTGCCACCAAGGGATACTTTTGAAGGGAGTAATAACCCTATACAGGAGGGGGAAGAAGGTTAAGATGTCTTCTCTATTTTACAAAGATTAGAGAAGCACAAAGACTTGCACTGAGCTAGAGAGCTCTTAAAGAATCAAGGCTCCCCTGGCTCAAAGATGTCCAGGTGAAGTCTTGCTTCAGTGCAGAAAACTCTTCAGAAAGCTCTGAAGGAAAAACTACAAGAAGATAATAAATAATAAAATTAAAGATCTTCAAGCAGCTATCTTCTTCTTCTTCTTCAAAAGAACTCTGAGTTTGAACTTCCTGGAAGCAGGAGAACTCAGGTTGAAGATGAGTAGAAGAGCTTAACACTTCTCAGTTGGATGAGTATTGCTGAGAGCAGAACACTTGATCTTGATGAAGGCTTGAATGCTTAAGTGAACAACTGGGTAACTAGTTAGCTAGCTTGAATCCTTCTTCAAAGGATCCTTTTTATAGCAGCAACAAGCAACGGCTCTCTTCAATTTGAATTACTTGTCTTCTTCTAAAACTTGAGACCTGGGCTGTAAATATCAAGAAGACAAAACAATCTCTGCAGTAGAAACATTCTATAAAAGGAATAAACCTTTTTCTAGGAAGCTGCAGGAAGCAATCTGATAATAAAGTACTAAATAAAGTCATATCAGAAACAAACTCTTTATAGTAAAAAGAAGACTTTTCAGTCTAACGGCTATAAAGGGCTGACAACAGATAAAGTAAAATATAATGTCAGCTAATAAGACAAACAACTTTATCTAAAAAGATTTGACTCAGGCAAAAGGGATGGAGCAAATATTGCCTGGTAATTTTATCATAAAACAACTAAAACAACGTGCCAGAAAATGTATTAATTAATTAAATATAATAAATAAATACAAAATATAAAGGCAGACAGAAAGCATCGAACGACCCTCGGAGATCGTCGACCGACACACGGAGATCGTCGAACTATCGGGCAGATAGTCGAACAATCCAGATAGTCGACCTATCAAAGAAGATAGTCGAACTACCCCGGCAGATAGTCGACCTATCACAGCAGATAGTCGAACTATCAGATAGTCAATCTATCTGGACAGATAGTCGAACTATCAAGCGCAAACAGATAGTCGACCTATCAAGCAGATAGTCGACCTACCTCAGAAAACAGATAGTCGACCTATCAACAGATAGTCGACCTATCAACAGATAGTCGACCTATCAAAACGGAACAGATAGTCGACCTATCAACAGATAGTCGACCTATCAAAGCGGAACAGATAGTCGACCTATCAACAGATAGTCGAACTATCAGATAGTCGATCTATCAGGACAGATAGTCGAACTACCACGCCAAGCAGATAGTCGACCTATCAACAGATAGTCGAACTATCAGGACAGATAGTCGAACTACCACGCCAAGCAGATAGTCGACCTATCAACAGATAGTCGAACTATCAACGCAGACAGAGCGTCGACCAACTGATAGACGATCGTCGATCAGCCGATAAACGATAGTCGAGCGGCGTTCGACTATAGTCGAACGAAAAACCTACTTAACCAAATACTTCATCTGGAAAAGTGAGGACTCTACAGCTAGACCACTAACCAATGACCATAGATAATTCTTGGGTCAAGGGACTAAAAAGACAAGACTAAACTCAAATCAAACTAGGGTACCAACACTCAGCCCCAACTCATCATGAATATGCAGGAACCAGCTCTCACTGCAGTACTTTCCACCCTAGGACACAGGAAAGGGGGGTCAGGAAACATGTGGTAAGTACCCATGGGGCCTCTGGAAGTGTGCTGACTGAAAGGAAGGCACCACCTCCCAGGCCTCATGACACTCACCACATACATTCTTTCCACCCTCCCATGTGTCATGGTGGAAAAGGCAATTTTGTGAGCAGAACCGGCTTTATCCCGTTTAGACCTAAGCTCATGACTACCTCAGTCAACAGATCAGGTCTGAAACGGCGATACAACATTCACAAATGTTGGTGCTGTGGCAAGGTGGGCCACTTTGCCGTAGATTGTTGGCACAATCCCTCTGTGCCAAGGGCAAGGGCATATCCACTTCCTCTGAGCAGAGTTAGCCTTCCTGACAGGATTCCTGTCGGAAGGCATTCGAGATTTTACACTGACAAGAACCTAGGACCCAATATATATTGGGTTCCTAAGGCAAGATAATTCTCTTTTGCAGGGTAGTCTACGTTCCTGTAAACATGATGGGAACTAGACAGGAGATGTTCCAAGAATGACTTGGAACAAGTATTTGGAATAAGAGCAGTGTTATCTACAATGGCATACTCAAATTGAACACCTGGTGTGTCTTAAACTGAAGATCTGAATGACAAATCTTATGATCCCAGGTACTTGCATTCAGTTTCAATATTTCAGTCATATTATATTGATATTTACATATATATATATATATATACTTATATATCCACACAAATTTGTGAATTCCTTCTCTAAAAGGTAAGTGGTTATGTGTCTATATACACATATATGTTTTGACACCTGAGGACAGAATGAATCTATAAAATGACCTTAAAATACTATCTGAAGAATTCTTTATAGTCACACATTTATAAATGTGAAAAGGGATCTAAATAGGCATAAGTCAACCCATTTGAAATTAAGGAATATATGCCAATAGGTGGAACAAAAGATTACTATCTCTCACCTAGAAGTACTCTGGAATTAAGTATAGGGCTTATATTGTGTTCAAATCGATCGAGGTTACTTAATCAAGAAATGACTTGGAGGCAAATGCTTATATACCTCGGTCATTGACTCGAGTGTAACAAAATTAACATGCCTCTCGGAGTTGTTTAGAAAATCCCGTCAAACTCTCCTAAATCATTGCTCCGTCTAAATACCACTGCAATAGTCGAAGGAATCTACTAGAAAACCCAGTCAGAATCCTGTCTAACCGGCCCAGTTCGTAATACCGTATATCGCGTAAATCCCGCCGACCCTTCGTATCCCTTCGATTCGCTTCCCTCCTTTGCAGTGTTCCGTCAACTGGTCTCAGAGCGGCTTCAGAGTGGCTTCAATCCCCGGCATCCCGTCAACTTCCCGGAATCGCATGCATCCTGACGGTCTCGGCTTCGAATCCCAGTGACGACTCGAATCTAGACTCCTTCCCTAGCTCGTCCAGGCGTTCCTGTCGGTCCCGCCGATTCCGTCACCGTCATCCTGACAAACCATTCTGCATTAGGGTAACGTTTCTTCCTCCTTGTAGTGGCTTGTCTATAGTGTAGCTTCCTACTAGAGTTACTGATAAGGTTTAGACTTGGGTATTTCCTCCTTAGGTTTAAAATGGCTCCAAGAACCACCGCCGGCCTTGTCACTGGATGCGAATTGCTTCGAACAGGATTTTCTCATGCCTCGGATGAGTTCAGGAACATTATCCTCATGCTTGAAGAGGCTGGACTCACATTCATCCTGGAGCACCCTTGCAAAATACTGGATAAGCAAGTGATGGAATTTTTTGCAACTGCAAAACTTTGGCGTGAAGATACTGTGATCAAGTGTAAGATTGCCGATGTACGGATCAAAGTGTCTGTAGGGAAACTGACACAATATTTGCAGCTCTCCAGCTCTGATCAGGAGGATTATCTGGATGAACAGGATCGAGCCAGGACCCTTCTGTTCTGTGGACTACCTAGAGGAACAAAATCTATCAAGAGGAAGGAAATGAACGAGGAAGGGAAGCTTTTGTAAGACATCATCGGGAAAGTCCTGATCTATAAACCAGGCTCCCACGATCATATCTCGGGTGAGATGTTCAAAATCCTTGTGGTCATTGTCTGTCGGAAGAGATTCAACTGGGGGGCCATGTTGTTTGAGAGAATAAAAGATACTCTGCAAACCCCCAGTTTTGGACGGATTATTAGTCTTTATCTTAACCAATTGGATGGAGACAAATTCGATATGAGTAAAGGAGTTCCCCTATACTATCTGAAGAAAATGGACTTCAGTGTCTTTGATAGATGGGAGAGAAGGATTGGGCAAGCTGCCTTAGGTGAAGAACGTGATGAGTCCCCGACTGAGTCCCATGGGAATGAGGATGATAGGACTCTGGCAGACTCCTTGGATGTACCCGGTGAAGTTCCTGATCTGCTGACTGCAGGAACTGAGGGGGAGTCTCTACTCGCTCCTGCTGATGTTAGATCTGACATCTCTCACATAGCCAAAGAGGCAGTTAATACCCTGGCCACTGATCTAGGTAATGAGGAGGAAGACCAGGAGGATGTGGACGATGCTGTAGTTGAGAATGAGGATATTGAAGATGAGTCTGATGAAGAAGAGGATGATGAGGTTGAAGATGACACAACCTTGAGGGAAAGGGTGGAGATGATGGAGCCTCAGGATGATGCTGAAGTTCCATCTGAGGAACAAGTTCCGGTGATAGATCATGAGAAATCTGGTGCATAAATGGAGGGGGATTCCTCTCAGCAACAATTGGTAAGCATTCTTGAGAAATCTACCAAGACTGCCAACTTTCACTCTGTAGAAATCTTGCAAGTGTCCAGCTCGCCTAGTGAATCTGCTGAAGAGCCAGACCAAGGCTTGCCTCAGGGTCATCCACTGCAAGCTATTCTAGCTAATCATACTGTGAACATTGTTCAATGAATTCTGGATGAACTCAAAGTTACTTTTGAGAAAGCACAAGACAAAGTGCTAAAAAGAATTACGGAATCTGAGGATCTGATGCTAAAGAACGTAGTTGAAATTAATCACAAGCTGGATATAATGGAAAAGAAATTTAAGGAAAGTACACAGCAGCCGGCACAGCTGTCTCTCTTCTTATGTAAGGACTTAAAAAGAACACGGATGACCTGGAAGTGGTAAATCAGAATGCAAATGTTGTGGCTAATAGCATCCAAAAATTTGATGCCAACATGGTGACTCTAAACGCGAATCAAAAGACCCTACTGAATGAATTTTCAGAGACAGTAAAGCACATTGATGAGTCCCTGCACGCTTACGCAAACTCAACTGCTATGGAAGCCAAAAAGGGGGAGGAAGATTATAAAGCTAAGATGGCAGGGCTTCAACAAGTAATACTCGACAACTTCGATCAAACTAATAGGTATGTTTTTAAATCTAAAAAATACTAATTGACAACTAAACTTCGATCAATCTAACAGATAATATTTGACAACTTCGATCAATCGAATAGGTATGTTTTTGAAACGGCCCACTGGTTAGTTCAACAGGCCTCAGGCATTCACGTTCCGGTTGCCCCTCCGGAAGAGACTGCTGCTGCTGATGAGGAAGAAGAAAGGGTTGAAGAAGTTCCACTGAGTGAGGCTGAATCTAAGAAGGTTGCTAGGGCTTCTGCAAGAGCTGAGCGCAGTGCCTGGTTTGACCAAGAAGCCCTAACAAAAGCTAAAGGCAAGAGAAAAATTCAAGAAGGAACATCCAAGGAAACGCAAACGGAAAAGAAAATCAGATTGAAGGAGGATAAGGTGAGGAACGAAAGGTGGTGTCCGGTATCAAGGCGTATCATTTTGGATACATTTATACTACAACAGAGGGGGGAGATAAAATGGAATGACGTCTATAGTCAGTACGAGTGGGAGCTGCACAAGACCTTTGAATCTAAACGGAACATCTTCTTCAGGTCTAGCACTGTAGAGAATAAAGCTCCTCCCCCCAGATACTACCCCAAGCCAAAGGAATACTTTGAAAGACAAAGCAGGAAACACTTGGCGCAGTAACTAAACGATGAAATAGCTAAGGAGAAAGAGACCTAGGATTTTTGCTGATGTATTCCTTTTTGTTTATCGTTCTTATAATGTTATCATATGAACAATTATTGCGGATATCTCTATATATATGTGATTTCATGATTGACTCTAGTATTGTTCTGTTTGCATTTATTGTTCTTCTCTTGATTTGCTGTATGTATTATCTGGATTGGTGAAATTCAACTTAGCTAGTAGGATTTTTGCTTCTTCAAATAGGGGGAGATTGTTGGGTATTGTATCCACAATTACCTGGATTTGAGGAAGCCTCCTGTCTAGCTAAGATGAATCCACAATGTATTTGATGATATATTTCAAGTTTTGCTTGCAGTTATTCCACGCTAAGTACACACCAATATCAGGGTGCAGTGGGTCAATATACACGGGTCTGCGCAACGTAATCCCTCATTGAGCAGATCAGTGTGTTGGCCTACGTGTACTCTCTCTATTGGAGTGTACTTACTTTCAAGTACAGGGCTGAGAAAGATCAAGAGAAGACAAGGAGCAAGGATGGGTCAAAGCAACTCACGGGAAGAAAGATAAAAATCGTCTAAGTAGAAATCGTTGAGAATCACTAAGTGATTCTCGCCGATTCGACGAGAATCACTGATTCTCGCCGAATCGTCGAGAATCACTCGCTGATTCTTGCCGATTGCCGCCGGCTGTCTCAATGCCGTCTTTATTTCTGCTTAAGGCAGAATTATCGAGAATCACTACTTGATTCTCGCCGAATCGTCGAGAATGACTTTGCATTCTCGCCGATTCGTCGAGAATGAATGATGATTCTCGCCGATTCTCTCCAGATGGCAAGATCTTCAGCCAGAATTCTGCCAAGTAGAATTCGGCGAGAATCATAAGTGATTCTCGCCGATTCGTCAAGAATCACCAATGATTCTCGCCGAATTTGCCTTAGGCGAATTTCTTCTACTCGCTAGACCGGACCAAATATTCAGGCGCTGTTTTGAACAGGATTTAGGGTTTCTTCTGGTGGGGCCCACAACAGTCATAAAGGAGTATTCTACTGTATAAATACACTCCTATTTTGAATGTAATGAGTAGTGAACCAAAACGAAAAAGGCCGGCCGCCGACTTGACCTAACGGATCATAGATCGCCGTCCGCCGCCATCGCCGCTCGTGCAGGTTGTCGTCGTTGCTGATCGTGGTTTCTTTTCGATCTCCCGGCGATAGAAGCTCAGTCAAGCAACGCGTCTCACGTATCTACCTAGAGATCCTTTGTCTCTTGATTTATTGATCGGGAATACCTTCCCTTTCTGAATCGATCGAGACGATCGATCCTAGCAAGACCGTTGGTAGACCTTGCTAGCTTTGCTACGAAGGTTGGATCTCCAAAGCTAGGTCGTCGCTCTTCGTTGCCGCCGCCGATCCTGACAGCTACGCCGCCGCACTTCTTGCCGCCGCTGGTTTCGGGGAGATTACCTCTAAGAGAGCACTTAGGTCGTGGACTCTTCGACTTATTCAAGAACGCAACGTCGAATGAAAAGGGACACCAAGGGCTCCAAAAGTAGTTTTTATTTTATACATTAAAGTTTTTCTTTTGTTGTAAAGGAACGTTGGTTCCTCTGTGTAAGGGTTGGGTGCAACCCGTGGTGGAGGAGTGGTGACTCCTTCGTGTGGAAGAGTTACTTCCTTAGTGTGAGGATTGGTTTTTAATCCTGTTGGTGAAGTGACCGAGTCGTCCCTTGTTGGGAGATAGGTCGAAGGGGGAGAGTGGACGTACCCAAATCGGGGAACCACTATAAATTGCTTGTGTCTTTCTGTGCTGTGTTGTTTTGTTTATTTGTGCAGGTATAGTTTTAATTTCGTAAAAACGCTGCAAGACACCTATTCCCCCCCCCCCCCATAGGTGAAGGTAGTTTGCACTAGGTGGACTTTCAGGATTAATCCCAGCCATAGAATCATTTCATAAAAAGGAAGCAAAGGCCATGATTTCAACTAACAAATCAAAATAACATTATTGCCTGACGATATCCGTTATCGCCTGGGTGATATCGTCGATAACCGCTTTGACCCCAATCAACCACTGCTCTATGGTCGCCTACCGGCCATCCAATACGTGTCCAACCATATGTGGTAGTATCGCCCAACGATACCCACTATCGCCACTCCGACAGCTCACGCAATGCTTCGTCGAGAGCGTTGAGAGCATTGAGTCTAATCATTGCTTAGTTGAAGGCATTGAGTGCTATCGCTATCGTCAGTGATAACTACTGTGGCCTGACGATAGCAACCAAAAGTTCTATTTCCATTTTTTGGGTGTTACAAACCTCCCCTCCTTGCAGAAATTTCGTCTCAAAATTTACTCATCTATAGGTAATTAAAACAACAAATAATATGTTGCAATATATTTTTATTTCACAAAACAATATTACAACATTATTTTACCAAAAACTTGGGAAAATCATCGCGCATGGTTTGCTCATGCTCCCATATAAGTTCTTCTTGGCCACAATTGTCCCAATGGACTTTGACCATCCCGATTGTCTTGTTTCGTAGCTGCCTGACCTTTGTATTCTCGATCTGAATGGGCCTAACCTTTGTCGTCAGCCCACCATCGACCAGTACATGATCAATAACGACTACTTGAGTATTCTCTTTCATAGATTTCTACAGCACTGATATGTGAAACACATCGTGCAAGGCACTTAGCTCCGCCGAAAGAGCTAACATATAGGCAACTTCTCCAATCCGCTCAACCAATTCAAACGGACCAAGATACCTCAGACTTAACTTTTTCAAGCACCAAATCCTGAACATGCCTTTGAATGGCTTTATCTTCAAATATACCAAATCGCCCACCACAAACTCCACGTTTCGGTGCTTGGCATTGTAGTATTTCGCATTCCTATCTTAGGCTATCAGTAGCCGCTCACATATCAAGCAGATAGTCAAATTTACATCTTCGACTTCCTTCCACTTATACAACTTTGATTCTCCTATTTCTGCCCAATCTAAAGGAGTACGACACTTCCTACAATATAAAGCTTCAACGGGCGTCATATGAATACTAGCTTGATATCTATTATTATAATCAAATTCGATCATATAGAGATAGTCCTCCCACCTTTTCCAGAAATCCAAGGCGCACATCTAGAGCATATCCTCTATTATCCTGTTGGTACTTGAAAGTATTTGTTTTTATGGTAGCTTGCAACCTAAAGGGTGGGGGGAGTGAATAGGTTTAGTTAAATCTTGTGACTATCTTTATGTTTCTACCTTTAGTACTTAGTGTGTTGGCAATAAGTAGCTTTCAAGAACCTGCATAAAGAAAACAACACAGAAAAGCACACATAGAAATTATAGTGGTTCCCCAGAGTATGGGTACATCCACTCTCTTCATATCTTTCTAACTTTCAGTTAGACAAGGCACTTCTCCAAAACTCAGCTCAAAGAGATTACACGTCAGATCCCTCAGGATCTCCCAATCTGCTTCCAAGACTTACAGCTCAGGAATAAGTGACTTATAACTCAGTGATCACCAGATCACCTACCTCAGGCCAAAGGACCTACAACTCAGGCTAGAGGACAACTCATCCTCAGATCGCCTATCTATACATCTGACCCTCCAATTCTTCAGTGCCTCGGTTCAGCCCTCTACTTTGTGAGTTCTCTCGTGATATTGGTTTATGTGATTTGACATTTATCTTTGGTGAATTAATATACATCGCTTTGATTCTTGCCAGTAGAGATTTGTTTTGATACACTACTAACTTGTAGAAGGAATTATTCACAGCGCACTTGACCTTGGCCCTCCGAGCGGAGGAACGTCATATAAAAATTGCTAAATTAAATAATTATTTCACTCTTGATTATTTGTGCGTTGTTTAATATAAGTTATCATTGCTAATAATTATTTGTCTTTATCATTGATGATCGCATTGCATTTAGAGTAAGATTAACATGTCACTCTTGCACTCTCACCTAGCATTGTAGGTTTTATGCACCCTTAGCCTACCCCTACATCAGGTGGGAGGCAATTTGTCTTGGAAACACAATTTTTGTGAAATATATTTTATAAGTTCATATTGAAGAGTGATAACAAATTTGTAAATAATTGTTGGGTCAATTGCCCACAATGTTCCCTAGATTGGATTTGAAGAGGCATCTCCATCAACACTAAGAGCATAGTTGTATTTGATGTTGTTTAAGCTGATCATGTTCAGGATGTTCCAAGGAACAAGTCTAGATAGGTTTTCTAAGAGATATGACAGATGGTAGCAAAGTAAAGATGCTGGAAAGGCAGGAAGTAGCCTTAGTGACCAAGTCAGGATGTTACAAGGAACAAGTCCGGATAGGTAGTCCATTATTTGATAGGTAAACAAGAAGAATATGCTGGAGAATTAAAATTTTGTCAAGCTCAGTTCAAAGTGTGGGTCTCATATTTCGTCGAGCTCAGCTCGCAGTTCGTCGAGCTCAGCTCACAGATCATCGAGCTAAACTCACCATTCCTTGAGCTAAATCTCAGAAGCTTGAGGTTCAGAATTTGTCGACCTCAGCTCGTCGTTCGTCGAGCTCAGCTCACTGATCGTCGAGCTCAGCTCACCATTCCTTGAGCTAAAACTCAGAAGCTTGTGGTTCAGAATTCATTGAGCTATGCTCGCTGTTTATCGAGCTCAACACACAGATTGTCGAACTCAGCTCTCCACTCATTGAGATAAATTCAGAAGCTTGAGGTTTAGAATTCGTCGAGCTCATCCCACTGACCGTCGAATGTAGTTCAACATTCGTCGACCTAAAGTCAGATAAATTGACTAAGGCAAAATCGCTGAGACAGCTGAGACTACTGAGAATAAACCACTGAGACAGAAGACTGTCACAGCTGAGAAGAAGAAAGCATTGAGACCGCTGAGAAGAAAGTGCTGAGACAGAAGCTTATCTCAGCTGTAAAGAAGAAACTGATGAGACTACTGAGACAAAACCAGCAAAAATTTTCTATGTCCAGAAAGTGGAGTTCGTCGGACTGATTTCAGAGTTCGTCGAGCTGAGCTCACCTTTCATCGAGCTCAAGTTAAAGGTTAAAGATTCAAAGTTCGTCGAGCTCAAGTTAAAGTTTGAATATTTGAAGTCTGTCGAGCTGAGCCCGCCTTTCATCGAGCTCAAGTTCAAGTTGAAAATTCATAGTTCGTCGAGCATGGCACAGAGTTCGCCAATCTTAGCTCGACGATCATTGAGCTCAGTACAAGTACTTCATGTCGTTGCGAGAAAGCTACAGTAGTGCCAAAAGCAACTATTTGTCCTCTTCTAAGGAAGGTAGCGCTAACCATCCTTGGTTGGGCCCACATTAAAATTGTGTCATTGATTCAAATCTATGGATATAAAAAGAAAAGAGAAAATAGATTAGGGAAACAATCACAGAAAACGTTAATGAGTACAAAAGTAGAAAATGAAAGAGAGGCGGCTAGACTTCATCTTCTTCGCTAAGTTTGAAAGCAAAGTCCAACAGTGAAAGCCAGAAGGCAAAGATGGCTAAAGCTTCTTCCTGTTCAGCAAAATTTTTCCTTGAAGAACAAGGTTGCTGATTCAATCTATCAGCAAGAGAAGTTAGCTGTGTGAAGGGGAAGTCAGCCTTCAAAAATAGATAATTGCTCACCTGTGCAGCAAAGAAGAAGTTGGCTATATAAGAAGACTCATCCATTCTACAGCAAGTAGGCTAGACTGATATCTTCTCAGTCTAGCAAGGTAGAATTAGAGATTTATCTTTGAGTCAGTTATTTTTCTTTTACTTAGCATTTTGTATAAACTCCTGTAGGATTCAGTATATCTGAATTTGAGATGTAGGGCCTTTTTGCCTGAGTTGTAGGTGACTAATTAGTCACTTAGGTAGGTGCCTAGCTGAGGTATAGAGATAGGATCCAAGTGCGGAACAAAGAGTAGGGTTGTCCTCCCAGCCTGATGATACGCGGAAAATGATCTATGTGTATTGCCGCAAGTGCACGCGTCGTAACAAGTAATAAAGTGTGAGTGAGATCGTTCCCTCGGAGAAGTGGTTAACCTAAAGCTTGCAATTACTAGCTACACCGTTCTTCAAATCCAAACAAGTTGAAAGAGATGATTCTTTGCAACTAATCAAAATTGTTTACTCAGACTTAAATGAAGTAGACTAATAGAAAGCTTGAAAAATATATTTATCAAATTGGGAAGAAATAGTCTTGTATTTAGATTTCCTATGTGCGTCTAAATGGTGCGTTGAAACGATATTAGTCAAGAGTGTTGAATGAGATATCATGCGGCGATTTTTATAGAAGAAATCCTCCTCTCTCGAATCTCGGAAATCCCAACATCCTAAATTCTCTTAGTTATCTCAAACTTAAGAAAAAATTTTAGAATATTACTTAACATAAAAATCGGATCGCTAGCAAAAGGAGGGAGTCTCCTCCTCTCCTCTAAACTAAAGTGAACGAATGAGCGATTGCACTTCTCCTCTCTCGATTATCGAAATACAACGCAAAAGTAGAAATCTTTGATTAAGCATTTTACACCACTCGTCTCTCGATTCTTGTGATGCAATAAAATAGCCGTCAAACCAATATTACGTCGCTCTTCTCTCGATTCTCGCAACAAAGTATTAGATGAAGACAAAGACCAAAAATATCATAAATAAATTCAAAAGTTCACAATATGAAAGATCATCCAACAAATCTCAACATACAAGAGAATTCCACCATAAAAACACACATAATACTCTCCTTACACAAGACTTGGAGAGATTAGTTCATAGCGAGAAAAGGAACACATAAAACTATAAAGATCTTACAGTTCATGACTTCAAGAGTTCAGATCTACCCTTTTTCGTGGCCGGAATTCGCTTCTCCACCGCCAAGAACCCTAAACGTGGCCTCCTTCTCTCCAAAATGACAATGATTATGAAAATATTCTCAAATCCCCTTTATATGGTAATGGAGCCTAAAAGGATTTCCAGAAATTATGAAAGGAAGCCTCCTTTCATATTTAAAACTTCCAAATTTGAATTATTTTCGGATTTTGAAAATTAAAATTCGCAGGTTTGTTACAACAAATTTTTATTTGTTGCAACAAATTCTGTTTTCTGCTTCCTGCACTCAAAAACTGCTCCCAATGAACTGCAGACTGATTTTAATAGGTTCCTGGATGTTGCTTATGCTTCCTTTTGGCCATGCAAGTGATTTCATCATCGCTCCCTATCATAAAATAAGTTAAAATATTAATAATACGTAAATTCCCGAACAAAAGATAATCTACTCATTTCCCCATGCTTTTGATTTAAATTTTGGAAATAAATTGGTCAAAATGAGATAAATTAACGCACAAGATAACTTCATTTTGTGAAGTTATCACACCCTCACACCTGAACCTTTGCTAGTCTCTAGCAAAGATAAAGCATTACACACCATTGAGTGAGTGAACAACTGCTACAAATATGTTCCAAATGACCTTACTCTTGAAAATTTGTAATAGATTAGTGAAAGTGTCAATCACCTAAAATCTCAAACTTGCGAAGATTCATTAGTTCGATAACGAATAAAGCTCCATAACAATTTCCTAGTGTTGTGTGTGATATTCCTTAAAATTATCTACTTCCAAACAACTTCACTCATTAAATTTCTACATAGAAGGGGGATGATGACAATAAACCAAGACATTGAGTTGGCTTAAACAAGAGTTTAACAGTATAAGATAAAGTGTAAGGGTAGGCAATGTGATGAGAATTGGCTTGGTTATGAATTTGATCTTTGATGACAGCAAGACACATTCCTAGTTAAAATTCTTAACTATGCTCCTTACCCTGGGGTCTAACTCTCAAGTGCAAATATAATTTTTATGTTCATAGTTGGGATCATTCTGAGTGGGTGTACACACACTTAGGCCGCATATCACTATGACCTCTACATAATTTTTTTTTTAATTCATTCTTTTTTTGTGCGCGTAGTTGGGATCATTCCAGATATGTGTATACATACCTAGGCCGCATATCACTAAGGCATCATAACCAATAAATTTTTTTTCTACATAAGGTCATAATTGGGATCATTCTAAGTGGGTGTACACATACTAGGGCCACATATCACTATGACATTTTTTTTTCTTAATGCTTTTTTTATATCAATTAAACACCCAGAGTAGGAACATTTATTAAGAAATGACTAGTAACGGTGTAAGAGATTATTTTTATGAGTAAGTTGAATCCCAAAGGCTAGACTCAAACACAAAGATATATCAATGATATTTTCAAATAACTACTTAGACTCCATGTTTAAGCCTATATCATCGACTCAGTTCTTGTTCATCTCTCCCCCTCTATATTCAGAAATAATGAAATTCTTTTGTCGGACACAAATATTCATAAGGAATGGTGTGCAAAGGGGAAATTCAAAATGGGAGCTCTAATATATCTTACTAATGTCAAAAGCAAAGTCAAAATTTTTAGGTTTTGATAAATCTACTAATCATAAAAAGTTGCAAAAATTGAACTAAGAGCAAAGGAATTGCAATGAAGAGTTACTAGGTTATTCACTACTGATTCGGTGAAGGTAACTAAAGGTAACTTCACACCCTCACACCTAAATTGTTTCTAGTCTCTAGCAAAGATTGTCGTTAAAATTTAAGTGATCGAGTTGGATGAAACAGGTGGTGTGACAAATGTTATAAAATATTTAAAATGATTCCCATTGAAACATAATACTTCCCTGAAGTATGCCGACCAAAGTGCCAATCTCTCGCATCCTTTTCGTCTGATTATATCATGTTATGATTTAAAAGCTGATCGCGAATGTTTGTCTAACAAATACCTGCAAAGGACTACACACAAAGCCACAACGAAGACTAGCTTCCAGAATTAGATCTCACTAGTTCCACCAAAAATTCTCAAATCCAAGCAAAGTGAATAAATGCTAATTAATTTTATTTATAAGTGTACATCAAAAGTGTATCCAAGTAGCACGCAAACCACCATCAGAATGTAGAGAAATAATGAACTGACCAGATCGAGTCCTAATTGAAAATTAGCCAAATTAATGGGCCAAGTTCGTACAAGTAAAGACTATTAAATATAACAGCATGAGGTTAACTTAGTTAGATTAAAGCATTTAATAGAAGGAACACTGAGCAAAGCGCGAAACATGACCCACATACAGCCCTGTTCAAATTCTAACAACTTACCAAATCCAGAGAGCTGCAACATAAGAGTTGAAATTAAGTGTGTTCAAGAGGAAATGATGATGCAGGTCAATAATTACGTGTCCACAATTAATCAACACTGGAAACGCAGAGATATTCGGCATGAATATAAACCAAAACGACGAAAGGAACTAGTCGCCAAGCTTGAGATTAGAAGTAACATTTTTCAATGTAATACGGCCATTCACATAAGAAAATTCCTAGTGCATGTGAATACAGAAAATGGGGAAATGAACTTCCAAATCACTTACGGATGACAAGGAACCTTGTTTGAGCAATAGTTCTATATCCAGAAATCCGACAAACCAGAAAAGATTAGAGGCAACTATCATTATGCAGAATAAACTCAAGCAAAACCTGACACAGGAAGAACTCAAGCAAAACCTTACAATAGTTGAATGATTATTGACAATAAAAGAGTTCTGGGTGGTTAACTACGCAGTACAAACTCAAGCAAACTTGACACAGTAGAGGCAATTATCATTATGTAGAATAAAGGATTATCCATTGCCACAGTACTACAGTTCAGAAAATGCAACAGGTGAATGATAAAAACTATAATCCAAGTCATAGGTTATATTAAAGTAAACCAACAATAGCAAGGTATTTGCATGTCAGGCCATATATTAGTGAAATATTAGCAGAATATTAGCTAGTCAAACAAAAGTTAAACCAAAGGATGCATATCTGTCCAAAATCATAATAAAGTACTAGCAAAACTACTAAGCCAACATGGCGACACAAATTATGAAGTCAAACAACCCAAATGGCTTCTCACTCGTCATCCTCTTCGTCCTCGTCGTCATCCATGCTGTGATCACTTCCCATCTCCTCATCACTTTCCTCGCCTTCTTCGGACGTCTCCATGTCTTCGGCCACATCTTCAACCGAGGGATCCGCTCGTTTGCCGCGAGCATTAAGCATGTACCCATCCGCATCGAATGGTGAAAGAAATGGAAGTGATTGGTCTCCGATCAGGAGTTGCGCATGTCGCAATAATTTTTGTTGATTGCTGTTCAGGGTTTTTAATTGCGCGGAGACCACATTATGATGACATCGCTGGTACTCCGTGATATGCCTCAAATAGTCCAGGATTTTTGTTATGCCCTGCTACAAATCCGCTGAGTGTTGTGTAGGCTGTGCTTGATTAGGTGTAGAAGTGGATGGCGGAAGTTTAGATGCATCTTTGCTAACATTGCGTTCCAAAGAGGTTTTTATATTTGTGGAGATGACGGTGTGGGTAATATGATGCCTCACTGGCGTGACGCTAATATCCTGCTCGCTCACGCCGGCATTTTGACAAAGGGCTATTATAAGGGTTGGGAACCACAGCTGGCGGCCGACCTTTGTCTTCCCCTTTTCACGAATTTGGTCCGCAATCATCCGTCCGACATTTATCTTTATTCCTCGTATAATGCAGTAAATGATCAGTGCCCGATGAAATGCTACCTGATTCAAATGCTTGGTTGGTAGAATACTGGCATTAACGAACAATAACCAGACCTTGGCTTCCCGTTTAAAACAATCAGAGTGGAGTACAGTCTTGGCTTTGTTAGCCCAGTCAATGTGTGACCTGATTGATAACGTTGTTGCAACCTCAAGCGGAGAAATTGTTTTCTTCAGAATCTCATACCTATCTTCCTCCACATTTTGAATATCAAAATATCTGTTGAGTACTTCTGCAAAAAGTCGATCTCCTTGCCCCTAACCAACACCCTATCATTGTTCTGGAATGGTGCATTCGCATAAAACTCATGAACCCAGGGTAAAACGGCTTCGCACCTAGGGTGGCAGAATGTTTCCCAACCTTGAGTGCAGATTTGCTCAATGTAGGTTATGCTCCATCCCTGAACTTCGATTTGGAAACCTCGCTCCAATATTGCAGGTAGAGTTTTGAGAAGCTCATAGCGTTCTAGGGCTTTATCATTGATAAGCCGAACTCTCTTAGTGACCACCATTTTTCCCTTGTCTTTCTTCTTTGAAGCCATACCCTAAAATAACAAAATCTATGCTAAACGAAATCCTAAAACAAGGATGAAGAAGGATGGAGACCAGCCGCTAACCAGATTTTGAGACCACAAATCGCCGCCGCACTCTTGGTGGTTTGCTTGGAATGCTGCTGATTGCCAGGTGATCGCCGCGCCCTTGGTGGTTTGCTTGGAATGCTGCCGATTGCCAGGTGATCGCCGCGCCTCTCCAGAAACACCGCGTGAGCGAGAGCGCCGCGCTTCTCCGAAATCGCCGTGCGAACGATGCGCCGCTCCAGAACGGCGGATAGGGTTTAGAATGGCAACTCGGGATTTTAGATTTTAGGGGATGGAGGTGAACCGGCTTAGCCTTATGTATAAAGTCGCTGGACCGGGAAGACGCCGAACAAAGACGAACCGGCCAACACATTTGAAATGCCAATTTTAACAAGATCGAGTCAGTAAAAATATTGTTGCGACAACATTGGAATACGTTGCAACAATATTTTTACTGACTAGCATACTACAGGCGGCCCCCTTTTTCGCAATTTTTTATATTTTTTTTAAATTTTTGATTTTATTATTAATATGCATATAAATATATATATATATAGTTTTTGAAATTCATTTCTCTTCGAATAAAAACATAGATAAATGAAAATAAAAATAAAATAAAATAAAATAAAAAAGAAATTATAAAAATAATCAAAAAAATGCAACTAAAAATTGGGTTGCCTCCCAAGCAGCGCCTGATTTCGAGTCCCGGCAGGACTTTGCCGACTCCACGATTTTATTATTTCAACGTAATGAACGACACTAGTCGTTCATTGTCATCGTATCGAAAGATTTTCAAACACTCTCCACTGACCTTAAATTCAGAACTGTCTTGTTCATTTACGATGGTGACTGCACCGTATGGATGGACTTCCTTCACTCGGAATGGTCCCGACCAACGACTCTTAAGTTTTCCGGGAAAAATTTTCAGACGGGAGTTAAATAGTAATACCAATTGTCCGGGTTCAAATTGTTTTCCGCTCAAACGTTGGTCATGCCATCTCTTGGTCCGTTCCTTATAAATCCTCGCACTCTCATACGCATTCATCCTTAATTCTTCTAACTCATTGAGTTGTAGAAGTCTCTTCTCACCTGCAGTTTGAAAATCATAATTTAACTTTTTAATGGCCCAAAACGCTCGATGTTCTAATTCAAGGGGTAGATGACAAGCTTTCCCATATACTAGCCTATAAGGGGTTAAACCAATAGGAGTCTTATATGCAGTCCGATAAGCCCATAAGGCATCGTTAAGCTTTTGAGACCAATCCTTACAATTAAAGCTAACCGTCTTTGCAAGAATTGCTTTTATCTCCCGGTTAGACACTTCTGCGAGACCATTTGTTTTAGGATGATATGCTAACGCTACCTTGTGAGTGATGCCATATTTTCTCAATAACATAGCGAATGAATTGTTGCAGAAGTGACTACCACCATCACTAATAATAGCTCTAGGCATGCCAAAACGATTGAATATATAATTCTTTAGGAAGTGTAAAACCACTTTGGCATCATTTTTAGCGGTGGCTATGGCTTCGACCCACTTAGAAACGTAGTCTACGGCAAGAAGGATAAACATATTACCGTTAGAGTTCACGAAAGGTCCAATAAAGTCTAATCCCCAAACATCAAAAAGTTCAACTTCTAAGATTGTGTTCATTGGCATGGAGTCGTTCTTCTTAATGTTTTTATTTCTTTGGCACCGGTCACATTGACTTACAAATCCTTTAGCATCTCCGAATAGAGTCGGCCAATAGAACCCTGCTCCTAAGACCTTCATTGCCGTTCTATCCCCCTTAAAATGACCCCCATAAGGAGAGTTGTGACATTTGTTCAATATGTCTTTCATTTCCTCCTCTGGAATGCAATGTCTAACGACCCCATCTGCTCCAATTCTAAACAAAAATGGTTCATCCCATAAATACGAGCGTACTTGATGTAAAAACCTTTTCTTTTGTTGATATGATAAATCGGGTGGAAAGACTCTACTAACAATATAATTCACGTAGTCTGCATACCAAGGTATGCATTGCTCGGACACTGCCAAAACCCACTCGTCGGGAAATCTTTCATTAATTTCTGATCGCAGCAACGGATTAGAACATTCAATCCTAGAAAGATGATCCGCCACGGGATTATCTACTCCCTTCCGATCTTTAATTTCTAGATCAAACTCCTGCAGTAGCAATACCCATCGAATCAATCGAGGCTTAGCATCCTTCTTTTCCATAAGATAGCGGATAACTGCGTGGTCGGTGAATGCTATCACTTTGGTGCAAAGAAGATAAGACCTAAACTTCTCAAATGCGAACACTATAGCTAGTAGCTCTTTTTCGGTCGTGGTATAATTTATTTGCGCCTCTATTAAAGTCTTACTAGCGTAGGCTATAGTATGAAAGATCTTTTCCCTCATTTGCCCCAAAACAGCCCCAACAGCGTAGTCGCTTGCATCACACATCAATACAAAGGGTTTTTCCCAATCAGGTGCCACAATAATCGGTGTCGTAATCAGTCGTGTCTTTAATTGATTGAACGCATTCAAAGGGATAGGGCAATGGCGAAGACACAAGCATCTAACACTCATCATTAAAATCAAATTTCACATCATGTCCTAATAACTCACTTAAAGGCTTGGCGATCTTGGCGAAGTCTTTAACGAATCTTCGGTAGAATCCCACATGGCCCAAAAAACTTCTTAACGTTTTTACATTTTTGGGAGGAGGTAATTTTTCGATCACCTCAACCTTTGCCCTATCCACTTCCAATCCGTCTCTAGATACATGGTGTCCAAGAACAATGCCTTCCTGCACCATAAACTGACATTTTTCCCAGTTCAACACTAGGTTGGTCTCCACACAACGGGCAAGCACTCTCTCCAAACACATCAAGCAAGCATTGAATGTTCTTCCAAAGATGGAAAAATCATCCATAAAAACCTCTATGCCATAGTCCATAGGATCCATACCTTGTTCAATAAGATCTGTCATTATTGCAATTATGCAACGCTGGAACGTGGCCGGCGCATTGCATAGCCCAAATGGCATCCTCCTAAATGTGAATATACCGAAGGGAC
This sequence comes from Platanthera zijinensis, assembly GCA_039513925.1. NCBI lineage: Eukaryota > Viridiplantae > Streptophyta > Magnoliopsida > Asparagales > Orchidaceae > Platanthera > Platanthera zijinensis. Next base: position 110,723,756 of record CM077094.1, read on the forward strand.
ACGTGAATGCTGTCTTTTCTTGATCGTCCGGATCAACCGTTATTTGATTGTAGCCGGAATATCCATCTAAAAAACAATAAAATTCATTTCCGGCTAGTCTATCTAGAATCTGATCTATGAATGGTAACGGGTAGTGATCCTTCCTAGTCGCCTTATTTAATCTACGATAGTGGATACAGATACGCCATCCTGTGATTATTCTAGTGGGGACTGATTCGTTCTTGTCATTCCTAACTACGGTCGTCCCTCCTTTCTTAGGTACAAAATGGATGGGTGAAACCCATGAACTATCGGATATAGGGTAAATGATTCCTGCATCCAACCACTTAATGATCTCCTTTCTGACCACCTCCTTCATAGGGGGGCTAAGGCGGCGCTGAGGCTCGATGGATCCCTTATAAGATTCCTCTAAAAGGATCTTGTGCATACACAAGGAAGGACTAATCCCTCGGATATCGGCTATTGTCCACCCTATGGCTAACTTATATTTCTTCAAAATGACCAACAGTTTGTCATGATGCTCCAGTAGCATTCTAGAGTTCACTATTACCGGTAGTGTATCATTATCTCCTAGATATGCGTAGGACAAATGCTCAGGAAGCGGTTTTAACTCTAAGACGGGCGGGCAAACCGTAGAGGGTTTGTCCGCTAAAGACCGCTCAGTCATATCTAGGGGCTCCGACCTATGAAACGACCCCAATCGATTCTCACACACTTCAAAACACTCTTCACTTTCTTTTTCAGTAAATTCTACTTCTTCATTCCTAACCTCATCAGATTCCACTTCCTCAACTTCTACCTCATCCATCAAAATTCCAATCTCCTCGTCTATATTCGAATCATGCCACCCACTATTTTGCTCACAGTCGTAGAGTGAAATACTGTTAACCACCTCCATCACATCTTCCTTCTCACTAGGGAATTTCATGGCCTTAAGAATGTTAAAAGTAATTTGTTCATCGTTGACTCTCATGGTCAACTCACCTTTGTGGACATCTATTAAAGTTTTTCCGGTTGCTAAAAAGGGTCTCTCTACAATTAGTGGGATCTCCTTGTCTTCTTCCATATCCAAAACTACAAAGTCCGCCGGAAAGATAAATTTATCCACCTTGACAAGCACATCTTCTACTATACCCTTAGGAAAAGTAAGCGATTTGTCGGCTAACTGTAACGTTAGTGATGTTTTAGAAATTTCTCCCAAGCCCAACTTCTTGTAAATAGAGAGCGGCATCAAATTTATGCTTGCCCCAAGATCACACAATACCTTTCCTTCAAAATGATATCCAATAGAGCATGGAATTGTAAAACTTCCGGGATCTTTCAGTTTGGGTGGAAGTTTCTTTTGAAGGATTGCGCTACACTCATGAGTCAATGCCACAGTTTCATTCGTGCCAAATTTTCTCTTTTTATTTAAAATATCTTTCATAAATTTGACGTAACTGGGCATTTGCTCTAAGGCTTCGGCAAATGGGATATTAATTTGAAGTTTCTTTAAAATTTCTATGAATTTCTGGAATTGATAATCTAGCTTGCTCTTCCTAAGTCTTTGAGGAAATGGTGGTGGTGGGTAGGTAATTATTTTCTTATCCATTCCCTCTACGTTCTTCTCATTCTTACTCACTTCTACTTCTTCTAACTCTTCCTCCACACTCTTAGTAGGTTCAAAATTCAACTCTCTAGCGGGTTCATGAATTTTATCACTCTCTACTTCAATTTGTGCAGTACCAGTTTCCATTGGATTATTGTTATACCCACTCGCCAACTCCTTACCACTCCGCAATGTAATAGCCTTACAATGTTGGTTATCACCCTTAGGATTAGGCGTTGTATCAGTTGGTAATGTCCCCAGCGCTCTAGTATTAAGTGCGGATGCAATTTGCCCCAATTGTGTTTCAATTAAGCGCATGGATCCTTCTAAACTAGAAAAATGTGCTTCGTTATTCTTCATGGACTCTAAGATGACTTCATCAGATAATTTCCGCGAAGGTCCCGCTTGATTAGGATTGTGATGTTGGTGAGGGTGGTTGGAATTGTGGTTGGAATTGTGGATGAATAAGTGCGAAGGAGTAGACCCAAAATTATTCTTCCATGACAGATTGGGATGGTTTCTCCACTCCGGATTATAATTATTCGAGTAGGTGTTATGACCCTGTTTGTACTGTCCTCCTATATAGTTAGCGTCTTCGTTATGTCCTATAAGTTGTTCAATGGTTAAAGTAGGACTAGCGGTGGACGGGGGAGTAACAATACTATTAACCTGTGGAAGATATTGACTTTGGTTTAACGTTAAGGCATCTAACCTTTTATTTATTGAATTAAATTGCGAAGTCATTTCAGCCGCAAACAAGGTTAATTGGTCCACTTGGTATAACCCAGCAGTAGAAGAAGAAGGCCCTTGCCGATCAACAAGTTGATAATTATTAGAGGATAAATCCTCTAATATTGCATAGGCATCTTCTGGGTATTTATTCATGAGTGACCCTCCCGCGGCTCCATCAATTTGAATCATAGTGGATGTTTGGAGACCATTGTAGAAGGTCCAAACTTGTTGGTGGATGGCTAAGCCATGGTGGGGGCACTTACGTAGTAGCTCTTTGAAACGTTCCCAAGCATCGTATAAGGTCTCTCCATTTCCTTGCATAAAAGTTGATATGTCTCGCTTCAACTTAGCCATTTTAGATGGGGGGAAGTATTTGGCTAAAAATTTTTCCATCAAAAATGCCCAAGTGGTAATAGATCCATTAGGTAAAGAATTTAGCCAATCCTTTGCCCTCCCCTCTAGCGAGAAAGGAAATAGATGCAATTTAATGGCTTCTTCTGAAACTCCATTAATCTTGAACGTATCACAGATTTCTATGAACGTTCTCAAATAAGAATTGGGGTCTTCATGATTAAGGCCACCAAATTTACTATTTTGAACGAGTTGCATAACAACAGAATCGATTTTAAAATTATTGGCCTCGATTGCAGGCCTAGCGATACTAAATTGCAACCCTCCCTGTAGAGGCATGTTGTAATCACGACACGTTCTCCTTTGCTCAACAGGGTGACCATTATGCTCTACCTGACCTCCTAAATCCTGACCTTCCTGATGATTATCGTTTGGATTCATAGTTGAAGATTGAGTTTGTTCTAAACGAAAAGTCTTACGATTTCTCCTACACGTCCTTTCAATCACTAAGTTTAATGGCAATAACTCAATGGACCGAAATCTGGACATGCACTAACAGAACAACAATAACAATTATAAAAAAAACTACAAATAACTTAAAGTACAACAAAATTAAAGTTTGACCTCCAAATACTAGGGTTTACTAATATTGCAAGAAAATAAACAATAGATTAATAGCACCTCCCCGGCAACGGCGCCAAAAACTTGATATGCGGAAAATGATCTATGCGTATTGCCGCAAGTGCATGCGTCGTAACAAGTAATAAAGTGTGAGTGAGATCGTTCCCTCGGAGAAGTGGTTAACCTAAAGCTTGCAATTACTAGCTACACCGTTCTTCAAATCCAAACAAGTCGAAAGAGATGATTCTTTGCAACTAATCAAAATTGTTTACTCAGACTTAAATGAAGTAGACTAATAGAAAGCTTGAAAAATATATTTATCAAATTGGGAAGAAATAGTCTTGTATTTAGATTTCCAATGTGCGTCTAAATGGTGCGTTGAAACGATATTAGTCAAGAGTGTTGAATGAGATATCATGCGGCGATTTTTATAGAAGAAATCCTCCTCTCTCGAATCTCGAAAATCCCAACATCCTAAATTCTATTAGTTATCTCTAACTTAAGAAAATTTTTTAGAATATTGCTTAACATAAAAATCGGATCGCTAGCAAAAGGAGGGAGTCTCCTCCTCTCCTCTAAACTAAAGTGAATGAATGAGCGATTGCACTTCTCCTCTCTCGATTATCGAAATACAACGCAAAAGTAGAAATCTTTGATTAAGCGTTTTACACCACTCGTCTCTCGATTCTTGTGATGCAATAAAATAGCCGTCAAACCAATATTACGTCGCTCTTCTCTCGATTCTCGCAACGAAGTATTAGATGAAGACAAAGACCAAAAATCTCATAAATAAATTCAAAAGTTCACAATATGAAAGTTCATCCAACAAATCTCAACATACAAGAGAATTCCACCATAAAAACACACATAGTACTCTCCTTACACAAGACTTGGAGAGATTAGTTCATAGCGAGAAAAGGAACACACAAAACTATAAAGATCTTACAGTTCATGACTTCAAGAGTTCAGATCTACCCTTTTTCGTGGCCGGAATCCGCTTCTCCACCTCCAAGAACCCTAAACGTGTCCTCCTTCTCTCCAAAATGACAAAGATTATGAAAATATTCTCAAATCCCATTTATATGGTAATGGAGCCTAAAAGGATTTCCAGAAACTATGAAAGGAAGCCTCCTTTCATATTTAAAACTTCCAAATTTGAATTATTTTCGGATTTTGAAAATTCAAATTCGCAGGTTTGTTACAACAAATTTTTATTTGTTGCAACAAATTCTGTTTTTCTGCTTCCTGCACTCAAAAACTGCTCCCAATGAACTGCAGACTGATTTTAATAGGTTCCTGGATGTCGCTTATGCTTCCTTTTGGCCATGCAAGTGATTTCATCATCGCTCCCTATCATAAAATAAGTTAAAATATTAATAATACGTAAATTCCCGCACAAAAGATAATCTACTCATTTCCACATGCTTTTGATTTAAATTTTGGAAATAAATTGGTCAAAATGAGATAAATTAACGCACAAGATAACTTCATTTTGTGAAGTTATCACCTGAGTAGTAGGCCTTAGTGATAAGGTTAAGGTAGGTGACTGATTGAGTCACTTAGCTGTAGGTGACAAGTGTGTCACTAAGTATAGGAATTGGAGGAGACTGAGTGTTGGGATTAATTGCCTGAGGTAGGAGAGTGTTGCTCTCTGAGGTAGGATCCAAGTGTGGATTTGAGTATAGGGCCTTTTGGCCTGAGGTTGGTGACAAGTGTGTCACTCAAATAGGTGCTTGGAAGGGCACTAAGGTAGGTACCTGTTGGGTACTGAGCTATAGGAGTGATGCAATAGTCGGAGATTAAGGCCTTGTGCCTAAAGTTATAGGGCTGAGAAGCCTTAGCTATAGGCCTAAGAGATAAGGCTGAGGTAGGTGGATTGAGGGTCACTAAGTGTAGGAGCACAGTAGAGCTCTAATGTAGGATCCCTTGTGGATCAGAGGTAGGGTTGTCCTCCCTGCCTGAGTGTAGCGCTTAACAGCCTAAGGTGGGTTATCTGCTGACCACTAAGTTGTAGTCCCTTTTGGCTGAGAAGTAAGTCTTGGAGGAGACTTAGAGATCTGAGGGATCTGAGGTGTAAGCTTTTTGAAGCAAGTTTTTGAGTTTGTGCCTAGTCCAACAAATCAGCTGGATAGGTGGGAGGGAAAGTGGATGTACCCAATTGGGTAACCACTATAAATATTTGTGTGCTTGCTGTATTGCTTGTTTCTCTCTTGTATTGCAGGTATTAAGGACAAGCTCTAGATCATTTAATAAGAAAACAACAAAAAGATCTATGAAAGTTTAAAACACCTATTCACCCCCCCCCCCTTTAGGTGGCTAGCTAACCATGAAGTAATAACTTTCAAGTGGTATCAAAGGGAGGTTGCTCAAAAAGGATTTAACAATCTGAGTACTCCTCTATGGTTAGCTATAAGATATAAGAATGGGGTTTGGTGTAAACTACAAGGAACTGGGGGCCATGAAATTACCAATCTGCATAAAGAAGGGGCATTGGAAGAATAGAAGGGCATCTTCTTCCTCACAACACAGAAGGAAATCCTCTAAGGAGGATAGGTTTGCTCCTAACTCTAGCAAACATACTTCCTCTAATGTTATTTATTTCTGCTGTCGCAAACCTGGGCATGTAGTTGCTGACTACCCATTGAAGAGGAAAGGAGGAGTGAAGAAGCACCACAAGGGAAAGAAGAAAGAGAAGTCCCTTGTGGCTAAGAAGGAAAATACCTGGTCTGACACTTCCTTTGGGTCAGACAGTGAAGAAGAAGAAGCCTAGATTAGGCCAATGGCTATTGCTGAAGGAGAACCTGAAGAATACCCTGCTGCTAGGATATGGATCAGGGCCCATCTGTCACATTCAGATTGTGACTTAGAGGTGGATGAAGATAAAGAAGGAGATGCTCAATGTCATGGAGTGATGGCAATGACAGATGAAGAGAGCATCCAGGCTCAGCCTGGATAAGCTATGGTAAGTGCTAAATCTCAACCTTCTATTTCAAGTCATGAGGCTAGCTCAGACTCTAAAGCTCAATCATAAAGAGATGAAGGGGATTCAAATTCTTAGGATGATGTCAACTCCATATTTTCCAAGTATGGAGAACTTCTTGAAGCATTCAAGAGGTGCAAGCTCCTTGCCAAGAGACAGGAAAAAGGGCTTCTCTGTAAGACCCCATTTTTTTCCTTTTAAACCATCGGGGTCTTATGCCAAAAATTACCGCTTTGCGGTGGCACCGACACTCGGGAAGGCTGCCACTACAAAACGCCAATTCTATCGGCCTTTTTCGATCACAATAGAGAGAGAAGTAAATATAACATGTCCACATAATCATATATGAAAGAAGATCACAGTAAGTCCATCAATATATAGAAAGAAGACAGAGTACTACAAAAGACCAGTACAGGTGAAATAAAAATGGGCTTAAGCCCGGTACATCAGATCCTAACTACATATCACTCGCGGAAGCTATAAGATAGTACTAAACACTCACGGAGCTGGTCACAGGTGCTCCGGAACTAGACTGGCCCACCTCTATGCGCAACGTACTCCGCTGGTGCTGGTCCCTAGACTGCTGGTCCCTGGACTATTGGTCCCTGTCTCCCATTCGGAGCTCCTGTAATATTGTGGTTCGAAAACCATTAGTCATAAAGACTAAGCCCTATCATCCCCTACCCCTCCGCCCACGCTCCTAGGCACCGAGCGGAGAGGAGGATAGGGAAACTATAAAGGTGGAGAGTAAGCAAAGTTGTTGGCAGTGGAACTAATCTAGTAGTTATTCATATTGTATATCAGCTAAGTAAGAAAGGTACAATCTAGCAGTTCTAAAATAGTGAGCAGTAAGGTTAACATGTAGTAAGCAGTATGAATATAAGAAGACAAATAGAAAATAAGTAAGTAACCTTAACTTATATGAGTGCCCATACAAATATATAAGTTAAGGGGTCTTCTGTAAGGCTCCCACCTTATAAAAAGTCCCATACCGATTTATATGTTGGGGTGTCAGTTGTATGCAAATATGAGTGTAGTGATATGCTATGACATGATTCATGCAAGTGCAACTCACGCACACGACTCTATGCGCACAGACCTTTATTTCCACCTATTCGGGCAACTAGCCTCACTCCCAGGAACCTCTGTAGAGGCAAACAGAGACAGTGGGTCGGGCCCCCCACTCCTAGGCGGGTATCCACACTACCAGGCATAGCCCTTCCGTACGCCCCTAAAAGAACACAACCTAGAGTATCCGCGTACTAGTGCTGGATGTATACACAAGACTTTCTTTGGCTAAGTGTCCCACACCGCCGAGTCTATGTACCGATATCGGTGTGAATGATAGTCAAATACCGAAGACCCACCACCTTATTAAATATTTAAACCCTCGAGCCCTCGGCTCCCCGGACTGTCCCGTCCGTGCATCTACCTTCAGAAGATACCGACTGAAAGACAATTAAACTAACCTACTCAACCTCCCTAATTATCGGGGTGTGTGAATGTGAAACTCTAGTTATACTAGTTGCTCTTTTAGTTTATTTTTCCTACGATTTACGTTAGCCCAGGACTGCCCCCGGCATACCCCGTGAAGGACTCTCAAAGGGCACTAGGAACTATTATGGTAGCTGAAGCCCATCATTCCCTTTCACAAGGCACTTACTTTTATTGGTTAATACCCATTACCCGATCCCCTTTAAATTACTTCGGATCAAACCCTAGTGTATTAAGACTCTTCCGCTCCTACCGGGGAGGACGATCTTTCGTCAATCCCGAGCACCTCTTATGACTAGACAATCTACCACCCTATCCCTGTCTTGGCCCCTGAGGGTACATTCTTATTCATTCCTAGTCATCTTGCTAATACTCCAATCCCCAAGATCATTTTGCACCATAATATAACTTATGCAGTTTCGACTAAACGCAGACCATTCTAAGCTATATGAGATGCACAAAGGGAGGTACACCAAATTGTATTCAAAAATTCCTATAAAATTTACTAGAGGTCTATCATGTCCTACTTAGTCTAAAATCAGAGATTCATAATTTTCCTAAATTAACCTATATTTAATTATTTTCTTCCAAAACTATAATATGGAGATTTTGAACATGAAGTACACTTTTTAGGTATGTATAAGGCTCCACAAAATTATGACAAATACTAAACAACAAATTAATAGCAAATCCAGATCTCATATAATTTTTGCAAGGTTTAATTCATTATTTCTTAATTTTGGAATATTTTATAAATCATAAATTAAAAGGGCAAGTAATGCATTTAAGCTTCCAAAAATTATACAAAAATTCTAATATGACAATTTATACCCTACAAATATCCTGACAAGGTTTCATAATTTTAAAGCAATAAATGAGCTCTGAATAAATTATTTACTAAAATTGCCCTTTTTAATACTTGTAAAAGAAATACTAAAAATAATGTTCCCAAATTCTAAATTAAATTTCAAGGGGTTCATACTAACTTTAAAACTACACTACCCAAGTTTCACCATAGTTCAGTGAGTTTTAATAACTTTTTCTATCACTATAATATTTGTGCCCTAAACTATGGTTAGGGTTTTGAGGGACTTATTCACTTTAAAATCCATTTAGATTTCTGCCAAAGGATTCTAGCTACTCTAGAATCCTCTCCACTAAGTTTCAAATCATATCAAGGTCATTTGACCACCTGCCCTACACAAACCACCAAGAACCATCCTTATGGTTTGGCCTTAGATCCTAGGGCAAATTTACCCCAATCCACACCATCTTCAATGGTTGAGTGCTAGAAATCATGCCTAGTCAGTGGTCAAAATCTCAGCCTCTGTTGAGGTAATTTGACCACCCAAATCACAAAGTGCACTTTTGACCTAAAAACCCTTAATAGGGCAAAGCTTAGGTTTGTTCATTTCCAATCTAAAACATCTCCAAATGAGATGAAAATTTTTACAGAGCCTTATGATGAACCCAGGGACCACTCACCAAAATTTTGGAGGGTTTGAAAGTCATTAGTCCATCTAATTAATTTACACTAAGATTATTAAATAATTACAAAAACTATAAGAAAATAATATCCAAAAATTCCCATTATTGGATATGTTGTAGGTATAGCTATGGGTAACCCCCTGACCATATTTCAGTTCATTTGGTCAAGGTATGAAGAGTGAGAACACATTTTAATCTCTACCTAGCTCTAGGTATAGATCCCACCAAAAGAGGTGCCCTGGTCAACCCAGTTGACCAAATTGACCCAAATTTATTATAAAATAGATTAGACCCATAGGGCTACAAATTATATGTTAACCATTTCATCATATAGAGCCTTTAAGTAGTTTTCATTAATTTTCTAAAGTGCCTGTTATTTTAGTACAGAAAAATCATTTTTAAAGGAAAGTATTTAAATGATCAGCACAGATCTTGAAGCAAGATCCGACGGATGCTGAATCGTCTTCTTCCTCCAACGAAAGGCCATGATTGGCCGAACCTGTAACTTATTCCAAGTGTTGTCTCCGGCCATCCAGCCTCCTCCCTGGCCGGCCACCGCCACCACCACCTCCGTTGAGGTGGCGGCAATCACCGGGCGGCGGCGCGACTGCCGGAGAGGTGTTTTCCGGGGAACCCGAAAGCAATATTTTTTGTGGGAAAAACTATGAATAGGAGCTCTTCCCGATCAGGCTCAGTTGAGCTCGATTCTCAATCCTAAATAAGGCTAAGATCTACCCGTAGAGAGAGAGGAGGGTAGGACCTTATTCGCGGGATGGAGGCGTGCAGTTCGACGGAAAGCCATTTCCGATGGTGGCGCCGCTCTACTTCCACAACAGCATAGTGGGAGAGCTCGAAATCTTCAGGTAAAGGTTGGGAAACGTTCCTCTTAGGCCACTGATGGTGTTTAAAGGCTTGGTGAAGGAGGGGAGAGGCCAAAACTTCAATGGCCATTAATGTCATTGAAAGCTTGGCTCGGCCATGGAGGAGGTGGGGTGAACCTGGCTTAATCCAGCCAAGTAACGACAGGAAACTACTCCTCTTCCATAGAGGAGTTGAATCCAGTCACGAAAGAGGAGGGGAAGGGAGCCACGACATCAAGTGCCATTATTGGCCATGAAAGCCGGTGCTCGGCCATGGCTGAAGCTTTCTGCATGTTCATAACCGTCGGCAACGTGGCCTACCTCCATTTGACCAGTCTACATTTTAAAATAAGACTTAATTAGGTCTTAATAAAAGAAACGGCTAATTAACACCTCCTGGCCCACTTCTCGAAACGGCCCGGTTCAACTGAACCAACAGCCAAGCCAAAACTATCGAAAAAAATTCTAAGTAAAATGGCACCATCTAGCATACGGCATTGAGTGAGCTCAGCTCACTCAACACCATCCCGCCTATGGCATTGAGTGAGCTCAGCTCACTCAACGCCATCCATACTACGACGTTGAGTGAGCTGAACTCACTCAACACCATCTAGACTACGGCGTTGAGTGAGCTCATCTCACTCAACGCCATCCAGTCTACACAGGATGGCATTGAGTTCAGTCAGTGCACTCAATGCCGTTCAGCTTATGGCGTTGAGTGCACTCGACGCACTCAACGCCATCGATCCTGAAAGATGGTGTTGAGTGCAATCAGTGCACTCAACGCTAATCTACTTATGTCGTTGAGTGCACTCGACGCACTCAATGCCAGCCAGCCTTTTGCATTGAGTGCACTCGACGCACTCAACGCCCAAGCCCAAATCATATTTTAGGTAAATTTCTGACCTACTATTTGCAGACCAAGGTGATTTTCACCTTGAGCCTTGGTCACTTGGCCTCCTTGGGCTTCCTAGGGTTTTGTCATGACTTGGTCATGGCAAAACCTTTCCTAGGGGTCTGGTCGGAAATGGGATGTTACATTTTCAGTCTTAAAAGCAAGTGTGAAGACCATGAAAAAGACCTCACTGACATAGCTGCACAAATAGCCCAACTCAAAGACACCATTGACAGGGAGTCTGTGGTAAGAGTCTCAAATGAGAAACTTATCCACAAACATAAAGATGATCTCCTAAATAAGAAATTGTTGGTGGCCAAGTTTCTTAAGACAAGCACTGTGCTTCCCTTAATTGACACACTCTTTACCCAAAAGGGTAAGAAAGGGTTAGGATTTAAGGGACCTTCTAGACCTCCCAATCAAAAAGGAAAGGGGAAGGCACTAGTTATGCCTCTAGCCACATTGCCTCCAATCTCTTTTCAGAAAGTCCTGTTGCCTTCTAATAGGTATGACCATGAAAGACGTTCTGGTCACTGGGAGAATGGCAGATCCACTGGTATGGACAAATATGCCCATAGCCAAGATAGAAGATAGAGCCATGTGAAGGCCTTTAAGGCTGCCCATGAGGAAATTCAAATGGCCCATCCTGGACCATTTATTTTGGTGCCTCGGCCCCTAAACTCAAGGATATTGCTGCTGTAGGAAATCCGAGTCATCCAGCAAAAGTAATGACTCAAGGTGAGTCTTTTAGCAAGGCTAAAATGGCAGTTTCTGATGCAATCAGATGCATGTTAGCTGAAAAGAGACATGCAGCTGGTGGATCTTAGAAAAGACCAAAACAGCCAGTTGAAAGACTTACCTTCAGTCAAATGGCTACTGGAAGAAATCAGAGACATACAATAGCACATCTTCCCACTGTTTAAGGAGCAGTCCAAGCAAATGCTGGCCTTAAATAGAAAGGGAGATATAATGTCCATGAGTGCTGGTGCTGTAGCAAAGTGGGCCACTATGATGTAGATTGTTGGCACAATAATTCTGTGTCTAGAGCAAGAGTAAGCCAACCTGTCAAAAATGTTGCAGGTAGGTAAGTCAGTTTTATGACTAATCAGAACCTAGGACCCAATACCTATTTGGGTCCTAAGGTAAGGTAATTCTATTTTGTAGGTTAGTCTTAGTGCCCATCCCCCATGTGGCACTTGGATAGAAGATGTTCCAGAACTTGGACTGGAACAAGAAAGTTGTCTTATGGTTCATACTCCAGTGAGGAAGAGACCTAAGATCAATAGTTGGTGATGGATATTGACCATCTAGGATATTCCTCTTACTGCCCAAGAGGAAGAGAATGTTGAGTGAAATCCTGAAGAAGGACAAGTACACACTCATGGATGAAATCCAGCTTGATCCATCCAATAGGTCTGTCTGGTTGGACAAAGATTTTCTGCCATACTAGCAAACTAGGAGAAGAACTAGAGGGTTGTACTCATCTCTGAGGAAAGCACAGGTAGCAATTCTGAGAGTAGCAAGGAAGGAGCACATAATGCTCAGCTGAAAAGTTTCTCAAGTGGTATCATCAGCAGTTAGACTCTTCAGAGGAAACTTGAAGAGAAATGTATGCTTAGGATTCAATATCATCTGAACCTATAGCAAGGTATGTCCAAGTCAGTGGGCTTTATGGATAGGATCTGTGCAAATGCTGATGGGGAGCATGTTCAGTCAAGGTTACTAGACAAGCCTAAATCTTACCCAAAGTTCCCCAATATAGAATAGATCAGCATTACTGCTGAGGATCAGCTTGCCCTCTTGGACATTGCATAAGCTGAGAGGGATACTACCCAAGTGATGGAATCTATTGGAAGAAGGTAAGCCAATTAGTTTACTAGAATAGCTGGATTACTCCAGCTATTATTGATACAAGTCAGCTCATTCCTATTGGAATAACAGTATGAATAAAGACTTAGTATCATGATGAAAGGATGGCTCATGGAAAGATCACTCAAGGTTCAATTGGTCTTAAAGTCCAACAGCTGCAAGAGAAAATTCGGCCTCATGAGAAGAGAAAGCTGACAGCTGTATAAATGGTATCATCTGCAATCAACTAGGGGGAGAAGAGAATCACAGCAGACCAGCTCCTCCCTGTATATTTAGAAACCAAGAAGGGATTGATCAAGTGGTGATCAGGTGTGCAGATAAATGTGATGATGAAAGAAAAGGGATAGATACTACTCTAGAGGGGGGGGGGGGTAAATAGAGTAATCAAAATTGCACTAGCAAAGTTGATTGTCTACTCAACTCCCTTGGAGTTAATTGCGGAATGAAGGTTATAGATATTTGAGAAGTAACCCTAAAGCCTAACACAAGTGTTGTGCACAAGAGGCAGCCAACTGTAATTACAGTTAAGGCTTGGAAACCTAAATAGCAACTAGCAAACCTAGTTAAAACTATTCACAGCCAACAGCACAAGTAATAAATCAAATAACCAGACGACACAAGGGAATTTATAGTGGTTCCCCAAACAACTTGGGTACGTCCACTCTTCTACCAACAAGGTAGGAATCCACTCAGGTTTTTGATCAGGTGCCCTGACACCAATAAGATCTGCTTCAGGTAGATCTAGAAACCCTTTAGACTTTTGATCAGGTGTCTAAAAACCAACACAGGTTTTTGATCAGGTGCCCTGCCACCAAGGTATACTTTTGAAGGGAGTAATAACCCTTTACAGGAGGGGTAAAGGAGGTTAAAATGTCTTCTCTATTTTAAATAGAATTAAAGAAGCTCAAGAACTTGCACTGAGCTAGAAAGCTCTAAAGAGTCAAGGCTCCCCCTGGCTAAAAGAATGTCCAGGTGAAGTCTTGCTTTAGTGCAGAAAACACTTCAGAAAATCTGAAGGAAAAAGCTACAAGAAGATAATAAATATGAAATGAAAATTCTTCTTCAGACAGCTATCTTCTTCTTCTTCTTCTTCAAAAAGCTCTGAGTGAAAATCTTCCTGTAAGCAGGAGAACTCAGGTTGAAGAAAAGTGAAGAGCTAAAACTTCTTCTCAGTTGGATGTGAACGAGCTGAGAGTAGTTGTAAACTGTAAGTTGTAAGCTTGAATGTTGTTTTTAGCTTTTGAACTCATTTTCCTGAATGAACTCTCTTTTTCTATATGAACTGATTTTAGCTATCTGAACTAGTTGATTTCTTTCTCCAAAGAGTTCTTTATATAGCAGCAGCAGCAACGACTCTAATTTGAGTTTGAATCTTGTCTTCTACTGAAATCTGCAAGCTGGGCTGCAAATAGCATAAAGCAAGAACAAAAAAAACTGCAGACAGATATCCTATAAGAGGATAAAGCTTTCTAAGAAGCTGCAAGTAACTCTGATAAAATAATACTAGAGAAAGTCACATCAGAAGAGACTCTTTACGGCCAAAGAAGACTTTTTGAGTCTAACGGCTATAAAGGACAGTCTGGCAGATAAAGCAGAAAACATATTTCAACTAATAAGACAAACAACTTTGTCAGAAAAAGATTGGCTCATGCATAAGGAATGGAGCAGATATTGCATGGAAATAATATCATAAATTTGTTCAAATAATCTTTTATAAAATATGCCAAAATAAATATGAAATAAATCACATCATAGAAGATGACAAAATTACTAAAGACATACAGCAAAACGTCGAACGACCCTCAGAGATCATCGACCGAAGCACATAGATCGTAGACCTATCAGACAGATAGTCGAACGATACAGATAGTCGAACTATCAAAGAAGATAGTCGAACTACCTCAGCAAATAGTCGACCTATCAAAACAGATAGTCGACCTATCAGATAGTCGATCTATTAAGGCAGATAGTCGAGCTATCAAGCAAAACAGATAGTCGACCTATCAAACAGATTGTCGAACTATACAAGAAAACAGATAGTCGACCTATCAACAGATAGTCGAACTATCAAAGAAAACAGATAGTCGACCTATCAACAGATAGTCGAACTATCAAAGAAAACAGATAGTCGACCTATCAACAGATAGTCGAACTATCAAAGAGAATAGATAGTCGACCTATCAACAGATAGTCGAACTATCAAAGAAAACAGATAGTCGACCTATCAATAGATAGTCGAACTATCAAAGAAAACAGATAGTCGACCTATCAACAGATAGTCGAACTATCAAAGAGAACAGATAGTCGACCTATCAAACAGATAGTCGAACTATCAGATAGTTGAACTATCGAAGCAGATAGTTGAACTATCAAGAAAAGCAGATAGTCGACCTATCAAACAGATAGTCGAGCTATAAACCAAAATAGATAGTCGACCTATCAATAGATAGTCGAACTATCAAAGACAACAGATAGTCGACCTATTAAGCAGATAGTCGAGCTATAAGGAAGACGATCGCCGATCGGCTGATCGATGATAGTCGAGCGACGTTCGACCATAGTCGAACAAAAAACAACTTAACCAAATATTCATCTGGAAAAGTGATAAGCCTAAACAAGAGCAAACTAACTAAATAACTAACCTTTGACCATAGATAAATCTTGGGTCAAGAGACTAAAAGAGAAGACTGAACTCAAATCAAAACTAGGGTACCAACAATCTCCCCCTATTTGAGTTAAGTCTTTCAACAACTAAACACAAAACTAATTACTGAAAATAAATAAAATGCATGAAGAAAAATTTAAGCAGATAACATCAATCAATTAGATAAGCAAATAACTGTCAATCAATGAAATTTTAAGATGCTTCAGAATTAGGTTTAGGTTCAGAAGAACTAGAAACAAAAGTAATTTTTCTAGAAGCATCTAGAGCTTCTTTCCTTGACAGCTTCAGGTCTTGTTCTCCAATGATTTTCGATTCTGATGCCCTTGGGACAACTGCTTCAGGATGCTTTTCCATGTATTTTGAAGGATCAAATACCTCAGGTCTAACCTAGAATTTATCAAGCTCCTTCATTCTGAATTTGGACATAGTGGTTAATCCTGCAGTGTCTTTGCCTTCAGCTTTAGCTTTCTTAATTTGGACTGAACCAACAAGTTCAAGAAATCGAGCCATCCTGAAATTAGGATCAAGCTCTTGGCTTTCATATACATTTTCAGAGGTTGTATCAACAGGTTTCACAGCTTTAAACTTAATAGACATGTCTAGCAGACTTTCAGCTGGCTCTTTATCCTGAATAACTAGATAAGAAGGAGGAGCAAACTCAGCAAATATCTTGCTAGATTTTTCAGAGAAAATAATTCGCTTACCTTTTGAAATAGCCTTCACAGCATGATCTGGCTTTGGAGAGGTTGAGCTCTTGAGTTCTTCGGAAGGAGGAGGAGAAAAAGTTGGTCTTTGATACACTACCTCCTTTACTTGTTCCTTAAAATCAGCATCAAGTCTTTGATAGCCAGATTGCGTTTTACCTTGATATCCTTGAGAACTTTTCCTTTGTGATGATTGAGATGGGTTAAACCTATCAGACTGAGCAGAAGGATTTGCAGATAGGTTTCCAGAGGCTCCTGCACTGGGAGGTGGAGGAGGAGGACCTCTAGGAGTCCATCTTGGGACAGGACTGTCATACCTCTTTGACTTCTTTCTTTGCTTCTGCTGATTTTTAGAAAATGTCATCCAGTGCTGGAATTCTTTAGATTTAGGATCAATGCCTTTCAAGATATAGTAGGGAGTATCATTGTTAGGATTTGGAGGAGGAGGAGCCACAGCTTTTCTTTTCTTTTTAGCAAATCTCTTTCTCTTAGACTCATCAGATTCATCAGAATCAATCTCATCCTCAGAATTTGAAGAAATAGGAAGATCATACGGATCAATTGCCTCTTGCACAGCTCTTTCCTTCTCTTTTAGGGCAGCTTTTTCTAATTCTTCTTCCATGGCATCCTGTGCCAGGAGAGTATCTAAATCCAATCCAGGGGAATCATCACAAACAGTTGACATTTCAATTTGAACATCTGAAGCCTTTTCTTGTTGATCAGAAACTGTCATAAGGACCAGTTCTTCTTGTACTGCTAACTGAGCTGGCAGAGCAGCCTCAGAATCTTGAACAATTTGTTCTGGTTCAGTTTGAACTTCTGGAGCTGGTTGGTGATCAAGCTCTTGGACATCTAATACTTCTTCCATTTTATCTATAGTATTATGAACAAAAATTTGCTAAATGACATCGAATCATTCCTTCCAGGTATTCCCATACTAGCATATCAGTTATCAAGTCTAAAAAGTGAGTAAAAGGGATACCTTCAGAATTGTCCTTTGAGTGTCCTAACTCCCATAATTCATCTAGGAAGGAAGTAATAACTCCTTCTAGGTATAGGGCAACCAGGGGAGTGGAGCATTCTTCTAGGCATACTTTGACAATGAATTCAGACTTCATTATAACATCAGAAATTTCTTTTTCAGACAATGGAGGAGGAGCTGATTCTTCTATCTCTTTCTCTGCAACTGCAGGAGGATCTGCTAGAGGGGAGGCCAAGGGAAGCTCAGAGGCATCTTCATAAAGCATCTCCCCCTGCCTGATTTCAGTAGAAACTGAAACCAGGCCCCTAGATGAAGAGGGCTCAGCAGATTTTGAGAGTGCTTGGATGGCAGTAGTCAAAGATGAGATGGAGGATGCAAGGGGAGCAATTGCCTCTTCAATCATGATTTTGATTGAGGGGGTAATTAACTCCAGGATGCTAGAAATGAATGCTGGAGTGATTTCAAATGATGATAGGGGAATCTCAGTGGATGGATGATCAGTAGGAATGGTGTATTCTTGATGAACTGGAGAGTGAACTGGAGATGGAGAGTGAGCTGGAGATGGAGAGTGAACTGGAGATGGAGAGTGAGCTGGAGAATGATGGGTGGATGCAAGATGATCAATGTGATCTGAAGGAGGAATTGGTGACTGAGGAGGAGTGGATATCTCAGAAACCAACAAATCAAAACTAGGATGAGATATCCTAGCAAGATGAGAAGGGAGAGGAGATGCAGGAGGTGATGCATGGAGAATTGTAGATGAATTAGGAAGATGAGAGGCAGAAGGTCGTACTTCAATTGAAGTTGATGGAACTTCAACTGAAGTAGACGATAAAGCAGATGAAGAAGATGGAAGGGAGAGATTTGCTGAGCCAGCTTCTTGAAGGAGGGGAGCGATTGAAGCAGTCCTGGTGCTCTCAGATGCAGTTGAAGCAACCCCTGCTGGAGCGGGCTTCAGAAAAGTCCTTTTCCACTTAGCGAACAAGGTTGGGTCCATCTTCTTGCTGGCATTGATGGAAGTAGCAGCTGAAACTAACAAATGGGGATATTTTTCCTTCAGAAAAATCCCAAGCACCCTACCTAGGGTAACTTCCTTCTTGTTGTTCTTTTTCCTTATTAAATCAAACAATACTCCTGCCCAGTTAATCTTCTTTTTGTTCACAATTGCACACATTAGGGCAAAATGTTGCCTTGTAATATTGTCATGGGCAGAGTGCTTTCCCAGTAGCACTTTTCCGACGAGTTCAGCAAGGAACTTTATCTTCAGCAGAAAATTCACCTTAAGCAGCTTAGTAGGAATGCCTTCGGCATGTCCCAACTCTGTCAGCATTCTCCCAAACTCTGGGGTATCTTGCTCGTAATCTTCTTCCCCATTTAACAATCCAAAAATTTCAGTTAAAATGGCGGGAGTCAAAGTTACCTCTTCTCCGCCAATTGTTCCGGTCATTGATTCGTCATTGGAGGACGAAGTGAAAGCCCATTCTTTAATCTCTTGAATGTTTATCTTTATCCTGGAGGACATGAGCTTTTCCAAACCTTGATCTTTGCATAGGTTGAGAATTTCCACAATTGCAGATTTGCAGCAACTGAAGGAATCGAAATCCACACTGAAGCCTGCATCGAACTTCACCACTGTCAGGAGAGCTGGAGCTATCGCCATCGAAGAGGCTGGAGAAGACGAGGGAGATGGCGAAGGCAAAATGACAGAAATTGCGAGACAAAGAGCAAGCAGGAAGAAGGAATGCGAGAAGACGCTCTCTGTCAACGATAAAAAGAAAGATCTCTTAACCTAGGTCGACCATCGGCTTTATATTTAAACAACAATCGTCGATCTATTTAAAAGATACTGGAGACGATGGTCGAACGATCGTTCGACGATCGTTCCTGAACCAGAGTAGTCGATCCATCGTTCGACTATTTCTGTCTTCACAAACAACAAGCTGTCGTCAACCATAGATCGACGATGGGCTCGACCTGTTCGACGATCTTCGAATGCCGGTCGACGATCTTCAAGCAGATAAGCTATCATCAACCATAGGTCGACGATAGGCTTGATCCGATCGACTATCTTCGAACGTCGTTCGACGATCTTCAAACAAGTTTCAACAAGGCTGACATCACACTTAGTCTCTTCCATTAATCATGCCTAGTTGAACCAAAAAGAACAGATGCTTCTATTCATCTAAGGGCTTGGTGAATATATCACCTCTCTGAAGGTCTGTGGATATGAACTCAAGGCTGATCTTGTTCTTTTCCACACAATCTCTTAGGAAATGGTGCCAGATCTCAATGTGTTTCGTTCTAGAGTGGTGCACAGGATTTTGTGCAATAGAGATAGCACAGGTACTATCACACATGATTTTTATGTTCTTGTGTGTGTACCCATAATCCAAAAGCTGGTTTTGAATCCACAGGATCTGTGAACAATAACTAGCAACTGCTATATATTCAGCCTCTGCAGTTGAAGTTGAGACAGAAGCCTTCTTCTTATAAAACCAAGAGACCAATCTCTCTCCCAGGAACTGGCAAGTTCCTGAGGTACTTTTCCTGTCAACTCTACAGCCAGCATAATCAGAATCAGAATATCCAATTAATTCAAATTCTGACTCAGCTGGGTACCAAAGTCCTAAATTTGGACATCCCTTCAGGTATCTCAAGATTCTCTTGAGAAGAATCAGATGAGATTCCTTGGGGTTGACCTGGAACCTAGCACAAAGGCATGTAGCAAACATTATATCTGGCCTACTTACAGTTAAATACAATAGGGAACCAACAATGGCCCTATAATTCTTTTGATCAACAGGCTTTCCCTGATCATCAGAATCTATAAATACATTAGTAGCCATAGGTGTATGCATTACTGAAGCATCAGCCATCCCAAACTTCTTTACCAATTCCTTGGCATATTTGGATTGGGAGATGAAGATGCCATCAGCATCTTGCTTTAATTGGAGACCAAGAAAGTAAGACAGCTCACCCATACTACTCATCTCAAACTTAGAATGCATCAAGTCAGAGAACTTTTTGCACAGTTTGGGATCAGTGGAACCAAAAATAATATCATCCACATACACTTGAACTAACAGGATTGTGTCCTTGTGATGCTTGACGAAGAAGGTTCTATCAACTACTCCCCTAACAAAGTTGTGCTCTAACAGGAAACTAGCTAGAGTCTCATACCAGGCTCTGGGTACTTGTTTGAGTCCATAAAGAGCTTTTTGCAACTTGAAATCATGTGAGGGCTGAGTTGAAGAAACAAACCCAGGTGGTTGTTCAACAAATACCTCTTCCTTTAGCTCACCATTTAGAAAGGCACTTTTGACATCCATCTGAAAGACCTTAAACTTCATATAGGCTGCATAGGCTAGAAAGATCCTTATTGCCTCTAGCCTTGCAACAGGAGCAAAGGTTTGGTCATAATCTATACCTTCCTCCTATCTGTAGCCCTGAGCTACAAGCCTAGCTTTGTTCCTTACAATGATTCCATTTGCGACCAACTTGTTTCTATACACCCACTTGGTGCCTATGATTAGTTGGCCTTTAGTTCTTGGAACCAAAGTCCATACTTTACATCTTTCAAACTGATTGAGTTCCTATTGCATAGCAAGGATCCAGTAGGGATCTAGCTCAGCATCTTTAATGGTGAGGGGCTCAATCTGTGAAAGGAAACAAGCGTGCGTCACATCCTGTCTTAGCTGATGTCTTATTTGAACACCAGCTGATATGTCTCCAATCACTCGAGATGTAGGATGATCTCTAAGTGTGACAACATCAGCAGGTGGGATGTGATCTTCAGCAATAGTTGGGATTAATTCCTCAGGAGGAATTTGATCTACTATTGGTGATACAGCAACAACTTCTGCAAAGTCTTCATCACTGTCTGATTCAGTGATATGAAGAGTTGATAGATGGAGAATCTCTTGAGTGACATCTTTATTAGATTCTTGTACCTGCAATGAACTTGAGGAAGGGGAAGTTTCCTTCTCCTTGTAAAACATTTGAGATTCATCAAAAGATACATGCACAGATTCCTCAATTTTAGAATATGATTTATTAAATACCCTATAAGCTTTGCTTACTTGGGAATGTCCAAGAAAAATTCCCATTGAAGCTTTTGCTTCAAATTTTCTAAGGTATTCTTTATTATTATTATGAATGTAAACTACACAGCCAAATACTCTAAAATAACTTATTTTAGGTTTCTTTCCTTTAAGCAACTCATAAGGAGTTTTACACTTAAGCTTGTGTATAAGACTTCTGTTCAGCACATAATTAGCTGTGCTAACAGCTTCTGCCCAATAGGAAAGAGGCATGTTAGCATCTGCCAATAATGTTCCTGCAGCTTCAATCAGGGTTCTGTTTTTCCTTTCCACTACCCCATTTTGTTGGGGAGTTCTAGGAGATGAGAAGCTATGTTTGATACCTTCTCTCTCACAGAATTTTTGCATGAGAAGAGAGTCAAACCCAGTACCATGATCACTTCTGATCAAGGCCACATGAGTAGAGTACTCAGTCTGCACACATAATAGAAAATCTGTCAGGGCTTTGAAGTTATCAGCCTTAGTTCTCAAAAAGAATACCCAAGTGAATCTAGAGAAGTCATCTACAATGACTAGGGTGTAATACTTCCCTCCTAAACTCTATACATTTATTGGGCCAAATAGGTCCAAATGTAATAAATACAGGATTCTAGGAGAATCACTTTTATTTACTGATTTAAATAAATTCTTGGTTTGCTTGCCTAATTGACAAGCCTTGCATAGGCTCTCCTTCTTGTAGGGGCAAGAAGGTAAACCTCTAACAAGGTTGTGCTTAGATAACCTAGATATGTTCTTGAGGTTAACATGGCTAAGAATTTTATGCCATAAGGTATTGTTATTTGTTACTTCATTAAATAAGCAGATTTCAGAGTGAGTTGAGTTAAAATCTACTAAATAAATGTTACCTTGTCTAATACCTACTAACACAACATTATTATTTAAAGTAATATTACAAAGAGAGTTAGAAAATGATACCTGGTATCTAGCATCACATAACTGACTTACTGAAATGAGATTATGCTTCAGTCCAGTTACATAAGCAACTCTATTGAATGTTACAGCTCCAATTGTCATCCTGCCATAGCCTTCAGTTGACCACAGCTTGAATCTCCAAAGATCACCTTTGGGCCAAGCTTGGCCTTGAACCTTGACAGATGTTCTTTATTTCTTGTCATAGGCTTGGAGCAACCACTATCCAAATACCACTTATTTTGAGTGATTGGATAGGTCTTCACCTGCAAATAAATCAATTAAACATTGTGGACCCAAGTAACCTTGGGTCCCTTGTTATTCACATAAGAAAAACTAGAAATAAATGAAAAAGCAGGTTGAGGGTGATAACCTAACGGGTAAGATCTCCTAGGTGGGATTCTCCATGCAGATGATGGGTCAATGAACCTAGGGTTTCTATTTACATTCGGGTTTCTAAAGTTCTGGTTGAAGTTTTGAAATTCATGTTGAAAACATCGATCAGCGTTCGACGATGGGTGCTCAGATCGTCGATCTCCGTTCGACCACTGAGCCTGCGATCGTCGAGCAGCGTTCGACGCTCTTTGTATTTCCTTAAACTTTGGTTTTCTTTTCTCTCTCTTAGCTTTATTTAAAGCTTTATTAACCTGATTAACTTGCTCAGTGTTTTTTATTCCACTAGCTGAAATAAAATTCACTGGAGTTGAAAGATGGTTTTTAAGAATAATTTGGGGTTCACTAGATGAAGCTCCTAAGCTTAATTTGTTATTGCCTGACCTAGTGTTAGACATGCTGGTTATTTCAAGCAGCTTAAGGCTTCTACCATTCAGAGATTCTTCTAACCTTTTGGACTTAGCTAATTCATTCTTATGGAATTTTATTTCTTCACTAGAATTAGTGAGTTCTGCTGTTAACCTAATGTTTTCATTAGAGATAAGTTCAGATTCAGCAAGTTTACTTCTAAGGTCCTTAATTTCCTTTTCAGAACTAATTAAATCTAAACACAAAGATTTAAAATCTGATTTAAATTTAGCAGATGTAAAATCGTAAGAAGATAATACATCATCTTCTGTTGGCATTTCTTCATCAGAATCTGAACTCTCTACAGCTGAGTGATTGCTGCAGGTATCAATTGCCATCAGTCAAACTTCCTTTGCCTTCTTTTCTTCCTCATCCTCACTGGAGCTTGAGGAGGAAGATTCCTCATCAGAATCGCTCCAGGTTTCAGCAACAAAACCTCTCTCCTTCTTTTTGTTCTTGTAGGAGGATGGCTTGGAATGCTTCTTGTGCTGATCCTTGTCTTTCCTTTTCTCTTTATTCTTTTCCTCTGGACAGTCTGGAAGAATATGTCCAGGCTTCCTGCAACCATAGCAAATTATTTCTTTAGTAGGAGTACGATCATACCTTGGTTTTTCTTCATATTTTGAAGATTTCTTTCTGAATTTTTTCCTTCCCATCTTGAGAAACCTTTTGGCAAAAAATGCCATCAGTTCCTCATTGGACTGGCTTTCTACAGAAGCATCAGCAGCTTTGAGAGCAAGGGTTTGCTCTTTTCTTGTGGGAGTTGGAGTCTTTGCTTCAGCCTCAACTTCCCTGGACTTCAGCACTTGCTCAAAGGACTTGAGCTTGCCGAGAAGGGCTTCTATTGAGATTTCTATTGTGCTTCTGGCCTCCTTGATAGGCCAGATCCTCAGATCCCATCTGCTAGGTAAGCACATAAGAATCTTATCATTGACCTCTGTTAATGATATATCCTTATCAAGAGTTCTCAGCTCATTGATGATTGAGCTGAGCCTTGTGTACATTGCTTCAACTGATTCAGCATCAGTTTTCTTGAAATTTTCATACTGGGAGATAAGGTTGGACCTTCTGTCCTTCCTTTCATCAGCTGAACCAGCTACAATCTGGTTCAGTGTATCCCACATTGCTTTTGCTAAGGGACAGTCAGCAACTTTCTGGAATACTTCATCAGACATTGTCTGAGCTAGAATATTCATTGCTTTGGCATCTGCTATCTTTGCCTTTTTGTATTCATCATTGTAATCTGAAGTAGGCACTGCACTCACATCAGTTGATGATGAAGCGGTAGCTACAGCAAGTGCTCTTGGTGGTCCTGTCAAAATAGAAGCAAAAATACTCTCATCAATAGAGTTCATATATAATTTAATCCTTGCCTTCCAGATGCTAAACTTAGCTAAGTTGCATGCTGGAGGTCTGGTGCTAGAGTAATCCTTGGACTGGGCCATGAAGGTGAAAGTGAATATCTATAATCCTTGTATCTATCAGGATCTTGTGACTTAGGTGTCAGCCTATACAGTCAGTCAACCTCCCTCTGATACCAATTGAAAGAAAAACGATAGATACTACTCTAGAGGGGGGGTGAATAGAGTAATCAAAAATTGCACTAGCAAAGTTGACTGTCTACTCAACTCCCTTGGAGTTAATTGCGGAATGAAGGTTATAGATATTTGAGAAGTAACCCTAAAGCCTAACACAAGTGTTGTGCACAAGAGGCAGCCAACTGTAATTACAGTTAAGGCTTGGAAACCTAAACAGCAACTAGCAAACCTAGTTAAAACTAATCACAGCCAACAGCACAAGTAATAAATCAAACAACCAGACGACACAAGGGAATTTATAGTGGTTCCCCAAACAACTTGGGTACGTCCACTCTTCTACCAACAAGGTAGGAATCCACTCAGGTTTTTGATCAGGTGCTCTGCCACCAACAAGATCTGCTTCAGGTAGATCTAGAAACCCTTTAGACTTTTGATCAGGTGTCTAAAAACCAACACAGGTTTTTGATTAGGTGCCCTGCCAGCAAGGTATACTTTTGAAGAGAGTAATAACCCTTTACAGGAGGGGGAAAGGAGGTTAAAATATCTTCTCTATTTTAAATAGAATTAGAGAAGCTCAAGAACTTACACTGAGCTAGAAAGCTCTAAAGAGTCAAGGCTCCCCCTGGCTAAAAGAATGTCCAGGTGATGATGGCGCACCCCCTCCACCTCTACTTGGAGACGATGCTGACAATGATGAGGTTGACCCGGTTGCTGAGGCGATTCAACTAAAGGACGTGAGGCGTCACGATGATGCTAGCGGAAGGCTACGTTACAACCTCCGACCGCGGCGCGCAACATTCGTCGCACCGCATTAAAACATTTCCCTTTTCATGCTTTATTATTTCTATTTTAGGAATATAAAATTATCCAAGTTTGAAGTGATAATTTTATATTCAATATTGCACTTTTTATTTTTGCATTTGAACAATATTTTATTTGGTGTGCATTTAACCATTTGGATGGATGAGATTACATCTCCATCATGAATGGTTAAGGCTTGTTTGTAACTCCTATTTAAGGAGGCCTTGTTATGAGATAATTAGAGAAGAATTGAACCCTAAAATCCCCTTGAGGAATTTCGGCCAAGAGGAGGAAACCTCCTAGCCGCCGCCCCTTTCCCCCCTTTGCTTGTGGTGTGAAGCCGCCGGCCTCCCTTGCTCCCTCCATCCGTTCGGTGCGACTCCAGCGCGGCTTCCTTCGGTGCGACTCCGTGGAAGAAGGTTGCAAACCCTTCGGTGTGACACCGGTGGATCCGTGGAGAGAGTGATTCTCCCACAGTTATCTTGTGTGAACGTTCTCCGGTTGGGTAAAATATCTCATCCCTCCTTGTGTGATTTCTTCTAAATTAGTTGTGGTGGACCGCAAGTCGTTTTATCCGCTTTGTTAAATCAATCGCTGTACTTTTCATTTCGAAATCGCCGTTGCTAGGCTTTTTATTTTCGGATCGGGTGGATCCTATTTGCCGGAGCGGATCTTGGCCTATAGCCTTGGTTTTGCTCCCAAAAAGGTTGACAATCTTTATGTTAATTTGGGGAACGATCCGACTCAAATTTCGATCGCTATTTTCGAGTCGACCAATCCTCCTTGTTATTTTTATGTGCTGCGTTTGTGACGATGAAATATTGTGGGCGATAGGTGCTGTGTAGGTGCGGTAGATCTAAGGTGATATTGGGCGAGGAGTGAATTATTTCCGTAGAGATCTCCGATTCCGGGCATCCCTACATCAATTTGGTATCAGAGGCGGTCGTTTCAACTCCCACGTTGCAAACATCCTCTCTGCGTTCGTCGTTGGTTGATCTGAATTTTCTAAGATCTGAAATTTCGGATTGGTCTGCGTTTAGTAAATCCGTCGAAATTTTAAACTTGTCAAAAAAATCTGAAATAAAAACTGTAGCTTCCTGCACTTATTTCCAGCAACTTTAAAACAGAAAATTTTTTGATTCGGCCGCGTTAAGTCTGCCTGCAAATTAGAATATCGTAATTCTGTCTAGCTGGTCTGCAAATAGCGGGCTGAAATCTTCATTTTGCCGCAAAATTTCAAAAAAAAAATTTTTTTTTAACGATCTACGTGTTTCTCACATCACGCTTGTCAAAAAAAAATTTATTTTTATTCTAGCTACAGCCCTAGGAAAAATTATCTTTCATAATTTTCTGGGTCTTGCATGCGCACTAGGCTAGGCACGGAGTATTCGGCACCGTCTACGTCTAGGATGGCTGAGAACGAGCACGAAATTCGTAACGCTGAAGCGATAGCAGGTCTTCGTAACGATATGACGGAACTTAGGGCCACCTTAGCACAGATTTTACAAAATCAAGTTAGGCCACCCCCACCTCCCGCTAATGTTGAGTTGCCCCACCGGCGCCAACATATTTCCGATTCGGATTCGGATGGCGACTCCCCACGAGTGCCCCCTCGAGGCAATCGCCACGGGCGAGAGTTTGATATTACAAGGGCCATCAAAATTGATGCCCCCACTTTCGATGGTATGGGAGATCCACAGAATTTCCTCACATGGATAGTGGACATGGAATGCTATTATGATTGACACCATCTTACGGGCCCCCAAAAGGTCCAAGTTGTCAGGATGAAGCTAACCGGTCGCGCCAAAACTTATTGGCTGAATGAAGAGCGTAGACTAGGGACTGGGGACGGAGACCCGATTATTGGATGGACCGTCATGAAGAATTTGCTGACCGATCAGTACGTCCCCGCGTACCATCGGACACAAATGTTTGACGAGCTCGCCTCCCTGCGGCAAGGCTCCAATTCTGTATCAGAGTACATGGGAGAATTAAAGGACCGGTTGGTGCGTTGTAACCTGAGGGAGATCCCCGAAGTCACCCTTTCTAGGTTTCGTAAGGGGCTTCAACCCGATATTCAGCGGAAGCTCTTGCGTTATGGCCACACTGATTTGAACACCACATTCAATGCCGCCCTCGACATTGAAAAACACTTAGCCTCTAAGGCTCACTCCCGTTATTCTCATGCGAAAGGAAAATCCTCTACCGGAGCATCTTCCTCCACCTATCAAGATAAGGGGAAGTACCGGTCGGCCGAGTCCAAGTCTGTCGTGATCACGGCTAGGAACACCAAGAACCCCGCGAGTGAACGCATTCCAATCGGAAAGGTTAGCAAGACTAACGCCACATGCTATTCTTGCGGCATTCAAGGTCATTATGCCTTCGAATGCCCAACGAAGACTAAAGCCATAGCCCTATTAGAGTCGACGACCGATCTTGCGGATTATGTTTATGAAGCTGCTGAGGAAAGCGACCCGGAAGGGGTCCCAAGTGACTTAGAGGACGATCACCCCCTTATGATGATGCGTTGTATCTTGGCCACCCCTCGACCATTAGATGAATGGAAAAGGACGAGCATATTTTCCCTGATTTTTAAGAGTGGCGAGAAACTCTGCAAGCTGATTGTTGATAGTGGTAGCTGTGTGAACGTTGTATCAGAGAACGCCATAGCACGTATGTCCTTGACCACGGAACCACACCCGACCCCATATAAGGTCGCTTGGATCAACAAGATCTCCGTACCCGTTACCAAGCGATGTCTGGTCCCACTCTCATTCAAATCCTACGTTGATGAGGTGTGGTGTGATGTCCTTCCGATGGACGCTTGTCATGTGTTGTTAGGCCGCCCTTGGCTATATGACCGTGATGTTACTCATTTTTGTAGAGCCAACACATATGAATTCAAATTCAATGGCAAAACCGTCACCTTGAGACCGACCATCCCAAAGGAGCCCGTAGTTTTGGCTAAGGACACCACTATCCCAGTAGAACGGAAAGCATTGAATCTAGTTGGTAAGAAAGAGTTTGAGAGAGATCCGTTCCTTGATGGAATTATGTATGCGCTAGTCCTCCTAAGTGCGAAGCCCGATTCTAGTGTTTTGGATGAGTTACCTAGTGAGTTACGGGTACTATTGGAAGAATATAGGGACGTGTACCCGGATGAGCTACCGTCCACGTTGCCCCCGCTTAGAAATATTCAGCATGCGATAGACCTCATCCCGGGGTCTTCCTTGCCAAATCAACCCCATTATCGACTCCACCCCGCTGCTCACCTGGAGTTGCAGTCCCAGATAGAGGGCTTGCTAGAGAAAGGTTTCATTAGGACTAGTATGAGCCCATGCGCGGTGCCAGCCCTTCTTGCCCCCAAGAAGGATGGTACGTGGAGGATGTGCGTTGATAGTCGGGCTATCAACAAGATCACCATCAAGTATAGGTTTCCCATTCGCCGCCTAGATGATTTGTTGGATGTCTTGTCTGGGGCCACCGTATTCTCCAAATTAGATCTTCGGAGTGGCTATCACTAGATTAGGATACGAGAGGGCGATGAGTGGAAGACAGCATTTAAGTCGAAGGATGGACTGTACGAATGGCTTGTGATGCCCTTTGGGTTATCCAATGCCCCTAGTACCTTCTCCCGGATGATGACACATGTCTTTCAGCCATTCATGGGGAAGTTCGTTGTCGTCTACTTTGACGATATACTGATTTATAGCACCTCTACTACCGAGCACATCTCCCACATGAGAGTGATCCTTTCCACCCTGCGGAAAGAGACCTTATTTCTCAATCTTAAGAAATGCACTTTCAATGCCTCGGAGGTAGAGTTCTTAGGTTATATAGTCGGTTCACAGGGTATTCGAGTTGATCCGGGCAAGGTTCAGGTCATTAAGGACTGGCCCGTGCCAACCACCCTACGTGAGGTACGTAGTTTCCATGGGTTAGCCACGTTTTATCGCCGTTTCATACGAGACTTCAGTAGTATTATGGCGCCTATCACCGACTCTATGAAGAAGGGAGAGTTTACATGGACGAAGTCCGCCACCTATGCTTTTGAACGAATAAAGGAGCTTATGACTAAGGCACCTGTCTTATGTCTACCTGACTTTTCTAAAGTCTTTGAGCTCACGTGTGATGCATCTGGAGTAGGGATTGGAGGTGTCCTGAGCCAGGAGGGCCATCCCGTTAGTTATTTCAGCGAGAAGTTGTCGGGCCCAAGTTGAATTATTCCAATTACGATAGGGAGTTCTATGCTGTAGTCCGATGTCTACACCATTGGAGGCACTATCTGTAACATCCCATTTCCGGCTAGACCCCTAGGAGTCGGTTGGTTGCAGTAGAACCCTAGGGAGCCCAAAAGTTGAAATAAATCGACCAAAAGTGGAAATAAATTGACCAGGATTTCGGGTCACGGGTTGGTCATGCCTGTGACCCAGGCGTCACGCCCGTGACCTGGGGCGTGACTCCCTCGACGATCGTCGATCTAAAGTAGACGATCGTCGGGCGCAAAATTTTCCACCCGGCCCTGTCACGCCCGTGACCCAGGTGTCATTCCCGTGACCTGGGGCGTGACTCCTTCGACGATCGTCGATCCCAGGTAGACGATCGTTGGGCGCAGAATTTGCCTCATGGCCTGTCACGCCCGTGACTCACAATGTCACGCCCGTGACATAGGGCGTGACCACGCTCGATGATCGTCGATTTCAGCTCGACGGGCGTCGACCCAGAATTAGTCACCAAGCATGTCACGCCCGTGACCCTCAATGTCACGCCCGTGACATAGGGCGTGACCACGCTCGACGAGCGTCGATCTCAGTTCGACGCTCGTCGACCCAGAATTCGGCCATACGGGCCAGTCACGCCCGTGATCCGGGTGTCACGCCCGTGACCACCCTTCGACGATCGTCGATCTCAGTTCGACGATCGTCGAACCCAGAATTGGCTACCCGGGCCTGTCACGCCCGTGACCTATGTGTCACGCCCGTGACAAAGGCCGAAACGTCAGCCAGGCTGGAAATTTCGGTAACCGACGTTGTATTCAATTCGGATTATGGGAGGTTACACCAGGAGTATTTATGGGCCGTTTCAGTCCCTAATTAGTTAAATAAATAAAGAAATGTTAGTCCAATAGGTACTCGCCACCTGGCAAACGTCTCTTCGTTTCCAGCAATTAAATTCTCTGCATCATAACCGAAACGTTGATGAGAGAAATATTAATGGCCGTGAACATTTCAACCTTTCCCCTCCCTCCTTTCTTCCCTTTAAAAGGGGCTCCCTATACTCAGAGATGAAGTTTCCCGGTCCTTACCTGAAGTTTCGAGCCTCTTACTGTGCTGTAGAAGAATTCCGACGACGCCACCACCGCGCCATGACAGTCCAACGTCCATCTCACCGTCAAACCATGAATAAGTTCCTCCTCTACTCTTTCTTCTATGGATAGATCTTAGAAATCATTAGGAGAGATATCGGGCTCAAAAGAGCCGGATTGGGTGAGCGTTTCCATGCTTTTCCGAAATTTGCATGGTGGCGGGTTCGCCGGAAACCGTCTCTCCGGCGGTCGTGCCGCCGCCCGATGGTAGCCCTCACCTCAACAGAGGTGGTGGTGGTGGTGGCCGGCCAGGGAGATGGCTGGTTGGCCGGGAAATAGCTTTGGAAAAGCTACAGGAAAAATGAGTTTTCAGGCTTCTGGTTTCGGGCTGTTGAAGAAGATGAACAGTGGCATGAGAAATAAATTCTATTTTTAAAATAATTTCTGAATGAAATATCTGTCTTGTTAAATAAATTGGGAAAAATACCTAGAGGCTCCTACAGGAAATATGGTCAACATAGAAAATGTAGCCCTTGAAGTCTACTTTGATTCAAAATTAATTTCACCCAATTTGAAATCGTGGTTAGACCACAGCACCCTTTTTGGTGAGGTCTATCCAGAGGGCCGTCTGGACCTTAGAAAAATTCCCCGCTCTAAACCAGTCATCAAAATGACTTGAAATTTGACGTGTGGTCTAATCTTACATATATCTAGGTGCTATCCAAAAATGAGAATTTTTGGAGAATATTTTTCTATAGTTTTTAGAAAAATTCAATAATCTTAGCCGAATTTAATTAGATAGTTAAATAATTTCCAAACCCTCCCAAATTCTGGTGAGTGGTCCCTGGGGTCACCATAAGGTTCTGTATAATTTTTCATCTCATTTGTAGATGGTTTGGATTAGAAATGATCAACCCTAAGTTTTTCCCTAATAAGGGGTCTTAGGTTAAAAGTGCACTTTTGAAATTTGAGTGGTCAGATCACCTCAACAGAGGCTAAGATTTTTACCACTGGCTAGTAATATTCTCTAGCGCCCCCTCATGGAGTTTGAGGGGGATCGGGGTAAGTTTAACCTAAGAACCAAGGCCAAATCCTAAGGATGGATCTTGGTGGTTTGTGAAGGTCATGTGGTCAAATGACCTTGGATTGACCCGAAATTGGGTGAAGAGAACCATAGGGCCAATATAGTTCTCTGGATGAAATCTTGGTAGATTTGGTGACCATTGGGATACCTAAAGATCTAACCCTAGTTTAGGGTGCAAAACTTGTAGAGATAGGAAATGACACTAAAACACATTGAAAAGTATTGAGATTTGGGTAGACTGAATTATAAGGATGGTACAAGCTCTGGATATTTTTCTATGAATTTTAAGATCATTAATTTGGATACTTCATTAACGATGTAGTAGCTTGTCTGATTTGCTTAGAAAATTTATTATGAACTATATACTTCTTGGAAATTGATGAGATTTAGGCAGAGAACATTTATTATGGTTTTAAATCTCTGTGAATTTTTATGGGATTTTTGGATGTTTAATTCTAAGGCTTGCTTCATTAAGTATTATTTATCATGGAAATTGGATTAAATCTATTTTGGTGCTTAGCAAGCTGGTAAAATTATAATTCTTTGCACAATGATCTTTTCTGTACCATACTATTAATCAGTAATTTTTCTATATTTTTATGATGAGTAATTTTAGTACTCTCTTCTTTACATGGTAATAATGAGATTATAATGGATAAATTAATTAGAGGCTAAATACCTTCTGTAAAATCCTGTAAATTAGTATTTGATGATACCTTACTGTTAGTTAGTGATCGTAATTTTTGGGTGGCCATCACTTAAGAATACCAGGTAGTTCATGTTTAAAATTACCCGTGGCCAATCTTTGGGAAAAATTAAATAAATATCAGATTTTTAGGAAAATTATAAATTTTTGAATTTAGACTAATTAGGTCATGGTAGACCTCCAGTAAATATTATATGGGATTTGGAAGACAGTTGGGAGTACCACCCTTTGTATACCTCTTAAGGATTAGGACGGTTTGCGTTTAGTAAAACTACAGAAGCTGAGCTAGAGTGGGTAATGAACTTGGAGATGGAATTTTGATAGTTTGCTGGTTTGGACAGGATGAGTTAAATCAAGTTCATTATTGGAAGTTAGGATGGGTAGGGGTGAAGTTGACTAGCGATAGGTAGTGTTTGGGTTCGACGGGAGACCATCCTCCCCGAGAAGAGGAAGAGTCAAAGCCACCCTAGGAATAGCCCACTGTAATGTGAGAAGGGAAGGGGGTTAAGGGAACCAATCAAGTATAATAAGTGCCTTGGAAAGGGAGTTTTGGGATTCACCCCATCATAGCTCCTAGTACCGCTGCGAGCTCTTCACCGGGTAACCCTCGGGAAGTCCAAGGTTAACCTTAAATCTTAGGAATAAGATGATCAAGAGTAACCCTAATAATAGTTGTACCACACACCTACACTTGTACACTTAGGAAGAAGAAATGACATGGAATGGG
Organism: Platanthera zijinensis; assembly: GCA_039513925.1. Taxonomy (NCBI): domain Eukaryota; kingdom Viridiplantae; phylum Streptophyta; class Magnoliopsida; order Asparagales; family Orchidaceae; genus Platanthera; species Platanthera zijinensis. The sequence goes on from CM077094.1 coordinate 110,756,956, forward strand.
TAGAGTAGGTCCGTGGTCTAAGGGCCTACTAGTAGGGATGGTGGTTGGTTTTTAATTGGGAAGTCCAGGGAGCGGGATGCTCGGGGACTTGGTATATGCTTGGTAGCCTGGAGAGCTGGAGGCTCGGTAACATAAGAACTTGTGCTAATCTAATTATCATGATTGCATGTGCATAAAAGTGGTGGGTCATCGGTACTAGGCGATCGATCACACCGACAGCGGTACGTTGACTCGGCGAAAAGCCTGGTGGGTACAGCCAGCACTAATACGCGGATACTCTAGGTTGTGTTCTTCTAGGGGCGTATGGAAGGGCTAGGCCTGGTAGTGTGATTACCCGCCTAGGAGTGGGGGGCCCGACTCACTGTCTCCGTTTGCCACAGCGGAGGTTCCTGGGAGTGAAGCTAGCTGCCCGAACAGGGGGGTCTAAAGGTCTGTGCGCATAGAGTCGTGTGGGTGTGTTGCACTTGCTTGTGCATTTCATAGCATAATTGTGTGTCATAGCATAAACATGCCACCTAACGTATAAAATGGTATGGGACGTTTTATACGATAGGCTCTGCAAAACGACCCCTTGGTCTATAGGGGTAATCCCTATAAATCAATGGTTATATTACTTGTACTTTCACTTACTTGCCATTCTTGCTGTTTGACAACCGACACCCCAACGTATAAGTGGTATGGGACACTCTATACGATGGGAGCTCTGCAAAAGATCCCTCGGCTTATGCGCTTCCACGCATAAGTTAAGGTTACATTTCTTACTTTCTTTTGCTATCTTATTTACTATAGAATTGCTAGAATAGGCCCGCTGTCATCTGTTTATTTGTCTTATTCTCCACCTTCATGTCCTTCCCTTTCTTCCTCTCCGCTCGGTACCTAGGAGCCATGGGGGAAGGGGTAGGGGATGATAGGGCTTAGTCTTTATGACTAACGGTTTTCGAACCATAACATTTTAGGTGTACCATATGGACGGGTCACAGGTGTTGCAGTTTCTGACAGAGTTGACCCCGCGACCGTGTTACCATTGTCACCAGTCGGGACATACACGGGTCAAATGCACCTTGATGGGTGGGAGCCCACAAGCTCAGCAGCCAGGAGGCCGAAGACGTAGACGCAGACGTAGATCGCGAGGCGGCGACGGCAGGTCGAAAAGGAAGAAGCACCCAGAGATGCAGTACCAGCAGAGTACAGAGTCGGTGGAGATGGGCCAGTCCAGCTTGGGTGCTCTCGGTTCAGTGACAGTTACGGTGACGCTTAGTTTTAGTTTTGCTTCCGCGAGTGACTTGTAGTGAGGATTACATGTACTGGGCATAAGCCCCTTTCTATACTCTGATTATTATTATTATTGTGGACTCTCCCTTCGTGGAGATTTATTTATATACATGTGGTTTTGTGGACTTGCTTTTACTTTATTTTGCTACTATTCTGCGATCGAAAAGGGCCGGCAGAATTGGCGTTTTGTAGTGGAGACCTTCCTGTGAGTCGGTGCCACCGCAAAGCGGCAATTCTGGGCTAAGACCCCGGTGGTTGAAAAAGAAAAAAAAGGGGGTCTTACAAGTGGTATTAGAGGAAACCTCGATCGGAAAAGTAGCAGTCCACTAACCCTGGGTCACCCCCGCTCGAGTTTAGTTTAAGGACAAACTAAGCAGCGGAAGCAGTGGTGTGCCCATAAGGGAAATCACATGTGAAAGTCCACTTCATCGTTAGTTGGAATCCTTCTTTGTAGCCTATGGCCTACCCTGCCCCAGCAGGGAACACCTCCGGCGGCAGAGAACATTTCACATAATCCTCCAATCTACGATTTAGACTCAACCAACTAGGACTCGTGACTTACCAGGACAATCTATAGTATGCCCTAGTTCAAAATAGACCTTGGGTATGAATTTAATTAAGGTAAGGAGATACCCAAAGAGAAAGAAGGAGGAGTTTAGCACGAGAATGACTACCTAAGACGAAAACTCAGGTGTCCCTCCTATCCCAATCAACGATTACTCAAACCGGTAGGACGACCTTAAGGAGAATTGAGGCCAATGATCTATTAACAGAATGGTAGAAGAAAAGCAGTTTTATCTCGCATGTCTGTGACAAGAATTACTTGGGGGCAACCACCGAGACAAACACTGAGGGTCGGATAGGAATACAAGTTCGGAAGATACCCATTTGGGATTGGGAACATCTTGACTCGGACAAGGCTGTCGAAAATGTGACTCAAAGTGTTTGAAGTACGGGGTATATCGACGAATTTCAGGGTCGAACCCCAAGTCGAAGATTGATGCCCTAGGGATTGTGCACCCAACTGGGACGGAGATAATATGGTAATATAAAAGATGCTTAGCCCAAGGTAGGTAGGGGCTTATCTTTTGTTTATTGGGGGCTAAACTTTTGTTTATTGGGCAAATAGGATTGACTTAGGTTTTCTTAGCCCGAATTTAGGAATAGTGAGATTGAATTTGACATAATTTGACGTTGTTCGGGCAAGATAAGACTAGATCGCTATGTTATATCATCGGAGTACAATGACTCTAGGAAACTACACAATGTGAGCAAACAATATATTGAAAGACGGATACCTTAAATATAACCCGTAAGGTTGAATTGATTGATTTCGGGCGTACTCGAAGGAATAGGACAATCACCGTGTGGAGATTTTATAGATCTGTTGCCTACACACACAAATGAGAAATTAAATTACCGGAAGTGTGGTGTATCTCAGAACATCTACCCCCTGGAGTGAATAAAAGTGTCATGGATTTGGTGATGCACGGTGAGGTCCTTCAGTTGTTGAAGGCTAAGTGAAAGAATTTTTGGGAAACTATTACAGCCACTGCCCGAGATATAATGGAAATACGAAGGTATAATTGGAGATTTCATGCACAGGATTCGTCGTCCCCACCCCAGGCACAATGGTAAAGGGAGCGTCGAGGATAGACTGGACGAGGTAGTTGGCGTCACCTCGACCCGAAAGAAAACTCTTGTGGGTGTTTCATAAGAATGGTGAGTAGCTGTTCGTTAGCACGGGGTGCCCAAGACGATTGTGTTGAATCGGTCAGTCAATTTGGAGCCTATCAGGATTGACGACACGACAGTGCGTGTCTTGCGACGGAAGAAGGTTCCGTTGGTCAAATTTCTGTGGAACAATCATGGGCAGGAGAAGCATACATGGGAGCCACAGGACTTGATGCGGCAAAAATACCCGGAACTTTTTCGTCAGGTATACCTCACAACCCCCCCTGGACAATTAATTTGCCTTCCTGTTCTAAATCGATGGGACTGAAACTTCAAGAATAGGGGCTAATCTTTTGTTTATTGGGTTGTATATACCTAGTTAAGTGGGCGGATTAATCTTAGATTTGAAACCGCATAAAGCCAACATAACGTAGGGAAATAATTTCTTTAATTCTCATGGGATGTTACAAGCTTCTCTTCCCGATTAGAGTCCCATAGGCTTAACCTTGATTTCGGGGACGAAATCTTTGTTTTGTTTATTGGGATTTGTAACATCCCATTTCCGGCTAGACCCCTAGGAGTCGGTTGGTTGCGGTAGAACCCTAGGGAGCCCAAAAGTTGAAATAAATCGACCAAAAGTGGAAATAAATTGACCAGGATTTCGGGTCACGGGTTGGTCACACCCGTGACCCAGGCGTCACGCCCGTAACCTGGGGCGTGACTCCCTCGACGATCGTCGATCTCAGGTAGACGATCGTCGGGCGCAAAATTTTCCACCCGGCCCTGTCACGCTCGTGACCCAGGTGTCACGCCCGTGACCTAGGGCGTGACTCCTTCGACGATCGTCGATCCCAGGTAGACGATCGTTGGGCGCAGAATTTGCCTCATGGCCTGTCACGCCCGTGACTCACAATGTCACGCCCGTGACATAGGGCGTGACCACGCTCGATGATCGTCGATTTCAGCTCGACGGGTGTCGACCCAGAATTAGTCATCAAGCATGTCACGCCCGTGACCCTCAATATCACGCCCGTGACATAGGGCGTGACCACGCTCGACGAGCGTCGATCTCAGTTCGACGCTCGTCGACCCAGAATTCGGCCACACGGGCCAGTCACGCCCGTGACCCGGGTGTCACGCCCGTGACCACCCTTCGCCGATCGTCGATCTCAGTTCGACGATCGTTGAACCCAGAATTGGCTACCCGGGCCTGTCACGCCCGTGACCTATGTGTCACGCCCGTGACAAAGGCCGAAACGTCAGCCAGACTGGAAATTTTGGTAACCGACGTTGTATTCAATTCGGATTATGGGAGGTTACACCAGGAGTATTTATGGGCCGTTTCAGTCCCTAATTAGTTAAATAAATAAAGAAATGTTAGTCCAATAGGTACTCGCCACCTGGCAAACGTCTCTTCGTTTCTAGCAATTAAATTCTCTGCATCATAACCGAAACGTTGATGAGAGAAATATTAATGGCCGTGAACATTTCAACCTTTCCCCTCCCTCCTTTCTTCCCTTTAAAAGGGGCTCCCTAGACTCAGAGATGAAGTTTACCGGTCCTTACCTGAAGTTTCGAGCCTCTTACTGTGCTGTAGAAGAATTCCGACGATGCCACCACCGCGCCATGACAGTCCAACGTCCATCTCACCGTCAAACCATGAATAAGGTCCTCCTCTACTCTTTCTTCTATGGATAGATCTTAGAAATCATTAGGAGAGATATCGGGCTCAAAAGAGCCGGATTGGGTGAGCGTTTCCATGCTTTTCCGAAATTTGCATGGTGGCGGGTTCGCCGGAAACCGCCTCTCTAGCGGTCGTGCCGCCGCCCGACGGTAGCCCTCACCTCAACAGAGGTGGTGGTGGTGGTGGCCGGCCAGGGAGATGGCTGGTTGGCCGGGAAATAGCTTTGGAAAAGCTACAGGAAAAATGAGTTTTCAGGCTTCTGGTTTCGGGCTGTTGAAGAAGATGAACAGTGGCATGAGAAATAAATTCTATTTTTAAAATAATTTCTGAATGAAATATCTGTCTTGTTAAATAAATTGGGAAAAATACCTAGAGGCTCCTACAGGAAATATGGTCAACATAGAAAATGTAGCCCTTGAAGTCTACTTTGATTCAAAATTAATTTCACCCGATTTGGAATCGTGGTTAGACCACAGCACCCTTTTTGGTGAGGTTTATCCAGAGGGCCGTCTGGACCTTAGAAAAATACCCCGCTCTAAACCAGTCTTCAAAATGACTTGAAATTTGGGGTGTGGTCTAATCTTACATATATCTAGGTGCTATCCAAAAATAAGAATTTTTGGAGAATATTTTTCTATAGTTTTTAGAAAAATTCAATAATCTTAGCCGAATTTAATTAGATAGTTAAATAATTTCCAAACCCTCCCAAATTCTGGTGAGTGGTCCCTGGGGTCACCATAAGGTTCTGTATAATTTTTCATCTCATTTGTAGATGTTTTGGATTAGAAATGATCAACCCTAAGTTTTGCCCTAATAAGGGGTCTTAGGTTAAAAGTGCACTTTTGAAATTTGAGTGGTCAGATCACCTTAACAGAGGCTGAAATTTTTACCACTGGCTAGTAATATTCTCTAGCGCCCCCTCATGGAGTTTGAGGGGGATCGGGGTAAGTTTACCCTAAGAACCAAGGCCAAACCCTAAGGATGGATCTTGGTGGTTTGTGAAGGTCATGTGGTCAAATGACCTTGGATTGACTTGAAATTGGGTGAAGAGAACCATAGGGCCAATATAGTTCTCTGGATGAAATCTTGGTAGATTTGGAGACCATTGGGATACCTAAAGATCTAACCCTAGTTTAGGGTGCAAAATTTGTAGAGATAGGAAATGACACTAAAACACATTGAAAAGTGTTGAGATTTGGGTAGACTGAATTATAAGGATGGTACAAGCTCTGGATATTTTTCTATGAATTTTAAGATCATTAATTTGGATACTTCATTAACGATGTAGTAGCTTGTCTGATTTGCTTAGAAAATTTATTATGAACTATATACTTCTTGGAAATTGATGGGATTTAGGCAGAGAACGTTTATTATGGTTTTAAATCTCTGTGAATTTTTATGGGATTTTTGGATGTTTAATTCTAAGGCTTGCTTCATTAAGTATTATTTATCATGGAAATTGGATTAAATCTATTTTGGTGCTTAGCAAGCTGGTAAAATTATGATTCTTTGCACAATGATCTTTTCTGTACCATACTATTAATCAGTAATTTTTCTATATTTTTATGATGAGTAATTTCAGTACTCCCTTCTTTACATGGTAATAATGAGATTATAATGGATAAATTGATTAGAGGCTAAATACCTTCTGTAAAATCCTGTAAATTAGTATTTGATGATACATTACTGTTAGTTAGTGATCATAATTTTTGGGTGGCCATCACTTAAGAATACCAAGTAGTTCATGTTTAAAATTACCCATGGCCAATCTTTGGGAAAAATTAAATAAATATCAGATTAATTAGGAAAATTATATATTTCTGAATTTAGACTAATTAGGTCATGGTAGACCTCCAGTAAATATTATATGGGATTTGGAAGACAGTTGGGAGTACCACCGTTTGCATACCTCTTAAGGATTAGGACGGTTTGCGTTTAGTAAAACTACAGAAGCTGAGCTAGAGTGGGTAATGAACTTGGAGATGGAATTTTGATAGTTTGCTGGTTTGGACAGGATGAGTTAAATCAAGTTCATTATTGGAAGTTAGGATGGGTAGGGGTGAAGTTGACTAGCGATAGGTAGTGTTTGGGTTCGACGGGAGACCGTCCTCCCCGAGAAGAGGAAGAGTCAAAGCCACCCTAGGAATAGCCCACTGTAATGTGAGAAGGGAAGGGGGTTAAGGGAACCAATCAAGTATACTAAGTGCCTTGGAAAGGGAGTTTTGGGATTCACCCCATCATAGCTCCTAGTACCGCTGCGAGCTCTTCACCGGGTAACCCTCGGGAAGTCCAAGGTTAACCTTAAATCTTAGGAATAAGATGATCAAGAGTAACCCTAATAATAGTTGTACCACATACCTACACTTGTACACTTAGGAAGAAGAAATGGCATGGAATGGGTAGAGTAGGTCCGTGGTCTAAGGGCCTACTAGTAGGGATGGTGGTTGGTTTTTAATTGGGAAGTCCAGGGAGCGGGATGCTCGGGGACTTGGTATATGCTTGGTAGCCTAGAGAGCTGGAGGCTCGGTAACATAAGAACTTGTGCTAATCTAATTATCATGATTGCATGTGCATAAAAGTGGTGGGTCATCGGTACTAGGCGATCGATCACACCGACAGCGATACGTTGACTCGGCGAAAAGCCTGGTGGGTACAGCCAGCACTAATACGCGGATACTCTAGGTTGTGTTCTTCTAGGGGAGTATGGAAGGGCTAGGCCTGGTAGTGTGATTACCCGCCTAGGAGTGGGGGGCCCGACTCACTGTCTCTGTTTGCCACAGCGGAGGTTCCTGGGAGTGAAGCTAGCTGCCCGAACAGGGGGAACTAAAGGTCTGTGCGCATAGAGTCGTGTGGGTGTGTTGCACTTGCTTGTGAATTTCATAGCATAATTGTGTGTCATAGCATAAACATGCCACCAAACGTATAAAATGGTATGGGACGTTTTATACGATAGGCTCTGCAAAACGACCCCTTGGTCTATAGGGGTAATCCCTATAAATCAATGGTTATATTACTTGTACTTTCACTTACTTGCCATTCTTGCTGTTTGACAACCGACACCCCAACGTATAAGTGGTATGGGACACTCTATACGATGGGAGCTCTGCAAAAGATCCCTCGGCTTATGCGCTTCCATGCATAAGTTAAGGTTATATTTCTTACTTTCTGTTGCTATCTTATTTACTATAGAATTGCTAGCATAGGCCCGCTGTCATCTGTTTATTTGTCTTATTCTCAACCTTCATGTCCTTCCCTTTCTTCCTCTCCGCTCGGTACCTAGGAGCCATGGGGGAAGGGGTAGGGGATGATAGGGCTTAGTCTTTATGACTAATGGTTTTCGAACCACAACATTTTAGGTGTACCATATGGACGGGTCACAGGTGTTGCAGTTTCTAACAGAGTTGACCCCGCGACCGTGTTACCATTGTCACCAGCCGGGACATACACGGGTCAAATGCCCCTTGATGGGTGGGAGCCCTCAAGCTCAGCAGCCAGGAGGCCGAAGACGTAGACGCAGACGTAGATCGCGAGGCGGCGACGACAGGTCGAAAAGGAAGAAGCACCCAGAGATGCAGTACCAGCAGAGTACAGAGTCGGTGGAGATGGGCCAGTCCAGCTTGGGTGCTCTCGGTTCAGTGACAGTTACGGTGACGCTTAGTTTTAGTTTTGCTTCTGCGAGTGACTTGTAGTGAGGATTACATGTACTGGGCATACGCCCCTTTCTATACTCTGATTATTATTATTATTGTGGACTCTCCCTTCGTGGAGATTTATTTATATACATGTGGTTTTGTGGACTTGCTTTTACTTTATTTTGCTACTATTCTGCGATCGAAAAGGGCCGGCAGAATTGGCGTTTTGTAGTGGCGACCTTCCTGTGAGTCGGTGCCACCGCATAGCGGCAATTCTGGGCTAAGACCCCGGTGGTTGAAAAAGAAAAAAAAAGGGGGTCTTACACTATCTCCTCTCCAAGGAGTTCGTGATCCTCTCCGATCATGAGGCCTTGCGTTTCATTAACGGACAGCATAAAATCAGCCCAAGACACGCTAAGTGGGTAGCATTCCTACAAGGTTATACATTTAACCTGAAACATCTTAAAGGAGCTGATAACCGAGTCGCTGACGCCCTTAGTCGTCTTATGCTTTTACTCACTTCTATGGAGGTACATGTTATAGTATTTGAGCGGGTTAAGGATGAGTATGCTACGTGTCCTGACTTCCAAGACGTCTATTTATCAGCCCTGGATAGTTCCCCCACGACGATATCTGCATACGTCATTAAGGACGGATACCTGTTTAGGAGCGGGAAGCTATGTATTCCACAGTCATCACTACGATTACATATTATTTGGGAATTGCATAGTGGAGGGTTGAGTGGTCACTTTGGTAGAGATAAGACGATTACATTAGTCGAAGAGAAGTTTTATTGGCCAAAACTTAAGGCTATGGTAGGAGGAGTAGTGAGTAGCTGCCGAACGTGTCAGGTTTCTAAGGGTGGTAAAACCAATGTAGGATTATATACACCCTTGCCAATTCCCTCCATGCCTTGGGTAGATGTTAGTATGGACTTTGTATTTGGCCTTCCCCCTACCCAACGCCGTCATGATTCCATTTTTGTAGTTGTGGATAGGTTTTCCAAGATGGCTTATTTCATCCCGTGCAGTAGAACAAACGATGCGTCTCATGTCACTAAACTATATTTTAAAGAAGTCGTTAGTCACCGCGGAGTGCCAAAGACCATAGTTTCGGATAGAGACGTAAAATTCACTAGTTATTTTTGGAAAACGTTATGGATATTAATGGGAACAAAGTTATTGTTTTCCTCCGCCTATCATCCCCAAACGGATGGGCAGACGGAAGTAGTTAATCGGAGTTTAGGGAATTTGTTAAGATGCCTCGTGAGCGATCATTTGGGCACTTGGGATCTTCTTTTACCCCACGCCCAATTAGCCTACAATAATTCCAAAAATAGGTCTACGGGTATGTCTCCGAATGAGATTGTCCACGGTTATAAAGCTCCTGTGCCGCTTGACTTGGTGCCGTTGCCTCCAACGTACAAAGCAAGTCAATTTGCACAATCCATTGCCCAACACATCCATGATCTACATGCACGTATACGGGCCACTTTGACGTCACAATACGACTCTTATCAGGTGCACGCTAATTTACATAGGAGAGTATCAAACTTTAAAATTGGCGATCTGGTTTTAGTCCGTTTAGTTCCCGAACGCTTGCCAACTGGCACCGTTAAAAAGTTAGCACCAAAGCGCGCCGGCCCTTTTCGGATTATTAAGAAGTTAGGTGACAACGCTTTCGTTTTGGACTTGCCTGCTGATTGGGGTATCTCCCCCATTTTTAACGTTTCGGATTTAACGATATTTGTGTCACCACCACAAGAGTTGATTTCTTTGTCGTCTTCTTCTCCCACTTTAAATTCTCATGGGTTGGGGAGTGGTAGAATGGATGATCTCTCTCTTACGGTCCCCACAGGTATATCATCGGATGGTACGTTACCTTCTTTCTTGCCTACTGCTAATATGTTCCCCAGGTTCCCACGGACATTTTCCACTCCAGAGATGATACTTGCAGCTGAGCATGTTACCACTGCTGATGGCGATACCCGCCGCTTCCTCATCCGTTGGCGTGACCGCCCCCCGTCGGATTACTCTTGGGTGCTCGACTTGGAGCTGCAAAGTTTGGATGCTGATCTTCTTCGCCGCTACCTCTTGGACCACGCAACAGAGATGCGTGACTTTGAGCGGGGGAGGATTGATGGAGCACCCCCTCCACCTCTACTTGGAGACGATGCTGACAATGATGAGGTTGACCCGGTTGCTGAGGCGATTCAACTAAAGGACGTGAGGCGTCACGATGATGCTAGCGGAAGGCTACGTTACAACCTCCGCCTGCGGCGCGCAACATTCGCCGCACCGCATTAAAACATTTCCCTTTTCATGCTTTATTATTTCTATTTTAGGAATATAAAATTATCCAAGTTTGAAGTGATAATTTTATATTCAATATTGCACTTTTTATTTTTTCATTTGAACAATATTTTATTTGGTGTGCATTTAACCATTTGGATGGATGAGATTACATCTCCATCATGAATGGTTAAGGCTTGTTTGTAACTCCTATTTAAGGAGGCCTTGTTATGAGATAATTAGAGAAGAATTGAACCCTAAAATCCCCTTGAGGAATTTCGGCCAAGAGGAGGAAACCTCCTAGCCGCCGCCCCTTTCCCCCCTTTGCTTGTGGTGTGAAGCCGCCGGCCTCCCTTGCTCCCTCCATCCGTTCGGTGCGACTCCGGCGCGGCTTCCTTCGGTGCGACTCCGTGGAAGAAGGTTGCAAGCCCTTCGGTGTGACGCCGGTGGATCCGTGGAGAGAGTGATTCTCCCACAGTTATCTTGTGTGAACGTTCTCCAGTTGGGTAAAATATCTCATCCCTCCTTGTGTGATTTCTTCTAAATTAGTTGTGGTGGATCGCAAGTCGTTTTATCCGCTTTGTTAAATCAATCGCTGCACTTTTCATTTCGAAATTGCCATTGCTAGGCTTTTTATTTCCGGATCGGGTGGATCCTATTTGCCGGAGCGGATCTTGGCCTATAGCCTTGGTTTTGCTCCCAAAAAGGTTGGCAATCTTTATGTTAATTTGGGGAACGATCCGACTAAAATTTCGATCGCTATTTTTGAGTCGACCAATCCTCCTTGTTATTTTTATGCGCTGCGTTTGTGACGAGGAAATATTGTGGGCAATAGGTGCTGTTTAGGTGCGGTAGATCTAAGGTGATATTGGGCGAGGAGTGAATTATTTCCGTAGAGATCTCCGATTCCGGGCATCCCTACATCAGGTGAAGTCTTGGTTCAGTGCAGAAAACACTTCAGAAAATCTGATGGAAAAAGCTACAAGAAGATAATAAATATGAAATGAAAATTCTTCTTCAGGCAGCTATCTTCTTCTTCTTCTTCTTCAAAAAGCTCTGAGTGAAAATCTTCCTGTAAGCAGGAGAACTCAGGTTGAAGAAGAGTGAAGAGCTAAAACTTCTTCTCAGTTGGATGTGAACGAGCTGAGAGCAGTTGTAAACTGTAAGTTGTAAGCTTGAATGCTGCTGTTAGCTTTTGAACTCCTTTTCCTGAATGAACTCTCTTTTTCTATATGAACTGGTTTTAGCTATCTGAACTAGTTGATTTCTTTCTCCAAAGAGTTCTTTATATAGCAGCAGCAGTAACGACTCTAATTTGAGTTTGAATCTTGTCTTCTACTGAAATCTGTAAGCTGGGCTGCAAATAGCATAAAGCAAGAACAAAAAAAGCTGCAGACAGATATCCTATAAGAGGATAAAGCTTTCTAAGAAGCTGCAAGTAACTCTGATAAAATAATACTAGAGAAAGTCACATTAGAAGAGACTCTTTACGGCCAAAGAAGACTTTTTGAGTCTAACGGCTTTAAAGGACAGCCTGGCAGATAAAGTAGAAATCATATTTCAACTAATAAGACAAACAACTTTGTCAGAAAAAGATTGGCTCATGCATAAGGAATGGAGCAGATGTTGCATGGAAATAATATCATAAATTTGTTCAAATAATCTTTTATAAAATATGTCAAAATAAATATGAAATAAATCACATCATAGAAGATGACAAAATTACTAAAGACATACAGCAAAACGTCGAACGATCCTCGGAGATCGTTGACCGAAGCACAGAGATCGTCGACCTATCAGACAAATAGTCGAACGATACAGATAGTCGAACTATCAAAGAAGATAGTCGAACTACCTCAGCAGATAGTCGACCTATCAGAACAGATAGTCGAGCTATCAGATAGTCGATCTATCAAGACAGATAATCGAGCTATTAAGCAAAACAGATAGTCGACCTATCAAACAGATAGTCAAACTATCAAAGAAAACAGATAGTCGACCTATCAACAGATAGTCGAACTATCAAAGAAAATAGATAGTCGACCTATCAACAGATAGTCGAACTATTAAAGAAAACAGATAGTCGACCTATCAACAGATAGTCGAACAATCAAAGAGAACAGATAGTCGACCTATCAACAGATAGTCGAACTATCAAAGAAAACAGATAGTCGACCTATCAACAGATAGTCGAACTATCAAAGAAAACAGATAGTCGACCTATCAACAGATAGTCGAACTATCAAAGAGAACAGATAGTCGACCTATCAAACAGATAGTCGAACTATCAGATAGTTGAACTATCCAAGCAGATAGTTGAACTATCAAGAAAAGTAGATAGTCAACCTATCAAACAGATAGTCGAGCTATCAACCAAAACAGATAGTCGACCTATCAACAGATAGTCAAACTATCAAAGACAACAGATAGTCGACCTATCAAGCAGATAGTCGAGCTATCAGGAAGATGATCGTCGATCGGCTGATCGACGATAGTCGAGCGACGTTCGACCATAGTCGAACAAAAAACAACTTAACCAAATATTCATCTGGAAAAGTGACAAGCCTAAACTAGAGCAAACTAACTAAACAACTAACCTTTGACCATAGATAAATCTTGGGTCAAGAGACTAAAAGAGAAGATGGAACTCAAATCAAAACTAGGGTACCAACAGATGATCAAGATTGAACTCAGTGGGCTGAACACTCTTGTAGTGCTAATCAGAAAGCTGATGCCAGAGGAAAATCTAGGTGCTAAAGACAAGGAGAATATTTGGCTTTACAAGAAGTGATCATGGTGCAAGGGAGCTAATGTGATTAACTGATGAGAATCCAGCCACAGCTCCAGAACAATAACCTCCAGATAAGTAAAATTTCTTTTATATATTGATTTTCTACTAGTATAATCTAAGTTGCTAGGAATCCTGACTATCATAGCAAGTCTATGCATATGTAGATTAAGTATCAGTGAGTTTGGGAGCATAAGGAAGAACTCAATCCTGAGTTCGTCCTGACTGATAAGTGGCTGACATGTTTATCATACCACTAGATAAAGTCAAGTTCAACACCCTCTAGATTGAGATTAGGTATGTTGAACTTGGTATAGCTTCAGTTGCTCCATGTTATACTTGTGTTGCAGGATTTACTTTTCTTGTAGGTAAAGAAGTTCTTGATGTGGCATCAAGACTATAAAGACCATTAAGTGGCATCAAGACTCAGATGGACTCATGTGTTTAACAGAGGGAGTGACAGGGATGCTCCTATTGAGGAGGAGGAAGCTCTGCACCTGCAGAAATGATGATAGGAAATGCTCCTATTAAGGGGGAGCATGTCCAACCCTTGCTGGAATAGGATCAACCTCCTGTTAAGAAGGAGCAAGCAGTTGCTTTAGTAGATCAACTATCATAACTATTGATTAGTTTTTCTTAAGGAAAATGCACAGACCAAAGGGGAGACAATGTATGACTTAGTCATAATCTTCTCTAAGTCTGAGAAAGCAGTGTTGCTGTAAGAGAAGAGGAACAGCTAGCTGCCAGCTCAAGTGGATCCCTGGTTCACTTAAGAGTCAAGGGGCTGCAGTGTTGTGGTGCATCAATGATATCAACACAAGTGGACACTCATTCTATAGATACAACATCAACAAGTGGAACTATGCATGCAGTAAGCTCAAATGCTACAGTGTTGTTTTGTATCAATGTATCAACATAGAAGGTATAACTTCTAATCAAGTAGACTGATCACTAGGATGATTTCCTTGGACATATCAACATAGGACTTTGTCTAGGATCAAGAGATATTCTCTCCCATGATATTTTCTACTCCCTCAATAGATATGCCTATTAAATAAGACAGAAAGGGGGAGATATGTGTGGCAATACATAAGAGGGATATATAGAAGCAATATTTGACATGACTAGGTCATGTTGAGTAGGTTCATATTAATGGAAAAGATTCTGGTAGTATGATAAATGCAATGACTGACCACATGTTGAGTCATTATTATGTCAGTGCATACTTTGAGGAAAGTGCCTCTAATGGTGCATCATTTAAATATTAAGTGGTATAAAGGAGAGTTCATATTACTTATGCAATTGCTCAAGTAGTACGAGTATGCATTGACTTAACCTATCTAGTCAATACAATTAATGGAGCACATTGAATTAATGTAGCATAAGCTAGCAGGTATAGCAGATTATAATCTGCAGCTGTATGAAGTTATTCTGCCTATTTTGGTAATGCCTCTTGGTATTGCTTGGTGTTCTGCCTTTTTTAAATAGGAGGAGATTGTTGGGTCCATTGCCCACAATGTTCCCTAAATTGGATTTGAAGAGGCATCTCCATCAACACTAAGAGCATAGTTATATTTGATGTTGTTTAAGCTCATCATGTGTAGGATGTTCCAAAGAACAAGTGTAGATAGGTTGTCTAAGTGATGTGATAGGTGGTCACAAAGTGAAGATGCTAGAAAGGCAGGAAGTAGCCTAAGTGACCAAGTCAGGAAGTTCCAAGGAACAAGTCTAGAAAGGTAGTCCAT
Organism: Platanthera zijinensis; assembly: GCA_039513925.1. NCBI lineage: Eukaryota > Viridiplantae > Streptophyta > Magnoliopsida > Asparagales > Orchidaceae > Platanthera > Platanthera zijinensis. The sequence goes on from CM077094.1 coordinate 110,772,042, forward strand.
GATTGGACAGGTCAACAAGAAGAATATGCTGGAGAATTCAAATTTTTTCAAGCTCAGTTCAAAGTGTGGGTCTCAGATTTCGTCGAGCTCAGCTCGCAGTTCGTCGAGCTCAGCTCACAGATCGTCGAGCTCAACTCACCATTCCTTGATCTAAATCTTAGAAGCTTGAGGTTCAGAATTAATCGAGCTCAGCTCATAGAACGTCGAGCTCAGATCACCATTCCTTGAGCTAAAACTCAGAAGCTTGAGGTTCAGAATTCGTCGAGCTCAGCTCGCTATTCGTGGAGCTTAACACACAAATCATCGGGCTCAACTCTCCACTCATTGAGCTAAATTCATAAGCTTGAGGTTAAGAATTCGTCGAGCTCAGCCAACCGATCGTCGAACGCAGTTCAACATTCGTCGTCCTAAAGTCAAAAAAATTGACTAAGGAAAAATTGCTGAGACAACTAAGACGGCTGAGAAGAAACCACTGAGATAGAAGACTATCACAGCTGAGAAGAAGAAAGCATTGAGACTGCTGAGAAGAAAGCACTGAGACAGAAGCTTGTCTCAGCTGTTAAGAAGAAACCGCTGAGTCTTCTAGAAAGAACCGCTGAGACAAAGCCAGCAGAAATTTTCTAAGTCAAAAAAGTCATGTTCGTCGAACAGAGTTCAGAGTTCGTCGAGCTGAGCTCAACTTTTGTCGAGCTCAAGTTAAAGGTTAAAGATTCAAAGTTCATCGAGCTGAGCCCGCCTTTCGTCGAGCTCAAGTTAATGTTTGAATATTCAAAGTTCGTCGAGCTGAGCCCGCCTTTCGTCGAGCTCAAGTTAAAGTTGAAGATTCAGAGTTCGTCGAGCTTAGCACAGAGTTCGTCGATCTCTGCTCGACGATCGTCGAGCTCAGTCCAAGTACTTCATGCCATTGCGGGAAAACTATAGTAGCGTCGGAAGCTACTATTTGTCCTCTTTTGAGGAAGTTGGCGCTCACCATCCTTAGCTGGGCCCACATTCAAATTGTGTCGTTTATTCAAATCTACGGATATAAAAAGAAAAGAGAAAATGGGATTAGGGCAACAATCACAGAAAACATAAACGAGAACGAAATCATAAAATGAAAGAGAGGCGGTTGGACTTCATCTTCTTCGACAAGCTTGAAAGCAAAGTCTAGCAGTGAAATCCAGAAGGCAAAGATAGCTAAAGCTTCTTCAAGTTCCACAAGATTGTTCCTTGAATAATAAGTTTGCTGATTAGATCTATCAGCAAGAGAAGTTTGTTATGTGAAGGGGCAGTCAGCCTTCAACAGCAGATAACTGCTCTCCTGTACAGCAAAGAAGAAGTTTGTTGTAGAAGAAGACTCATCCCTTCTACAATAAGTCGGCTGGATTGATATCTGCTCAATCCAGCAAGGTAAACTTAGAGTTTTATCTCTAAGTCAGTTGTTTTACTTTTACTTAACATTTTGTATAAACTCCTGTAGGACTCAGTATATCGTAATTTGAGCTGTAGGGCCTTTTTGCCTATGTTATAGGTGACTAATTAGTCACTGTGGTAGGTGCCCAGCAAGGGAACTAAGGTAGGATCCAAGTGTGTATCTAAGAGTAGGGATGCCCTCCTAGCCTGAGTAAGATGCCTTAGTGATAAGGCTGTGGTAGGTGACTGATTGAGTCACTGAGTTGTAGGTGATAAGTGTGTCACTAAGTGTAGGTCTTCGAGGAGACTGAATGTAGGGGTTAATTGCCTGAGGTAGGAGAGTGCTGCTCTCTGAGGTAGGATCAAAGTTTGGATCTGAGTGTAGAGACTTTTAGCTTGAGGTAGGTGAGAAGTGTGTCACTGAGGTAGGTGCCTAGAAGGGCACTGAGGTAGGTACATATTAGGTACTGAGCTATAGGAGTGCTGCATCGCTCTGAGAGTAGGGCCTTGAGCCTTAACTTATAGGGCTGAGAAGCCTGAGTTGTAGGCCTTAGAGATAGGCTGAGGTAGTTCGCTTGAGGGTCACTGAGTGTAGGAGCACTGCAGAGCTATGAGGTAGGATCCCTTGTGGATCAGAGGTAGGGCTGTCCTCCCAGCCTGAGTGTAGGGCTTAACAGTCTTAGGTAGGCAGTCTACTGACCACTGAGATGTAGGCCCTTGTGGCTGAGAAGTAAGTCTTGGAGGAGACTTAGAGATCTGAGGGATCTGAGGTGTAAGCTCTTTGGAGCAAGTTTTGGAGTTTGTGCTTAGTCCAACAAATTAGTTGGATAGGTGGGAGGGAAAGTGGATGTACCCAATTGGGGAACCACTATAAATATTTGTGTGCTTGATGTGTTGCTTGTTTCTCTCTTGTATTATAGGTATTAAGGACAAGCTCTAATTCATTTAATAAGAAAACAACAAAAAGATCTTAGAAAGTTTAAAACACCTATTACCCCCCCCCCCCCTCTAGGTGACTAGCTAACCTTGAAGTAATAACTTTCAATAATTGGTGGAAAAGGAATTGGAATGTGTGTAAAAGTCTCAAGGAGTGATCTATTTGAGATGAAAAACTAGAAGAAGAGATGAATGCTAGAATAACGAGTCTTGCTCCTAAAAAAGTAACTTAGACCTCTTCTAGCATTTAGAGTATTGAAGGTGAATCTACTAGTGGGATTGATATATTTTCTACCAAAAAGAAAAATTTAAAGTGAGGGAAAAGGTTTGCTTGAGAATTCATTATTTTTACAGATGATAAATAATGATAATGTGTTAATGTTCTATCATTTTTTGACCTTATGTTAAGTTTTACATTTGAATATTTTATAAGTAATATTTAAACATAACGTAGTTTATTTAAATATTTGTTAATTGTTCATTTTTTTATTTTTTGTTAAATGTTTTAGGATTTTCATAATTATAAAAACTTAATATTGTATATACGTGTCATACTGTGCCAGAATATGTTCTTTTTTGAGAATTGATGAGTTGCGTATCATGTCATGTCGTGTTGTGTGTCAGTGTTAGTGCAACGTAGATATCTTTCTTGACTATACATTGCATGAAATGAAGACGTGTATTAAGCTTTACAGTTGAGAAACTTATCTTTCGTCTCAAAGTTATTGAGTATATTTGAAGGTCATTGAAACTATATTATGACAACTATTCTACATATCGGCGATGGGAGATGAAAGGCCGTACTAAACGTCCATTGAGTACCTAACAACTGGTGGATTAGCCTCCAATCATTTGAAGTAAAGCACCCGTCTTGTTTACTGATTATGCAACGGGGCACACCGTACAATCGTACTATGTTGTCCACATACAACTTAGCCAATTTTTCCACTGAATCATCCTTCTTGTTCGGTATGAAGTGCGATACTTTTGTCAACCGGTCAACGATAACCCATACAGCATCATTTCTACTCTGTGATCTCATCAGCCCATGCAAAAAATCCATCGAGATATAATCGAACTTCCATATCGGAATTGGTAACGTTTTCAGGAAACCTCCAGGCTTTTAACATTCAGCTTTTACTAAGCCACAAGTTTGACACTTTGCCATGTAAAGAGCTATGTCTTACTTCAAACCCGTCCACCAGAACTTCTTTTTCATGTCCTTGTACATCTCTGCGCTCCTTGGGTGAATTGAGTACTTTGTGAAATGTGCCTCATACATCATTTGCTCTCGTAATTTTCCCACATTTGGGATGCACAAATGACCATTTTTACTAAAAGTCTGTCTTCCAAGGATAATTGGGAATTTGACCCATCCGCTGTATAGCGCTACATACACTTGTCGAGTTCCGTTGCTCGTCGAACCCTATCTGCAAGGTCATATTGTACCTCTATCTAGTTCAGGAATGCATTAGCTGTAGAATTCTTGTCAACACGTGAAATCTCTAAGGTCTCCAACTCCTGGATCAGATGATCATCATGCATCTGCAACTAATTTTCCCTTACCAAAGTCATGTGAATACATTTCCCTTTCTGGGAGTATAGTGTATCTGGAAGGTGTAGTCCCCGATGAATTCCATCCACCTCCGTTGCCGTATATTCAGATCCTTCTGACCTATTAAGTATTTCAGGCTCTTATTGTTTGTGAATATATCCACTTTCACGCCATACAAAAAATGACGCCACAGCTTCAGTGCAAAGATCATAGTCACCAACTCCATGTCGTGGACTTGATAGTTTCACTCATGCACTTTCAACTAGCGTGAGCCATAATCAATAAACTTTCCAAACTGAAGAACAATGCCACCTAAGCCGCTCCCCGAAGCATCACTATAAATCTCGTAGCCGTCTATACCACATGGGGAACTCAAGATAGGCGTCGTCATCAAATGACTCTTTAGCTCTTCAAAAGAGTGCGCGCACTCAGGAATCTAAACAAACTTTTTATCGATCCTCGTCTGTGTGGTGAGAGGTAAGGCTATCCGCAAAAAGTTCTCTACGAAGTGCTTTTAGTAGCAAGCAAGTCCAAGGAAGTTTTGACTTCTGCTGCGGTAGACAACACAGGCCACTCCCGTATTGCAACTATCTTCGCCAGATCCACCGCAATACCTTCTCCACAAACCATATGGCTAAGAAAATCCACTAACGATAGCCAAAACTCGCACTTTGAGACTTAGCTTAGAGCTTGTTTCTCCTCAGGGTGTGCATAACCATCCTCAAATGATTTCCATTATCTTCATCAAATGAGAGTACACCAATATATCATCAATAAATACGATCATAAATAGGTCCAAGTACTCTCTAAACGTTCGATGCATTAAGTCCATGAATACCGATGACACATTTGTTAGCCCAAATGGCATTACTGTGAACTCATAATTACCATAGCGTGTACCAAATGCCATCTTGGGAATGTCACATTCCCGAATTCTCAACTGGTAATAGCCAGACTTTAAATCCAGCTTCAAGTAAATAATTGATCCTACCAGCTGATTGAACATGTCATCAATCCATGGAATCAGATATTTATTCTTCTCCGTCAGCTTATTCAGCTCTTAATATTCAATGCATAGCCGCAAGCTTCCATCCTTCATTTTCACACAGAGAATCGGTGCGCTCCAAGGTGACATACTTGAGCGTATATAGCCTTGCACTATGAATTCTTGCAGTTGAACTTTCAATTCTTCCATTTCCTTCGGTGCAATACGGTACGGCGAGCGGGTCACGGGTTTTTCACCTGGCACCAACTCTATAGTGAGGTCAATCTCCCGCTAGGGTGGTAACCCAGGAAGATCCTTAGGAAACACATATGCGTACTCCGATACAATAGGAACGACACTCAAACTGCACTTCGGCTCAACAGCCTCCAACAGCGTGAAGAACAACTCCACGCCCTTCCGAACAGCTTTGACTACCTGGAGAGCAGACATTAATTTCTTGCTCGATCCTTGCATACTAACAAAATTAGTCTCTTGTTCGGGGTTCTATCCCAGTGTGACTTCCTTTGAGTTGCAATCTATACAGACATACTACTTCGAGTGCCAGTCCATACCAAAGATTACATCGAACTCAGATATCGGCTACACAGATGCCTCCAACCCAAAATCCCAACTTCCAATCCGTACCTCAAGACAACAAGACTTATCCTCACGCATGACACATATATTAGGTAACAACACCTTTACTTTATCTGTCTACACAATAGTGGGCACTCCGATCCGCGATACGAAGTCCTCAGATAGAGACAAATGAAAAGAACCTGTATCGAATAGTGCCCTCGTCGGATGGTCCCGAATAAGAACAAAGCTTATGACGACCTCATCTTGTTTGATGGCCTCCCGTTGGCAAAGATTGTACACCCTTGGTTGAGCTGGAGCATATTGGGACGCAGTGGACTCCAATACCTTTCCCTTTTCGGCATGCGATGCTCTAGCCTTCTTATCTTTCCTTGGAAGGCCACTGGTACATTCACGGGAAAAATGCCCTGGTTTGCCACAAGTGTAACATTTGAGCGGGCCTCACCCTGTTGTTGCTCCAGATGTACCAGTAGAAGGTGCCAGTCTAAAAGACTTGGATTTCTTACCTGAACTCTTGCGGTAGGTAGACTTTCTAGGATGTCATGAACTCGGTCTTTATCATAGCCAAGTCCCTCTTGCCCTGTACCCTATTCATGTCTTTCTCTAATGAACGAGTCATATTTACCAACACTTGGAAACCTTTATTCATCGGACCCGAGAGCAATAACCTCATCTCATCTCGCAGTCCCTCGTAGAACCTATTGGTCTTATGCTCTTCATCAGCAAACATAGACCCCGCATAACGTCCCAACCTGGTAAACTCGTGGAGGTAGTCATCCACACTACCCTCACCCTGAGTCAATCACTGGAACTCATTCTCCATAGCAATCAACTGTGATGACGACAGATTCTTTGCCAAGAACAATCTCAAAAACTCCTCCATCGAGACTTTTAATAGTCGTCTGCTTGCAAAGTGGTGTAACTCCAACTCATCCCACCAAAGCCGAGCCTCTCCTTCCAACAAGAAAGTTTCTAAGGTGACCTTCTGTCCCTCCTCTATCTCTATCGCCGTCAATATGCTCTTGACGCGCGAAATCTAGTCCTCTGCCTGCGTTGGGGATCCCACACCCATAAACGTAGGCAGATTAAAGCTCATTAATTGCTTTATCTGCTATTCAGTTTCTAGATTCTCAACCAAAGTCTCAGCAGGCACTTTCCTCGAAGCTATAGACTCAGGTACACCAACCTATACAAGCACCATTGTAGGTCGCACTTGCCCAGTCGGCTGTGCATTTATCAATTCAAACACTGCCTCAACAAGTAAGCGTACTGTTTCTGCAAGAGGAGGAGGTGTGGGCACCTCTGCTGGTGCTGCACTCTCTACAAAACGTTGGGGTTCATATTGTCCCGCACCACTTCTAGTCACTTATACGTGTAAAATACACAATTTATCGACTACTCAAAAGACAAATAACAATCAATAAGAACGGTGAGGTTCCTCAAACATGTGTATTTTCATTTCTAAGTGGGCATTCTTGAATTCATTTTTGTTATAATTGTAAGCACATACACGTACTCGCCACACCTCAAAAGAATTCGACCAGGAATTCAGAGAAGGAAAACCAAAACAAGATGATACCAATATTGTAACACCTCCATCTGTCATATGAAATATATCAGAGGGTCCGGCCAGGGCCCTACGCCATATCCCACTGACAGTCGGTGGAGTTACGTATTAATATCAAAACTACACGCATCCTAACTTAGAGCATTCTTGTGGAAGTTTTAAGGGTTAACTTTTTGAACTCAAGTAACACAGGAATGTCCACATATAAAAACTCAGGAATGTAATACCATAATACACAAAAGTCACTATCGACGGCGATAACTACTGTCGCCCGGCGATAGTTAACAGTACATTAAAACTATTCTGGCCTTAAGTCCTTACAATTATTCTTTATAAGTGTTGATTACAGACATCGGCACGCAGACTAACCACATGCAAAAGCAATAAAACTTTGCTTGGCCTTCGAGGGCCAGCATAGCATCGGGGCTACAACCCGCTATTTCCCTCTCGGGTCTTCAGCACCTGCATAGGGACAATCCACCACAAGGGTGGCAAACAAGGCAACGGTCAGCTTTCAGCTGACCAATTTATAAAGACCCTACCCCATACCTGGGGCAGCGGTGTTCCTTCCCTGCACGCATTACATTAATACAACAGATATATCACAAAGAGTGCACTCAAGCACCATTCAATATATAACAAACGAGTGACTCAATGGCCAAACATTCCGTGCACTCAGGGCACATTCTCGGTATACCGGACTTCTCTGAGTCCCACCACCATCCACAGTCCCGAACTTGATGGTATATTTTACAATTTCAGTCTTTCTGGCACAGGGCCTAAGACTCTCATTATGTAAACGACACAAGCCAATTACTTTAGGCAATCTAGCCCGAATGACATAATGCGGGTACAGTTCAGCTATTTCTTGTTGCTCACGACCATAGATGGGCTTCCAATGTTCACAGCTCACCTGCTAGACCTTCAGTCTCCACGAGATAGAACCTGCAAGTCCAAAGCTATCTTGAAGCTATCGCCAGCGATAGCCACTATCGCCTGACATTAGCGACAGAACTCTCATCTATCTCCACACTTAGCCACAACTGGAACATCTTTCTAGCCAAGACCCTACAGCATTTTGCAATGCCAGTTTAAAGTGCATGAGCAAAACTATCCAGTTAATGACTTGGAGTTGGCGGCTGTGATTTTTACACTTAAGCTATGGCATCACTACTTGTATGGTGTGAAAGTTGATATATTCATGAACCATAAAAGCCTTAAGTATTTAATAGATTAGAAGGATCTGAACATGCAACAACGGAGGTGGAAGGAGTTCCTCGGGGACAACACTTTCCAGATACATTACACTCCTAGGAAGGGAAATTTTGTTGCAGATGCCTTGACTCGTAGGACTCCGGTATGGGCAGGTTGGCTACAGATGCATAATGAGCATTTGATATAGGAGTTGGAGGCCTTAGATATTTCTTGGTTCGACGAGCAATGGAACTCGATGAGAGTATGAAGCACTATGCAGCGGATGGGTAAAATTCCCAATTCTCCATGGATGACTGTCTGTTGAGAAGGGACGATAGTTTGTATGTCCCAAATATGGGTAAACTGCGTGAGGAGTTGATGTATGAGGCACACTTTACTAAATACTCAATCCACACAGGGATCAAAAAAATGTATAAGGACATGAAAAAGATGTTTTGGTGGCCGGGTTTGAAGAAGGACATAGCTCTCTATGTGGCAAGTGCCATACTTGTTCCTTAGTAAAAGCTAAATGTCAAAAATCTGGTGGCTTTCTAAAGTCGTTGTCAATTCCGATATGGAAGTTCGATGACATATCTATGGATTTCTTGCATGGACTGCCGAGATCATAGAACGGGAATGATGTCATGTGGGTGATAGTTGACCCATTGACAAAGGTGTCGCACTTCATACCGAATAATAAAGACGATTTAGTTGAAAAATTGGCGAAGTTGAATGTTGACAACATAATATGTTTGCACGGTGTGCCTCGTAGCTTCATTAGTGACCGAGAAGGGTAATTTACTTCAAATGATTGGAGGCTAATCCACTAGTTATTGGGTACTAAACTGAAGTTTAGTACGTCCTTTTATCCGCAAATGGATGGTCAGACCGAGAGGACCAATAGGACAATGGAGGATATGCTCTGTATGTGTGCCTTTGATTTCGTGAATAGGTGGGAGGACCATCTCTATATGATCGAGTTCACATATAATAATAGCTATCAATATAGCATTCAGATGACACACTTCAAAGCTTTATACGGTAGGAAGTGTCGTACTCCTTTAGTTTGGGCGGAAATAGTTGAATCTAACTTGTATAAGTGTATTGAGGTCGAAGATGCAAATTTGACTATACACACTATTCGAGAGCGGTTATTGATGGCTCAAGATAGACAAGAAAAGTACTATAATGCCAAACACTGAAACGTGGAGTTTGCGGTGGGGATTAGGTATATCTGAAGATAAAGCCATTTAAAGGTGTGTCCAGGATTCATCACTTGAAAAAGCTTAGTCTGAGGTACCTTGTTCTGTTTTAAGTGATTGAATGAGTTGGTGAAGCTGCTTATCGGCTAGCTCTTTCAGCGGAGCTAAGTGGTCTGCATGATGTGTTTCACATCTCGGTGTTGCAGAAGACTTTGCAAGAGCCTATGCAAGTGATTGGGGACGATCAGGTAACGGTCGATAGTAGGCTGACGATAAAGGTTAGACCTATTTGTATCAAGGATATGGAGATAAGGAAACTACGAAACAAAGCAATAAGGATGGTCAAATGCCGTTGTGAAAATTTTGGTCATGAAGATCTGACATGGGAGCATGTGCAAACCATGCGAGATGAGTTTCCCGAGTTGTTTTTGTAAAGTAGTGTTGTTAAAGTTTGTAATGTTTTCCTTTAACTGAATAAAATTTCGGGACAAAATTTCTTTAAGGAGGGGAGGTTTGTAACACCCAAAAATTGGAAAACAGAAATAAAGGTAGCTATCGCCAGATGATAGTGACTATCGTTGGTGATACCCCTCGATGAACTCAACGCTCTCAATTCACTTGACGCACTCGACGAATCGTTGAGTAGACTATTGTAAGACCCCCCCTTCCCGGAACACAAGACATGACACGAGAGGGGTCTTATTCCCAGAACAGCCGCCTTGCGGTAACACTAACACTCGGGTCAGCCTGTACCACAAGACGCCTATCCTGTCGGCTTCCACCAATATCAACATATAAATGCCAACCCAACCATACAATAAAAGAAGTCAACCCACACCAAGCATAAGTCCATAAATATAGCAAAAAAGAAGCTAAACAAGCTTCTACATAATCAGAGTACGAATATAGAATTGCCCCGAATGGCTAAAACAAAATCTCTCTCACTCACATCTGTAACCGACGGTAGCGACGGTACCATCCCCTCAGGCCCTGTCGTCCTGGCATGGCTGTCCAGCTGCGTAGCCTGCTACTCCACCTGCCGGGTTTCCTCCTAAAAAGGAAGACGTAGCAACTGTTAGTCATAAAGACTAAGTGGCTTCACATCCGCTCCCCCGACGACTCCTCGGCACCAGGCGGAGAAAGGAACAGGTACAATATATAAAACAGTAGTACAAGCAGGTGAAGTAAGTATACAAATCATAGGTAGCAATAAAAGTAGTGTATAAATGAACAAGCTCTTATTCTACAATTCTACCATCTACAGCAGCAAGAGACTATAATGTTATAATAGTAAGTAACTCAACTTATATAGATGCCCATACAAGCATATAAGTTGAGGGTCGTTCAGCAATAAGTAACTCATCGTATAGGAGTGCCCATACAAACTTATACGATGAGGGTCTTGTGTATGTTATGAAGTGCAATGCTATGTATGCAATGCAATGACACACCCATGATCAAGCACATGCAATCGCTATGTCGACACAGACTTATAGTTCCCACTATTCGAGCAGGTAGCTAACCTCTCATGCATCAACCGTCGTGGCCAAACAATGACAGTAGAGCGGGCATCTCCACTACTAGGCTGGTCTCCACACTACCTGGCCTAGGCCTCCGTACGCCTCAATGCTAAGAACACAACAGCGGAGCTCACATGCGTATTACGGCTCAGCGGGTTCTCTTGGGTAAATGAGCACCAAGATCCTAGCCCTGAACTGGTCTATGCGTGACATGGAAGGAGCCTCGGAAAAGAACACGAGGACCAAGCCCAACCGTTCACTTGGAATGGAAGGAGCCTCGCGACGTGAACACCGAGGACCAAGCCCAACCGTCCAAGGTCTAGCCGTCAACTCCCATCGGTGTGACGATTGGCGAGCCCGTAGACCTGCCACACTATCCATAACCCGGGATTACGACACCTCGTGTCTACTCACACCACATGCAGTTTCATAATATGGTGGCATGGTAGGAGCCTCGGGGCATGAACACTGAGGACCAAGCCCAACCATCCATCAAATACGGAAGGAGCCTCGGAAATGAACACGAAGACCAAGCCCAATCGTCCAACTTTACTCATCTCAATCTCATTCCAACTATTGACGGTCAAAACCGCACTCGTTACTTCCATAATGCTACCCGTAGGGAAACAACACTCTAAGCATTGGATTTCTAATTCCCTTTTATCCATTCAACATACATCATGACCATAGTTTAATTATTTATACATTTATCAATTTATAACTACCCATTTACGTCAGGCCATTCCCTTCAATTAGGCTTGTCCACAACTCATTATACGAATTCAGATCTATAACCTCAACTTATCATATCACTATGATGAACATGTCAAAAGAGTTCAACCAAACCTCGAGTTGGATCGCCACATTAAATTCCACCGAATCGAATTCCACATTACACAGCCAAGAATTTAGGTGCAGCCTTAATCCGGGCAGCAACTCCAACCAAGGATTCCCTAGGCTACAAAAATCTGACGAGTGCATGTAATCACTCGTTGGAAAGATAATTTCAAGGGCTACAACTTTTGTGTTTGGTTGAAAGCCCAGATTTGATCGCATCACACCAGAAATTCACTCGAAGCCTGCTGTGTACAGGATTTCTCCCCAATCGTAGCAGATTCGAACTGACTTTCCCGTGGCTACAGGTATCGCCTGGAAACGTGCAATGACTCGTTGGAAAGATTTTTTCGAAGGCTACAACTTTTGTGTTTAATAGAAAACCCAAATATGACCAGAACACCCCCGAAATTGGCCACGAAGGTCGCTGCGTGCAGAAAACAGATTTCTGCACACATCTTAAGGCGAGATGAACGGCATCCGTTCATCTTCCTCCTTACACCAATCTCCCAAAAACTCCTCCATAAAATCGTCCACCCTTATTCACCCTCACAAAGCCATATTTCTCCACGAATCACTCTCTCATTTTCACTTTGAAGAATGAAGAGGCTGGAGGGAACTAAGCCTAGAAAACGACCTAGGCATGGCTTTTCCCTAAGAAATCTCCTCCTCAACATCAAGACTCTAAGGAGTCGATATCTCTCCTAGAATATTAACTACAGATCTAGCACCAAGGGAGAGGGGAGGAAGCTCACCTCGTTTCCAACGGTACCACCATTTCCGGCCATGGATCTAGTCATTCTTCTTTGCGGCATCTCTTGCTTGGTGCAGTTGTTCTTCACGGCAAAGGAAGGAGAGAGAGAGAGAGAGAAGGCCGCCTCCAACTACTTCCCGCGGCTCTATCGGATTCGCAAGGTCCACGATGACGGCAAGAATGATCGGCAAGGATGGCTAGGGTTCGGCTTTATCTCCTCTTATAAATAGATGTAGTAGGTTAAATCCTTCCGCCACGTGTCAACGCCCCATTGGACCGCCCCTAATGGGTTATATTAAAGTGACCCGGTCCAAGGAATCATCATCAGCACGAATCCCAAAGTCGGGTTCGGTCCGCTTGTACAAGCCGGCGAATCTGCCTGGGCGAAGAAAACGCACATGTCAAATTCGACGGGAATCAACCGTCATTCTCGACGATCGGCGAGAATCGTCGGGCATTCTCGACGAATTCGTCGGATATCAACAATGATACCCGGCGAATTTCACTTAGCCCACTTATCGGAAATTCCTTGTGTTGAGTGCGTTGAGTATTAGTCAGCGATACTCGACGATCGGTGGGTATCACCGGGCATTCTCGACGATCGGCGAGAATCGCCGGGCATTCTCGATGAATTCGTCGGGCATCAACGATGATACTCGGCGAATTTCCCTTAGCCTAATTCTCAATCAGCAGTTCTGAATCCGGCAGGTATCGACCATTGATACCTGTCGAATCGGCGAGTATCATTCCCGATACCCGTCGATCGGCGAGTATCATTCCCGATACCCGTCGATCGGCGAGTATCAGCTCCCATTCTCGTCGATTTTCCCTTAGGCCATTTCCGTTCAATCCGTTGGATATCACTCAACCCTACACTCCATTCAACGCACTTGACACTCTTTGCCAGTGCGTCCCGAGCCCGAGTCAAGTCTCTTGACTCAAAACTCGTGCGAGGGGCCTAGCGCGAATCGGGACGTTACAAATCCTATAAACAAAATAAAAGATTTCGTCCCCGAAATCAGGCTGAGGTCATGGGGAGTAAAGTACAAAATAATATGCGCTATAAAATGTTACCTTGGGAGAACAGCTCGGGGTAGCGCTTCTGCATCAAGTCCACCGGCTCCCAAGTAAATTCTTCCTTTCCATGATTAGACCATAGCACTTTTACCAGAGGCACACTTTTGCGGCATAAGGTTCTTATTTCATTATCAACGATCCGCACCGGCTCCAGTCGCACAGATCTGTTAGACGCCACCTTACCATCAGTTGTGGGGATGTATTATTCAGGCCACAACAGCGCCTTCCGAAGCGACGATACATGGAACACATCATGGAGATTTTCTAGCACGGGCGGTAGCTCGAGCCGATATGCCAAAGGTCCAATCCTTTCCACTATGACATAGGGTCCAACATACCGTGGGCTGAGCTTCTTCACTCCCCGCACCCATTACACTCCATGCATCAGCCGGATTTTCAGGAACACTTCTTCACCCACTTGAAACTCTACCATACGGTGCTTTGCGTTATAATACTTCGCCTGCCGACTTTGAGCCCCCAACATGCGATCCCTTATCAGCCTAACCACCGCATCAGTATCGTCAATATACTCAATTCCCAATGCCTTCGGGTCTTCGTCTTGCACCCAAAATAAGGGGGTTCTACACCTTCTTCCATAAAGGGCTTCATGGGGTGCCATGCCAATGCTAGCTTGACGGCTGTTGTTGTAGGAGAATTCCACTAAGGGCAAGAGTCTTTCCCACGGCTCTCCCCTATCTATCACACACAACCTCAACAGATCCTCCAATATTCGGATGGTCCGCTCAGACTGCCCGTCTGTCATGAGGATGAAATACGGTGCTGAACTTAAGGCGTGAGCCCAGATACGCCTGTACCGCCTTCCATTCCTTGGAGGTAAAACGACCATCACGGTCCGAAACTATCGTCTTAGGTATGCCGTGATACCGTACAAACTGCTCCACGAAAAGGCGTACTAAGACATCCACATGAGCCTCCTTCTTCATAGGAATGAACCGGGCAACTTTCGTCAGGCGATCAACGATCACCCACACTGAATCATTTCCTGAGCGGGAGCGAGGTAGCCCATGTACGAAGTCCATGGAAATATCCTCGAACTTCCACTCGGGGATTAGCAGCGACTGCAACAGGCCACCGGGACTCCTGCACTCCGCCTTCACTCTTTGGCAGGCTTCACAATGCGTGACAAAGTACCGGACATCCTTCTTCATTCCTGGCCAACACATCGTCTTCCATAAGCCGACGTACATCTTTGAAATTCCTGGGTGCACGGAATATTGAGAGCAATGTGCTTCTCTCAAGATATCCTCTCGGATTCTTCCACCTTTGGGAATGTAGAGCAGGCCGCGAAAGTAAACGAGGCCGTACTTTAGTGTGTACTCGTCGGTAGTCCCGTCTTCGATTAACTTTATTGTCGGGGCCAAAGCTGCATCCAATCCTTGCTCCACTCGGATCCGGTCCCGGATATCACAAACTATGCTCTTGCTGGACAAGTACTCTGTATATGCCGAAGAAGCCTTACATATTAAGGTAATGTCCATCTCCTCAATCATCCGTGCCAACTCTATGCTCATCAATCGAGACTCTGGGCTCGAGCCGGGTACTTTCCTACTCAACGCATCGTCTACCGAGTTTGCTTTTCCGGGGTGGTAGTTCAAGGTGAACTCATAGTCTCATAGAAACTCTAACTACCGCCATTGTCTTAAGCTTAATTCCTTCTGGGTATGGACGTACTTCAAGTTTTTATGATCCGAGAAGATTTCGCAGTGGACATCGTATAGATAATGCCTCCATACCTTCAAGGAGAACACAACTGCTCCTAGCTCCAAATCATGCACCGGGTAATTGATTTCATGCTTCTTCAATTGTCTTGAAGCATAAGCAATTACGTGCCCGTGCTGCATCAACACCGCTCCCAACCCCTGATAAGACGCGTCCGTGTAAACTTGGAATCCTTCCTTCCCAGATGGAAGGACAAGGATGGGGGCGGAGGTAAGTCTATCCTTCAATTCCTGGAATGCCGCTTCACATTGGAGTGTCCACTCAAATGGCACACCTTGCTTTGTCAAAGAAGTAAGCGGGAGTGCAATCTTTGAGAATACTTTTACGAACTTGCGGTAGTATCCGGCAATTCCAAGAAAACTCCTCACATCGGCGGCCGACCTCAAGGGTGACCACTCCTTCACGGCACACACCTTAGCCAGATCCACAGCTAGTCCAGCCCCACTGATTACATGACCCAAGAAAGCCACTTCCCTAAGCCAGAATTCACACTTGCTAAACTTGGCGAACAGGGCGTGCTCTTTTAACTTTTCCAGAACTAAGGCCTAATGCCCGGCTTGTTCTTCCTTCGTCTTCGAGTAGACTAAGATGTCGTCAATAAACACAATGACGAAGACATCTATATAGGGCTCAAACACTTTATTCATCAAGCTCATGAAAGCTGATGGGGCATTTGTGAGCCCAAACGGCATCACTGTGAACTCATATAAGCTGTACCTTGAGCTGAAAGCCGTTTTCTGAATATCATCCTCTTGTATTCTCAATTGGTAATACCCCGAGCGCAAATCTAGCTTGGAGAACCAATGCGCTCCCACCAGTTTGTCGAACAACTCATCGATCCGAGATAACGGATAGGTGTTCCGTACCGTCAGTCGGTTGAGTTCCCGATAGTCTATACATAAAAGCAAGGTTCCATCTTTCTTCTTAACGAATAGAACAGGGGCTCCCCAAGGTGATGAGCTGGGGCGAACAAGCCCTGATTCTACCAAATCCTGCGGTTGAACTCTAAACTCAGCGAGTTATTTTGGGGCCATCCGATAAGGGGTCCTGGAGACAGGCTTAGCTCTTGATACAAGCTTAATCTGAAAATCCACTTCTCTATGCGGGGGTAACCCTGGCAATTTCTCAGGAAATACCTTAGGGAAATCCCGTGCTACCCGCACATCCTTCACATCTACCTTCATCTCCTTTAGTTCGAAACATATCATGTAGACTTCGTCCCCTCTCATATGAGCTTTCAAGGTCTTGATTGAGGATAACAATATTCGTGGTACAAAATTTATACCTTGGAAGACTACATCAGTATCCCCATGTCTCAAATAGATGTGCTTCTTCGCACAGTCGATTCTTGCATCGTGCCAATCCAGCCTTGCCATGCCCAGAATGAGGTCGAATTCTGGTATTCTCAAAATTGTGGCGGGGGTATCAAAGGTATTTCCCCCAATGGTTATCTCCAACTCACACTTCGCAGTTGCCGTCATCTCAGATCCGTCTGGGAGGCGTACTCTTCGAGCAATACCAGTGAAATATTTTACTCCGTGTATATCCTTGATGAAGTCTTCAGACACGAAAGAATGTGAGGCACCGGTGTCAAATAACGTATAAGCCGGTTTCCCGCTGACCATTACGGTGCCTAAGTGTCATTTAATAATACTCAAGCTAGACGTCTAGTATATCTTAAGCCACTAGAAGATATTAATGGAAGCAAAAGGGCTAATTCAAATCGTACCTGCAATCATCTCCTGAGGATTCCACTCTTGAGTCATATCCAAGGCATACATCTGATCCCGAACGGGTCCAGGGTTTCTTCCTCTAGTCCTCGTCTTCGACCACGCACATACCCTCTCCCACGCGGGGCTGCTGGAGGGAAAGCAAAAGGCGCATCTAAAAACAGTTTCGGGCAGTAGCGTCGAATGTGGCCCGGTTGGTTTGATGTAGGGTGCGTCCCGAATTGGAAATCTCCACGAGACTAACGCTTCCTACGCACTACAAGTCATAGATCTACCGCACCTACACAGCACCTATCGCCCACAATAGTTCTCGTCGCAAGAACGCAGCGCAAATAACAAGGAGGAATGATCGACTCGAAAACAACGATCGGAAATTTGAGTCAGAATATTCCCCAAGAAAACACAAAGGTTGCCACTCCTTTTTGAGAGCAAGACCAAGGCTATAGGCCAAGATCCGCTCAAGCAAATAGGATCCACCCGATCCGAAATTAAAAAAGCCTAGCAACGGCGAATTTGATTCAAAACTTGCAGCGATTAATTTAACTTTGCGGAGAAAACGCTTGCGAAACCACCACAACTACTTAGAGAATCACACAAAGAAGAGGAAGGAGTTTACCCAACCGAGAAGAAGTTTCACACAAGATAACGGTGGGAGAATCACTCTCTCCACGGATCCACCGGCGTCACACCGAAGGGTTTGCAACCTTCTTCCCGGAGTCGCACCAAGGAAGCCGCGCCGGAGTCGCACCGAACGGATGGAGGGAGCAAAGGAGGCCGGCGGCTTCACACCACAAGCAAGGGGGGGGCGGCGGCTTGGAGGCTCCTCCTCTTGGCCGAATTCCTCAAAGGGGATTAGAGTTAAAATCTTTTCTAATTATTTCATAAGAAGGCCTCCTTATATAGGAGTTACAAACAAACCTTAACCCTTCATGATGGAGATGTAATCTCATCCACCCGAATGGCTAAGTGCACACCAAAAATAAAATTGTTTAAATAAAGAAATAAAACATGCTATGAATATAAAATTATCATTTAAACATTGGATAATTTTATATTCTAAAAATATAGAAATAGAGTTCATGAAATAAGATTATTAAAGCTAAATTTCCATGGCGGTTCGAGCACGCCGCGGGCGGAGGTTGTAACGTCGCCTTCCGTTAGCGTCATCATGCCGCCTCACGTCCTTGAGTTGTATTGCCTTATTGACCGGATCATCATCAGCATCTTCAGCATCGTCTTCAAATGGTGGAGGAGGGGTTATGCCATCAATCCTCCCCCGCTCAAATCCACGCATCTCCATTGCGTGGTCCAAGCGATAGCGGTGAAGGAGAGCGGCATCCAAACTTTGCAGCTCCATCTCGAGTACCCAAGAGTCATCCAAAGGGGGTCGACCTCGCCAACGGATGAGAAAGCAGTGGGTGTCGCCATCAGCAGTGGTAACGGGCTCAACATCAAGTATCATCTCTGGAGTGGAAAACGTCCGTGGAAACCTGGGGAACATATTAGCAGTAGGCAGAAAAGAAGGCAACGTACCATCCGATGATATACCTGTGAGGACCGAAAGAGAGAGATCATCCGTGCTACCACTCCCCAACCCATGAGAATTTAGAGTGGGAGAAGAAGACGACAAAGAATTCAACTCTTGTGGTGGTGACACAAACATCGTTAAATCCGAAACGTTAAAAATGGGGGAGATACCCCAATCAGCAGGGAAGTCCAAAACGAAAGCGTTGTCACCTAACTTTTTAACAATCCGAAAAGGGCCGGCGCGCTTTGGTGCTAACTTTTTAATGGTGCCAGTTGGCAAGCGTTCGGGAACCAAACGGACTAAAACTAGATCGCCAATTTTAAAGTTTGATACTCTCCTATGTAAATTAGCGTGCGCTTGATAAGAGTCGTATTGCGTAGTCAAAGTGGCCCGTATACGTGCATGTAAATCATGGATGTGCTGGGCGAAGGATTGTGCAAACTGACTTGCCTTGTACGTTGGGGGCAACGGCACCAAGTCAAGCGGCACAGGAGCCTTATATCCGTGAACAATCTCGTTCGGCGACAGACCCGTAGATCTATTCTTGGAATTATTGTAGGCTAATTGGGCATGGGGAAGGGAATCTCGTTCACTCACAAGACATCATAACAAATTTCCTAAGCTCCGATTAACCACTTCCATCTGCCCATCAGTTTGGGGATGATAGGCGGAGGAAAACAATAATTTTGTTCCCATTAATATCCAAAGAGTTTTCCAAAAATAACTAGTGAATTTCACGTCCCTATCCGAAACTATGGTCTTGGGCACGCCACGGTGACTAACAACTTCTTTAAAATATAATTTAGCGACGTGAGACGCATCGTTTGTCCTACTGCACGGGATGAAATAAGCCATCTTTGAAAACCTATCCACAACTACAAAAATTGAGTCATGACGGCGAAGGGTAATGGGAAGGCCTAATACGAAATCCATGCTAACGTCTACCCAAGGCATGGAGGGAATAGGCAAGGGTGTATATAATCCTACGTTGGTTTACTACCCTTAGACACCTGACACGTGCGGCAGCTACTCACTACCTGACCCACCATAACCTTAAGTTTTGGCCAATAAAATTTGTCCTCGACTAACGAAATGGTTTTATCTCTACCGAAGTGGCCACTCAACCCTCCGCTATGCGTCTCCCATATAATATGTAGTCGTAACGATGACTGCGGAATACACAGCTTTCCATTCTTAAAAAGGTAACCGTCCTTGATGACGTACGCTGATATCGTCGTGGGGGAGCTATCCTGGGCAGATAAATAGGCGTCCTGGAAATCAGGATACGTGGCGTACTCATCCTTAACTCGCTCAAATCCTACAACATGTACTTCCATAGAGGTGAGTAAAATCGTAAGACGACTAAGGGCGTCCGCGACTCTATTATAAGCTCCCTTAAGGTGCTTGAGATTAAACGTATAGCCTTGTAAGAAAGCTACCCACTTAGCGTGTCGTGGGCTGATCTTATGCTGGCCGTTGATGAAACGTAAGGCCTCATGATCGGAGAGGATCACAAACTCCTTGGAAAGGAGATAGTGCCTCCAATGGTGTAGACATCGGACTACAGCATAAAATTCCCTATCGTAATTTGAATAGTTCAGCTTGGGGCCGGAAAACTTCTCGCTAAAATAACTAATGGGAGGGCCCTCCTGGCTCAAGACACCTCCAATCCCTACACCAGACGCATCACATGTGAGCTCAAAGACTTTAACAAAGTCAGGTAGACGTAAGACAGGTGCCTCAGTCATAAGCTCCTTTATTCGTTCAAAAGCATAGGTGGCGGACTTCGTCCATGTAAACTCTCCCTTTTTCATACAGTCGGTGATAGGCGCCATAATACTGCTGAAGTCTCGTATGAAATGACGATAAAACATGGCTAACCCATGGAAACTACGTACCTCACGGAGGGTGGTTGGCACGGGCCAGTCCTTAATGACCTGAACCTTGCCCGGATCAACTCGAATACCCTTAGAACCGACTATATACCCTAAAAACTCTACCTCCGAGGCATTGAAAGTGCATTTCTTAAGATTGAGAAATAAAGTCTCATTCCGCAGGGTGGAAAGGATCACTCTCATGTGGGAGATGTGCTCGGTAGTAGAGGTGCTATAAATCAGTATATCGTCAAAGTAGACGACAACGAACTTCCCCATGAATGGCTGAAAGACATGTGTCATCATCCGGGAGAAGGTACTAGGGGCATTGGATAACCCAAAGGGCATCACAAGCCATTCGTACAGTCCATCCTTCGACTTAAATGCCGTCTTCCACTCGTCGCCCTCTCGTATCCTAATCTGGTGATAGCCACTCCGAAGATTTAATTTGGAGAATACGGTGGCTCCAGACAAGACATCTAACAAATCATCTAGGCGGGGAATGGGGAACCTCTACTTGATGGTAATTTTGTTGATAGCCCGTCTATCAACGCACATCCTCCATGTACCATCCTTCTTGGGGGCAAGTAGGGCTGGTACAGCACATGGACTCATACTAGTCCTAATAAAACCCTTCTCCAGTAAGCCCTCTATTTGGGACTGCAACTCCAGGTGAGCTGCGGGGTGGAGTCGATAATGGGGCTGATTTGGCAAGGAAGACCCCGGGATGAGATCTATCGCGTGCTGGATATTCCTAAGTCGGGGTAACGTGGACGGCAACTCATCCGGGTACACGTCCCTATACTCTTCCAACAGTACCCGTAACTCACTAGGTAACTCATCCAAAATACTAGAATCGGGCTTCGCACTTAATAGGACTAGCGCGTACATAACTCCATCAAAGAACCGATCTCTCTCAAACTCTTTCCTACCAACTAGATTCAACGTCTTCCGTTCTACCGGAATAGTGGTGTCCTTAGCCAAGACTACGGGCTCCTTTGGGATGGTCGACTTCAAAGTGATGGTTTTGCCATTGAATTTGAATTCATAAGTGTTGGCTCTACCAAAATGTGTAACATCACGGTTGTATAGCCAAGGGCGGCCTAACAACACATGACAAGCGTCCATCGGAAGGAAATCACACCACACCTCATCAATGTAGGATTTGAATGAGAGTGGGACCAGGCATCGCTTGGTGACGGGTACGGAGATCTTGTTAATCCAAGCGACCTTATATGGGGTCGGGTGTGGTTCCGTGGTCAAGGACATACGTGCAATGGCGTTCTCAGATACGATATTCACACAACTACCACTATAAACAATCAGCTTGCAAAGTTTCTCGCCACTCTTAAAAATCAGAGAAAATATGCTCGTCCTCTTCCACTCATCTAATGGACGAGGAGTGGCCAAGATACAACGCATCACCATAAGGGGGTGATCGTCCTCTAAATCACTTGGGACCCCTTCCGGGTCGCTCTCCTCAGCAGCCTCATAAACGTAATCCGCAAGATCGGTCGTCGACTCTAACAAGGCTATGGCTTTAGTTTTCGTTGGGCATTCGAAGGCGTAGTGACCTTGAATGCCACAAGAATAACATGTGGCATTAGTCTTGCTAACCTTTCCGATAGGAATACGTTCGCTCGCAGGGTTCTTAGTGTTCCTAGCAGTGATCACGACAGTCTTTGACTCGGCGGACCGGAACTTCCCTTTGTCCTGATATGTGGAGGAAGATGATCCGGTAGTGGATTTCCCCTTCGTAAGGGAATAACGGGAGTGTGCCTTAGATGCTAAGTGTTTCTCAATGTCGAGGGCGGCATTGAATGTCGTGTTTAGATCAGTGTAGCCATATCGTAAGAGCTTTTGCTGAATATCGGGATTAAGCCCCTTACGAAATCTAGAGAGGGTGACCTCGGGGATTTCCTTCAGATCACAATGCACCATTCTGTCCTTCAGTTCTCCCATATACTCCGCTACTGAATTGGAGCCCTGCCGTAGGGTGGCAAGCTCGTCAAACATCTGTGTCCGATGGTACGCTGGAACGTACTGATCGGTCAACAAATTCTTCATTACGGTCCACCCAATAATTGGGTTTCCGTCTCCAGCACCTAGCCTACGCTCTTCATTTAGCCAATAAGTTTTGGCATGGCATGCCAACTTCATCCTGGCAACTTGGACCTTTTGGGGGTCCGTGAGATGGTGCCAGTCGTAGTAACATTCCATGTCCACTATCCACGTAAGGAAGTTCTGTGGATCTCCCATTCCGTCGAAAGTGGGGGCATCAATGTTGATGGCCCTAGTAATGTCAAACTCTCGCTCGTGGCGACGGCCTCGAGGGGGCACTCGTGGGGAGTCCCCATCCGAATCCGAATCGGAGATGTGTTGGCATCGTCGGGGCAACTCAACATTAGCGGGTGGTTGGGGTGGCCTAGCTTGATTTTGTAAAATCTGTGCTAAAGTGGCCCTAAGCTCTGCCATATCGTTACGTAGACCTGCTATCGCTTCAGCGTTATGAAGCTCATTCCCGTTCTCAGCCATCCTAGACGTAGACGGCGCCGTATATTCCGTGCCTAGCCTTGTGTCCATGCAAGACCTAGAAAATTATGAAAGATGATTTTTCCTAGGGCTGTAGTTAGAATGAAAATAAAAATTTTTTTTGAAAAGCTTGATGTGATAAACACGTAGATCGCTAAAAAAAATTTTTTTTGAAATTTTGCTGAAAAATGGAGATTTCAGCCCGCTATTTGCAGACCAACTAGACAGAATTACGATGTTCTAATTTGCAGGCTGATCTAACGAGGCCGAATCAAAAAAATTTCTGTTTTAAAGTTGCTGGAAATAAGGTTCGGAAGCTACAGAATTTTTTTCCGATTTTTTTGACAAGTTTTAAAATTCCGAGGGATTTACTAAACGCAGACCAATCTAAAAATTTCAGATCTTTGAAAGTTCAGATCAACCAACGAAGAACGCAGAGAGGATGTTTGCAACGTGGAAGTAGAAACGACCGCCTCTGATTACAAATTGGTGTAGGGTTCGTCCCGAATTGGAAATCTCCACGAGACTAATGCCTCCTACGCACTACACGTCGTAGATCTACCGCACCTACACAGCACCTATCGCCCACAATAGTTCTCGTCGCAAGAACGCAGTGCAAATAACAAGGAGGAATGATCGACTCAAAAACAACGATCGGAAATTTGAGTCGAAATATTCCCCAAGAAAATACAAAGGTTGCCACTCCTTTTTAAGAGCAAGACCAAGGCTATAGGCCAAAATCCGCTCAAGCAAATAGGATCCACCCGATCCGGAACTAAAAAAGCCTAGCAACGGCGAATTCGATTCAAAACTTGTAGCAATTAATTTAACTTTGCGGAGAAAACGATTGCGAAACCACCACAACTACTTAGAGAATCACACAAAGAAGAGGAAGGAGTTTACCCAACCGAGAAGAAGTTTCACACAAGATAACGGTGGGAGAATTACTCTCTCCACGGATCCACCGGCGTCACACCGAAGGGTTTGCAACCTTCTTCCCGGAGTCGCACCAAGAAAGCCGCGCCGGAGTCGCACCAAACGGATGGAGGGAGCAAAGGAGGCCGGCGGCTTCACACCACAAGCAAGGGGGGGGGGGGCGGCTTGGAGGCTCCTCCTCTTGGCCGAATTCCTCAAAGGGGATTAGGGTTAAAATCTTTTCTAATTATTTCATAAGAAGGCCTCCTTATATAGGAGTTACAAACAAACCTTAACCCTTCATAATGGAGATGTAATCTCATCCACCCGAATGGCTAAGTGCACACCAAAAATAAAATTGTTTAAATAAAGAAATAAAACATGCTATGAATATAAAATTATCACTTAAACATTGGATAATTTTATATTCTAAAAATATAGAAATAGAGTTCATGAAATAAGATTATTAAAGCTAAATTTCCATGGCGGTTAGAGCACGCCGCGGGCGGAGGTTGTAACGTCGCCTTCCGTTAGCGTCATCGTGCCACCTCACGTCCTTGAGTTGTATTGCCTTATCAACCGGATCATCATCAGCATCTTCAGCATCGTCTTCAAATGGTGGAGGAGGGGTCACGCCATCATGGTTGCATTCAAAACACACCCGTTCCTGCCTTCCGCCGTGTTGCTGAAATTGTTGAGGTGGAAGTAATGCTGGCGGTTGCGGAACCGGGCGCTCCTCTCTAAATTTTTGGGGAAAATGCCCGCCACCCCTCCGATATCCTCTTCCTCTTCTATTATCAAATCTCCATCTGTTGTTGGGGTCGGCTTCCATCACGCCCTCCACTGGCCTCTTACCACTTCCCAAGTGGTCCGCTTCCAATCTCTTCGCCATATCGATAATCTATGCCAGACTAGAGTCTGCTATAAACAAAAGGGCTTACCTTAGGGGATCTCACAAGCCTTTGTAGTATCGTTTGGCGTACCCTCTATCATCCAACTCATAGGAGTCAGCGAATCTAGCCAAGTGCTGAAACTCCCGTTGGTACTCTGTCACCGACATGGACCCTTACTTTAGTTGCAATAATCTCTCTTCAAGACCATCCGGAGCGGCCGAGGGGATGAAATACTCTAAAAAGGCTTCAGAGAATTCGCTCCAACTAATGTCCGTGTACACTCTTCCACGAAAAGTGGAGCCCATGAGGGACTTCCACCACCTTTTTGCGTGCAGTTCTAAGAGTGTCACCACAAGGGTCACCGCCATATTATTTGGACATCTTATTCCTGCCAACAATTCTTATATAGTGTCGAGCCACTCTTCCATACGCACCGCCGACTCTGTCCCAATATAAGCGGGAGTGGAGAGAGCTCGGAAAGTGCTTAACCAACTTGATCCCGGACCCTGTTGTTGTACAGGTGCCTGCTGAAATTGGGACCTAAAGGCGTCCAAAATAGCTGTGAGCATCTGCCCCAGCTCTGATTGTTGGAATTATGTAGGCACGGACGGAGCGGGGGTGCCCCTCACTGGCTCAGCATGTACTGGGATCTACACATATGGTAAAAACCTAAGGTTAGGTTGGCTAATCTAAGGTTAAAGATGGACAAACTTAGTGTGAATTACATATGGGCACACCACTGCTTCCGCTAAGTCAGTTTGTCCCTAAACTAACTAATTAAATGGGGGTGGCACCATTGTTAAGGGACTTTCTCCTTGGAGGATCGTAGCAAGCTGATACCATTTATAAGACCCCCCTCCCGGAACACAAGACACGGCACGAGAGGGGTCTTATACCCAGAATAGCTGCCTTGCGGTAACACTAACACTCGGGTAAGCCTGTCCCATAAGACGCATTTTCTTATCGGCTTCAACCAATATCAACATATAAATGCCAACCAAACTATATAATAAAGGAAGTCAACCCACACCAAGCATAATTCCATAAATATAGCAAAAGAGAAGCTAAATAAGCTTCTACATAATCAGTGTACAAAAATAGAATTGCCCCGAAGGGCAACAACAAAATATCTCTCACTCACATCTGTAACCGACGATAGCGACTGTACCGTCCCCTTAGGCCCTATCGTCCTGGCCTGGCTGTCCAGCTGTATAGCCTGGTTCTCCACCTACGGGGTTTCCTCCTAAAAAGTAAGACTTAGCAACCGTTAGTCATAAAGACTAAGTGGCTTCACATCCGCTCCCTCGGTGACTCCTCGGCACCGGGCGGAGAAAGGAACAGGTACAATATATATAAAACAGTAGTACAAGCAGGTGAAGTAAGTATACAAATCATAGGTAGCAATAAAAGTAGTGTATAAATGAACAAGCTCTTATTCTACAATTCTACCAACTACAACAGCAAGAGAGTATAATGTTATAACAGTAAGTAACTCAACTTATATGGATGCCCATACAAGCATATAAGTTGAGGGTCATTCAGTAATAAGTAACTCATCGTATATGAGTGCCCATACAAACTTATACGATGATGGCCTTGTGTATGTAATGAAGTGCAATGCTATGTATGCAATGCAATGACACACCCATGATCAAGCACATGCAATCGCTATGTCGACACAGACTTATAGTTCCCACTATTCGAGCAGGTAGCTAACCTCTCAGGCGTCAACCGTCGTGGACAAACGATGATAGTAGAGCGGGCATCTCCACTACTAGGCTGGTCTCCACACTACCTGGCCAGGGCCTCTATATGCCTCAATGCTAAGAACACAACAGTGGAGCTCACATGCGTACTACGGCTCAGCGGGTTCTCTTGGGTAAATGAGCACCAAGATCCTAGCCCCGAACTGGCCTATGCGTGACACGGAAGGAGCCTCAGAAATGAACACGAGGACCAAGCCAAACCGTTCACTTGGCACGGAAGGAACTTCGGGACGTGAACACCGAGGACCAAGCCCAACCGTCCAAGGTCTAGCCGTCAACTCCCATCGGTGTGACGATTGGCGAGCTCGTAGACCTGCCACACTATCCTTAACCCGGGATTACGACACCTCGTGTCGACTCACACCACATGCAGTTTCACAATATCATTGCATGGAAGGAGCCTCAGGACGTGAACACTGAGGACCAAGCCCAACCATCCATCAAATACGGAAGGATCCTCGGAAATGAACACAAGGACCAAGCCCAACCGTCAAAATTTACTCATCTCAATCTCATTCCAACTATTGACGGACAACACCGCACTCGTTACTTACACAATGCTACCTGTAGGGAAACAACACTCTAAGCATTGGATTTCTAATTCCCTTTTATCCATTCAACATACATCATGGCCATAGTTTAAATCATTTATACATTTATCAATTTATAACTACCCATTTACGTCAGGCCCTTTCCTTCAATTAGGCTTGTCCACAACTCATTATACGAATTCAGATCTATAACCTCAACTTATCATATCACTATGATGACCATGTCAAAAGAGTTCACCCAAGCCTCGAGTTGGATCGCCACATTAAATTACACCGAATCGAATTCCACATTACACAGCCCAGAATTTAGGTGAAGCCTTAATCCGGGTAGCAACTCCGACCAAAGATTCTTTAGGCTATAGAAATCCGACGAGTGCGTGTAACCACTCGTTGGAAATATAATTTCAAGGTCTACAACTTTCGTGTTTAGTCAAAAGTCCAGATTTGATCGCATTACACCAAAAATTCACTCGAAGCCTGCTGTGTACAGGATTTTTCCCCAATCACAGCAGATTCGAACTGACTTTCCCGTGGCTACAGGTATCGCCTAGAAACGTTCAACCACTCGTTGGAAAGATAATTTTTAGGGATACGACTCTTGTGTTTAGTTAAAAACCCAGATATGACCAGAACACCACCGAAATTAGCCACGAAGGTCGCTGCGTGCAGAAAACATATTTTTGCACGCATCTTAAGGCGAGATGAATGGCATCCGTTCATCTTCCTCCTTGCACCAATCTCCCAAAAACTCCTCCATAAAATCGTCCACCCTTATTCACCCTCACGAAGCCATATTTCTCCACGAATCACTCTCTCATCTTCACTTTGAAGAATGAAGAGGCTGGAGGGGACTAAGCCTAGAAAACGACCTAGGCATGGCTTTTCCCTAAGAAATCTCCTCCTTACCATCAAGACTCTAAGGAGTCGATATCTCTCCTAGAATATTAACTACAGATCTAGCACCAAGGGAGAGGGGAGGAAGCTCACCTCGTTTCCAACAGTACCACCATTTCCGGCCATGGGTCTAGTCATTCTTCTTTGCGGCATCTCTTGCTTGGTGCAGTTGTTCTTCACGCCAAAGGAAGGAGAGAGAGAGAGAGAAGGCCGCCTCTAGGAGCTCCGACTGCTTCCCGCGGCTCTATCGGATTCGCGAGGTCCACGATGACGGTAAGAACGATCGGCAAGGATGGCTAGGGTTCGGCTTTATCTCCTCTTATAAATAGATGTGTTAGGTTAAATCCTTCCGCCACGTGTCAACGCCCCATGTGACCGCCCCTAATGGGTCATATTGAAGTGACCCGGTCCAAGGAATCATCATCAGCACGAATCCCGAAGTCCGGTTCAGTCCGCCTGTACAAGCCGACGAATCTGCCTGGGCGAAGAAAACGCAAAAGTCAAATTCGACGGGAATCAATCGTCATTCTCGACGATCGGCGAGAATCGTCGGGCATTCTTGACGAATTCGTCGGGTATCAATAATGATACCCGACGAATTTCACTTAGCCCACTTATCAAAAATTCCTAGTGTTGAGTGCGTTGAGTATTAGTCAGCGATACTCGACGATCGGTGGGTATCACCGGGCATTCTCGACGATCGACGAGAATCGCCGGGCATTCTCGACGAATTCGTCGGGTATCAATGATGATACTCGGCGAATTTCCCTTAGCCTAATTCTCAATCAGCAGTTCTGAATCCGGCGGGTATCGACCATCGATACCCGTCGAATCAGCGAGTATCATTCCCGATACCCGTCGATCGGCGAGTATCAACTTCCATTCTCGTCGATTTTCTCTTAGGCCATTTCCTTTCGATCCGTTGGATATCACTCAACCCTACACTCCATTCAACGCACTTGACACCTTTTTCCAGTGTGTCCCGAGCCTGAGTCAAGTCTCTTGACTCAAAACTCGTGCGAGGGGCCTAGCGTGAATCGGGACGTTACACTATCGCGTAGTGATAGTGAGATATCACTCAGCGATAGCGGGACACGTATCAGATGGACAAAAACGGCTAAAGAGTGGTGTTGATTGGAGTCAAAGAGGCTACTAATGATATTGCCAGGTGATAGACAATATCGCTCGGCGATAGAGATATCTTTGGCTTGTCAGCTGAAATCGTAGCCCTTCATTCCTACTAAAGAGAGGATCATGTTGCTGGGATTATTCCCGAAGTCACTTAAGCAGAGAAGAGGAAAGAGAAGAGTCATTTCTCTTCTCTCACTCTCTCTCTCTCATCCTTTCCATCATCTCCTTGGAAGAAAGGAAGAACAAGTGCTGAAGGCTAAGCTTTGTAAGCTTGGAGAAGGAGATTTTGTTGTCAGAATCAAGAGCCGAAGCAAGATCCGTCAAGAGGAAAGCGAGGCGATCCTTTCCATCTTGATAGAAGACTTCATCATGGAACCAAAATGATCTACTAGGGTAACGATCATCCTTCATGGACAAGTAAAGTCCTAAGTTTTGCATATGCATGGAATCCCCCACCAAAAGGTGGAAAAAGGAGGAAATTCCAATGGGTTGATGTCACAACACACATTTTCTTAGTATTAAAATACTATCAGAGTGATAGAAAATACGCGATCGTGATGCCACGCCGTTCAGGGGACAACTGCAGACGTTCAGGCAACTTTTCCTCACATTTACTTTAATAAAAAAAGACTTATGATTTTTAAGTTTAAAAACATATTTAAGTTCTTGAGTTTAAAGATAGTGTCCCTCAGTCAGGTGGATCAACTAACCCATAGGTGAGAATATATAAATTAAAGCAGCGAAAAATACTAAGTTTGATTCATTTGTTATCCTATATGAGAATGAATACATAGTACTAAATGTAAAGAAGATATGACTTCTAAATTTAATATATATAAATAAAAGAGGTTTTTATAGTGCTTAAAAGTAGTATGTTTTATGGTTTAAAATTTATGGCATGGCAATATTTCAGAATACATCTTTTTATACTTAAAAGTAACTACATGCATCCTAACATAAAACTTTCCCAGAGAGCAAGTGTGAAAACTAGAAATAAGTAAAAGCAGTAAAAGAAATAAGTAATCTAACACAAGAGGTCAAAGACTATGGGTGTCAACACCTGACACGAATCAATAAGAAAACTGACTAGTCTAAACAAAAGTAACTACCTCAACACTCTGAGGTGGAAACAACCTCTTGCAATAACTCGCAGCACCAAAATCACGACTTTGTTAGTTGAACCTACTACTGCTCTATACCTGAGGCATTCAAAAAAAGAACACCTCAGAAGAAAGTTACGAGTGGTGCAAAAGAGTAAAAAGAAGACCAACAAACCTCGAAGTGAACGAGGGATAACAAATCGACTGCAACAAAAGTCAGTAGCAGAACAACAAAAACAAAACAAGCAATCTAGCTAAGCAGGAAATATTAAACCACAACATCCTAAACAGAATAGGGCATCAAGTATCAGAAGTTCATATATTTTATCCTTCTTTAATATCCATATTATTCAGAATTTTAAATGAGACTGATCAGCTCAAAAAGGCATCAAAACACCGGCAAGCAAGGGTGTATGGTCCTCAACAGAATGAGAGTACAATGTTGGGGAAAAGATCCACAACGCGCACAAACCCAGCCATAAGGCACTATGCCGAGTGAAAAATCCCAATGCGCACAAACTAACAACTAAGGTAATGTACCGGTGATAAAGGTCCACAATGCGCACAGACCCTACAAGAAAGGCACTGTGCCGAGGGAGAAACTCCAACGCGCACAGACCATTAGAAATTTCATTAAATTTAGAATATCAGGTAAACAGAATATGACTCGAATTTGACGAAATTTACAACTTAAAAGGGCACTTAACAAGTTGGACATACCCGACGAAATTTCAAAGGGGTTAACAAATGACTTAGACGAATGGATGAAGATTTCAAGGGTCACACAAGGTAGGGGACGATCAAAAATAACAGGATGCACAAGATAACACAACGATCAAATTGACACGATAATTAAAATGACGCGACTACATTTTTACCAAATTTACGGAGTAATTTAGGGATAGAAATTTTAGGAAATTTAAACGTATCAAATCCAAGAAAAAAGTACTAGAAATTGGAAGAAATGAGTTAAGAGAGCAAAAACATCACTTGCCTTGGTTTCTACTCAAATCAGTCCTCCAAATTACTCCACATCACGGATTTACCCAAAAGATGGTGCGGGGAAGCGAATCTACAATGATTTGGCCAAAAGAGAGGTTAGGGCTGAAAACCCTAACGAAAAACTTCCACCAAACGAGAAATACTTACCTTGATCGTGAAGATCTCGGCGAGAGCTTTCAAGATCTTTGCTTGGTTTGCGATTCCGAGCACCGTAGCTCCAATGGTGGCCGCCAGAAGGTTCACGGAAATCGTCATGTCGTCGGAAATCGTCATGTCGTCGCTCTCTAATTTCGGCCCGAGGAAGAAGACCAACAGGGAGAGGATGAAGTGATTGCCTAATTATATATGTATATATATATATAAATATATATTGATAATAACTATTATATTAATACTAATAATAATAACAGAGACTAATAATAGAAAGATAGAAATCAGGGAGGAATTTTGCGAGAAAGACTTCGCGAGAGGGAAGAAATTTGCGAGAGAAAGCATGCAAGGCATTCGTCGAATTGATTGGGGCTGCGTTCGACTAATGGATTGGGGCTACGTTCGACTAATGGCTGCGTTCAACTAATGGCTGCGTTCAACTAATGGCTGCGTTAGACAAATGGATGCGTTCAACTAATGGATGCGTTCGACTAATAGCTGTGTTCGACTAATGGCTGCTTCGACTAATCACAACGTTCGACTAATGGTTGCTTTCAACTAATGAATTGTTTTTATATATATTACATACATATAATATAATAATAATAATATTATTATTATTATTATTATAAATACTATAATGGGGTGGGCTGCGTTCGACGATCGGAGAAAGGGTAAATATATTAATATTAATAATTATTATAATAAAAATCATATTATAATTATTATATTTTTACGGAGGGCCAAACGCGTGCCAATCAAAACGAAATTCGCACCCTAGGCAAAAGTCGGTGCTACGAACCCAACGACGACGTCGAAATCGAAATCCGACGCACCGTTCTCGAGATATAAATTTATAAAATTTACGGTGAACATTAACTATTGCAAACTTCAGAAATTCGCTGAGGCTCCAATATCGCTCGGAATGCCATGAAACTTGACAAGCAAGTCAAAAAATAATTGATTTAATTTCGTAACGCAAAATTTCCAATTTCGACCAGAATCCGAAGATTTGGTCGGCTTGACCCAACAAATGCAAATACGCACTAATGGTAACGCGTCGACATCTCATGCTAACGTAACGCCCTGACATCATAATGACGTCTCTACGAGGATTAAAAATTAACAGAAAAAACTGGGGCGTTACAGTCACCCATCCAAAAAAAAATTTTCGTCCCGAAACTTGGAACACGAAATGATACAATAGGGCAGAGGGAGAGACATGATAGAAGAATTCATTAAACAAGAATACTAACTAGGGAAGACTAGGAGAACAGCTGAGGGTGAGATTTTCTCATTGCAGACTCAAATTCCTATGTCGCAGTCCTGACGTCCTTATTTTGCCAGAGAACTTTAACCATTGGAATTGTCTTCCTTCTCAGCACTCGATCTTGCGCCTCCAAAATATGGAAGAGCTCTTCGACATACGAGAGATTAGGCAGCAACTGGGGTACTGAGTCTAGGACATGTTGATCACTACGAACACACTTTTATAACTAGCTCACGTGAAACATGTCGTGAACACCAGGGAAAGAATCAGGCAATTCCAGTCTATAGGTAGAAACTCCGATACGCTCTAGAATCTGAAAAGGTCCCACATACCTAGGATCCATCTTATGGTTCCTTCCAAATCTCTTAACACCAGGCATCAAAGGGACCTTCAGAAATACCATGTCCCCAACCGCAAACTCAAGATCAACCTTGCGCTGATTTTCATACTTTTCATATCGCTCTTGAGCCAACCTCAGCTTTTCACGAATATGCATCACTGAAATGCTCATTTCCTCTAGCGTTTTCGGACTGAGCAAAGGCTTCTCACCAACTTCAGCCCAAAATAGGGGAGTTCGACAATGCTTCCCATATAAGGCTTCAAAGGGCGCCATCTACAAGCTCTCATGATAGCTGTTATGGTATGCGAACTCCATCTGTCCAAGGTATTTATCCCAAGCTCCACTATGGTCCAGAATATAGCATCGTATCATGTCCTCCAAAATCTGATTCACTCTTTCGGTCTGACCATTAGTGTGAGGATGGTAGGCAGTAGAATACCTAAGGTCAGTGCATAGAGCTCCTTGCAAACTTTGCTAGAAATGAGACATAAACCTAGAATCTCTATCTGACACGAAACTCGTAGGCACACCATACAACATGATGAATTTGTTCAGATAAAGCTCAAATATCTTTTCCATAGAATAGTCAATCTTAAAAAGCACAAAGTGGGCACACTTGGTTAGTCTATCCACAATAACCCACACTAAATCATGCCCTCGGGGAGATCTCGACAAACATGTTATGAAATCCATGGATAAACTATCCCATTTCCAACTCGGTATATCTAAAGGCATTAACTTACCACCCGGTATTCTATGATCAGCTTTGACATGCTGGCAAGTATAACAATTAGATACAAATCTTGCGATGTCGTTCTTCATACCTGTCCACGAAACAATCTACTTCAAATCTCTATACATCTTCGTGGAACAAAGATGATAAGAAACACTTGAACCATGCGCTTCACTGCATATTTTTACCCGAATTTCCTTAATTGCGGGAATATAATATCTGCCACGGTACTTTAGGGTATCAATGTCATCAATTGAAAAGTCAGGTAATTCCCATTTCTCAGTCCTACAGCGGAGGTGCTCCAAATCAGGATCGTCTTTCTTATGTAGCCTGGTGAGAGCAATCCACGAAGGCTCTTCCATCTCTAAGCAACTTGGCGAAGTGCTACTCCCAACGGTTATGTTCATTAATAAGAACTCTTCTACTAAGGATTGCACGGTGAGATTAAAGACATGCCTGGGATTTCGGCTCAATGTATCTGCCACAACGTTTGACTTGCCGAGATGATAAAGGATATCAATTTAATAGTCTGCAACATATTCAAACCATCTACGCTTGCACAAGTTCAACTCCTTCTGAGTGAAGACATATTTCAAAATTTTATGGTCCGTGTAGATTTTGCATGACACTCCATACAGAAGATGTCTCCACAACATCAAGTCATAAATGACGTCAGCAAATTCTAAGTCATAAGCAGGATAATTCTTTTCATGGACCTTCAGTCTTCTCGATCCATACGCAATCACTTTGCCGCACTGCATTAACACGAATCCGATTCCTACTCGCAAAGAATCCACATAAACAACATATTCTACTCCTTCCGTAGGCAATGCCAAAACTTGAGCAGAACACAATCTTCTCTTGAGCTCTTGAAAGGCTTCCTCACAGGCATCACTCGAAACAAAAGCTGTGCTCTTTTACGTAAGCTTGGTCAACGGTGTAGACAGCACTGTGAATCCCTCCACAAATCTCCTGTAGTATCCAGCCAACCAAAAGAAGCTCCTTATCTCCTTAGGCGATGAAGGTCGCTTCCAGTCCAAAACAACAGCTATCTTTTCGGGATCCACTGAGATACCGTCCTTGCTTATAATGTGTCCTAGGAATGACCCCTAAGACAAACAGAACTCGCACTTACTAAGCTTTGCATACAGCTTGTGCTCCCTCAGAGTAGCTAAGACCAAGCACAAGTGCAAGGCATGCTCTTCTGCATTTCTGGAATATATCAGGACATCGTCAATGAATACAACTATGAACTTATCCAGAAAGTCCTTGAACACCCTGTTCATAATGTCCATAAAAGTTGATTGTGCATTCGTTATTCCAAACGACATTACCAAAAATTCAAAATGACCATATCGGGAACAAAAAGCAGTTTGCATAATGTCTGACTCACGGATTCTCAACTAATGGTAGCCCAAATGAAGGTCAATCTTCGAGAATACGGGACTACCTCGCAGCTAGTCAAACAAGTAATCAATCCTAGGCAACAGATATCTGTTCTTGATGGTCACCTTTTTTAGCTCTCTATAATCTATGAATAGCCTAATCGTTCCATCCTTTTTCTTCACTAAGAGGACTGGTGCACCCAAGGGGGAAGAACTGGGTCTAATAAATCTGTATTATAGCAACTCATCCAACTGAGTACGCAGCTCCTCCAACTCATGCGGTGTCATGCGGTGTAACAACCCGACCCGTTAAATAACATATAATAGAAGGTCTTGCTGGGGCCCCACATTATATGCCATAAACAGACGGCGAGGTCACATGTTAATACCAAAATACCATGCATCCTAACTCAGATCATTCTAGAGGAAGTTTACAAGTTGCACGAACTCAAACCATGAATGTCCACTACTATATAAATAACTCATTTATATACAAGACCAGGAATGTTAACAAGCACACCTCTCACGGCCTTAAGGCCTCACAAGTTTCTCTTTACAAACATACGACTTCATATATCGTCACGCAGGCCGGCCACACATGAAATCCAAAGCTTCACATGACCTTCAAGGGCCTAACAGCAACATCAAGGGCTTCAGCCCACTCAATCCATTTCCATATCTACAAGGGCAGTACCTGCATATAGACATTCACCCCATGGGTGACAAATAAAGCAACGGTCAGCATTCAGCTGACCAATTATAACAACCCTACCCCTTACCCGGGAAAGTGGTTCCTTCCAAGTAAATAATCCAATCTCAACACATATATGCAATACACAATATCATCACAAATGCAAGCCTTAGTTCCAGACGTTCCGTGTACTGAGGGCATGCTTACGGTGTACCAAACTCCTCATTGTTCCACCACCAATTCGAGGTGTTTACTTGTTGCCCGAGCCTAAGCCTCCAAACCCCAGTTGAAGACCTCACGCACCCGTCCACTCAGAGGCACGCACCCCATAACAAATTATGAGCGCTATCAGTCGACCTACCTATATAGTGTACCAAGCCTTTATTGTAACGACCCTAGCGCGTACATAACAGTGTTACGGTTCCGATCTCCAGGCGACCCTACCAGGCTGCATCCCAAGCACCCCAACCCCTCTCTAGCCCACTGGCGGGTTGTTGGTGGCCACAACCTCCCTTTGATGAGCGAACTCGACAGTTAAGTTGGGCCGTACGGGGACTTCCCAGGAGGTCACCCATCCCAGTACTACTCTCGCCCAAGCACGCTTAACTATGGAGTTCCTTCACTTCTCATCAACAATAATAAAAGGTCCGGCCGGGGCCCCACATTATATGCCACAAACAGATGGCGAGATCACATGTTAATACCAAAATGCCACGCATCCTAACTCAGAGCATTCTAGCAGAAGTTCACAAGTTGCACGAACTCAAACCATGAATGTCCACTACTATATAAATAACTCATTTATATACAAGACTAGGAATGTTAACAAGCACACTGCTCACGGCCTTAAGGCTTTACAAGTTTCTCTTTACAAACATACAACTTCATACATCGGCACACAGGACGGCCACACATGAAATCCAAAGCTTCGCACGGCCTTCGAGGGCCTAACAACAACAGCAAGGACTTCAGCCCTCTCAATCCATTTTTGCATCTAAAAGGGCAGCACCTGCATATAGATATTCACCCAATGGGTGACAAACAATGTAACGATCAGCATTCAGCTGACCAATTATAATGAACCTACCCCGTACCCGGGGCAGTGGTTCCTTCCCTGCAGGTAATCCAATCTCAACACATATATACAATACACAATATCATCACAAACGCCGGCCTTAGTGCCAGACGTTCCGTGCACTCAGTGCACGCTTACAGTGTACCAAGCTCCTCATGGTTCCACCACCAATTCGAGGTGTTTACTTGTTGGCCAGGCCTAAGCCTCCAAACCCCTTTTGAAGACCTTACACACCCGTCCATTCAGAGGCACGCACCCAATAACAAATTATGAGCGCTATCAGTCGACCTACCCACGTAGTGTAATAAGCCTAGGGAAATTGCCCCGCTTCATTGCTACCAATCGACTGCTCACCCGATCCTACCACGGAACTTGTTGGGTGGCCCACCCACTCAGAGGTTCTTAACTTGTTGGCAATGGGCAACGTCCGCCAAACCCCTGTTAATGACCTCTCATACCCACCCACTCAGAGGTATTCGCTTACAACAACCCGATAAATGAACTTGGTGGGTGTCCTACCCACTCAGAGGTTCTCGCATTCCTCCGTAACACCGGCACATCGTGCCGCTTTCCATTCCATCAATACAGCTTGCGCCGAGCATACAATCAAAGGAGCTATACAAAGCTTCCTGCTCACCATCACAATCGTCCTTACAATCTCCGTAAGGTAACCGATATATATATACACGGAGTCTTCAACGGTTCGCAGCATCACCAATCTAGACATCTATCCAGATGGGCTTCACACAACATGCCTATGTCGTACTATACAGTTATGTCTCTAGATGCAGACTCAATAACTGGAATCACTTACGCTCTTCCATCTTTTGATGGAGGATTTCACAGATACACATGCATAAACAAAGGGCTTCACCTGCCCAAGGAAGAAAGACCGTTACCCTTGACGATCGCTTCAGCACCATGGAAAACTAGCTGGATGGAAACCACCGTGGCGGCCTTGCCTCCACAACGCTGCACTTGACTCTCGAAACAGACCGCTGAAGCTCCAACAGCGGTCAGAAAGCTTCTCCTTCTTCCTTCCTTGCTCTCCTCTCTCTCTTCACTTAGAAAGAGGAAGGCTAAGATGATAATGAGATATTAATCTCCATTCTCGGCCTTATAAGAGCAGGGATGATCTTGGACCACAAGATCCAAATAGAAGGGAACGAACGGCCTCGATTGTTTTGAAAAGCATCTAAACAGAGTTGACACGGCCTGTGATACGCCCGTGTCACATGATGTGTTCCTTTAGCGGTTCAGAAACCGACTCAATCTGGAACAGAACACGGGCCACAACACGCCCGTGTCACTCCCTGACACACCTGTGTCAACTAGTACACGGCCGTGTTGATGGCTGTGTCACCTCATCAACACAAGGCTGAAACACCTGAGAAGGACACGGCTAAGGCACACGCCCGTGTCCTCGGCCGTGTGCTCAACACGCCCCTGTGACACGCCCGTGTCACAGGCCGTGTACCATACTAAACGCCACTCCACTCAATGCCACTCCATAATTCACCCGAGCAGGACACGCCCTAGGACACGCCCGTGTCCCAGGCCATGTTGCCTCTTGACGATCAGTCCTTTAGAGCTCAAGTCGACTCCTACGAAAATAGAACATGCCCTGGGACACACCCGTGTCCCAGGCCGTGTGCATTGGACATGCCTTGGGACACGCCCGTGTCCGAGGCCGTGTCACTCATCCTGAACCCATTTTTGGGACT
This sequence comes from Platanthera zijinensis, assembly GCA_039513925.1. NCBI lineage: Eukaryota > Viridiplantae > Streptophyta > Magnoliopsida > Asparagales > Orchidaceae > Platanthera > Platanthera zijinensis. Next base: position 110,810,679 of record CM077094.1, read on the forward strand.
TAGGGTTTTGGGGTGTTACATGCGGTATGGTGCTTTTGCAATAGGGCGAGTGCCTGTCTCAAGTACTATAACAAACTCCACCTCTCTCTCAGGAGGAAGTATAGGAACACTAACAGGAAAAACATCCGGAAACTCACGTACCACAGAAACGTCCTAGACCCGAGGCACAAAAGGTGCAGCTTCCAGAACAGAAACGAAAATAAGGAAAGAATCGCAGCCAGACCCTAGAAATTTACGAGCACGTACCGCAGAAATGATTGGAGATTCCTGACGCGGCAAACCATACACACTCATGGGCTGGCCTTTATCGCCTTTGAAATCCAAGCGCTTGTTCTTGGACTGAATGACGACATCATAGCTGGACAGCCAGTCCATGCCCAAGATCACGTCAAAGTCTTCCAAATCTAACACCTTCAAATCCGCAAAGTCAAGAAAACCACCTAAGAAGATAGGGCATTTTTAGATACCCTGACTTTACATCACCAGCTCTACTGAAGGGAATTTGACGTTCAGGGAAGTGTCTAATTAGTCGAGAACCCAGCAATGTCGATCTACAAAACTCCTTGCTACAAAGGAGTGAGTAGCACGCGAATCGAATAGAATGCGCACCCACTTATTATTTACCTTAAATTCACCTAAACTTATTATTCACCTTACTAGCTGAGTCAGAGACTAACCTGAGATTACTTGAGCCGATGTTGGGCTTCCTCCTTGGTCAGCACATTCAACTTTCCTTTTCCCTTGTCCAAGTGAGGCGGGGGCGGAGGTAGAGTCTGAAACGGAACTGCATGCAACGCATGCTAGCTCTACAGGCAATTAGCCCTCATATGTCCTTTCTGGCCGCAGAGGAAACAAGCTCCAGCCTTCTTGCAAAAATGGGCCGCATTGTGCCCACCCTTCTGGAAATAAGTACAGACAGGGCCTCCCTTTGGTGAATCCTGGATTGCGTGTACCTGAGATTGCTTCTGCGCATCCAGTCTCTTAAAGCACTTTTCAAAAGGGTGGCCTTGCTTGCCATAGAAGCTACATACCTCCTTTCGATCCTTCTACGCTGCAGGGCAAGATGCACTTGTACTTCCACCATCATCAGATTTCCTCTTGTCCTTCTTTGCTTGCAATCCCCGATTCTTTGCATTATCTATCACCTCAACCTTCATGACGGCTTCTACTACTTCTACAAGGGTCTCAGATTTGTACGCACTAGCCAATTGTTGGATGTTGTTGGGTACACTGGAAATTGTGTACCAGATTTGGAGAAGCCTCTCTGTACTTAATGATATACATCAATTTGTATTTGATGGGATGTTGAGTTTCAGTGTGCAGGTTTAAGAAATATAGTAAAATTTCTAAGTATAAGTGTCGACACTTTTAAGGAATTGTGTCGACACCTGGAGCAGAAGTTGTGTCGACACAAAGGAATTGTGTCGACACCAAAAGCAGGAGCTGTGTCGACACCCAGGAGTTATGTCGACACCAAAAGTAAGGCATGTGTTGACACCCAGGAATTGTGTCGACACCTGAAGAAGGCATGTGTCGACATAAAGGACTTGTGTCGGCACACACTCAACGCCATCTATCATCAACAACTATACTGAGTCTGAAAGGCTTGTGTCGACACATAGGACTTGTGTCGACACACACTCAACGCTATCTATCCACAACAGCTATACTGAGTCTGAAAGGCTTGTGTCGACACACAGGACTTGTGTCGACACACACTCAGCGATGTCTGGACATACACTCAACTCCATCTGTCAGCATCAGCTATATGGAGACAAGGAGCAGTTGTGTCGACACACATGACTTGTGTCGACACATACAACAGAAGCTGTTTTGAGAAGATAAAGAATGACTATGTCGACATATTGGAAGCTGTGGCGACATCATCAAGAATTGTGTCGACACTTGGACTATTTGTGTCGACTCATTTGAAGTAGTTTGCTAACAGTGTCCTGTTGATAAAGAATTCCAATGAAGGGTCAGTTGTCACGACTGAAGACTTGACAGCTGTCATAAGTAACAAGACTGACACATCTATCTGTGCTGTCAGAAGGCCATTATAAACCGGATCAGCCGGTAATCATGGATGAACTCTATATAAAGGGCTGATCCATAACAACCAAGAGGAATCCATCAGAATAAATGATATAGAACTAACAACAAGTATTGGAGAGCAAGAGGCTGACCCAGAAGAAGGAAGATCCTGAACAAGTCTGCAAGAAAGCTTTTGATCTGATTCTGAATTTAAGAAGAAAGATGATTAAATACCAACTTCAACACCAAGTAAAGATCAACCTTATTTTGTTCAAATTCAAGAAGCTTTGAAGAAGCTAATTCAGGTTGGATCTGAAGTATTCAGTCATTCAAGAACTGATCAAGAAGCTCTCACCCATTTAGATTTCAATCTGGGTGAATATCTATTTCTTTAAATAAACTTTTTATTGTAAGATCTTATATAGATATGAGTAGTAAGCCTATATTTATAAAGGCTGAGGTAGGGTTGAGTTCTTGAAGTGTAGGACTTGTTAAAGTTTTAGTTGTAGGCCTGGAGATAAAGGCTGAGGTAGGGCTGTTTCCTGAGGTAGGGTTCTTGGGAAGAATCTGAGGTAGGACTTGAAGAAGTCAGAGCTATAGGAACCTATCAGGTTCTGAGTTATAAGATCTGTGGATCTGAGATAGTGGAAGGAAGTTTGGCTGAATCCAGTTCTCTACTAGATAGGCGAAGGGGGAAAGTGGATGTACCCATAAATTGGGGAACCACTATAAATCTTGCTGTATTATGTTGTGTTAATTTTTTTTGAGAACTGTGATTTTATATATTGTGTTAGAACTTGTTAATTGCCTAAATAGTTAAAAAGATTAGAACCTATTCACCCCCCCCCCTCTAGGTGTCTAGGCTCTTGAAATCAAATATTTCAAGTGGTATCAGAGGGAGGTTGCTCAAAAATAGACCTAACAGTCTTAGTAAATCTCCAAGGCAATTAACAAATAGCCAGAATGGGTTCAAATGAGAATCAGAAGGAATTTGGATCCACGAAAATGCCCATCTGCATGAAAGAAAACATTGGGATATGGAAAGAAAGGGTAGATTGTTCATGGAAGCATCTGATCCTAGAATCTACATCATAGTACAAGAAGGTCCTTTCATTCCAATGAATATATTAGCTCTTGATGCTAATCTCAAAACCCCTAAGAGCTATTCTGAAATTACTAAGGATGAGATCATTCTTGCAACTTTAGACAAGAGAGCACAAAACATAATTGTAAGTGCTATAGCTGATGCCACATTTCAGAATTTGGTACATTGTAAAACCTCCAAGGAGATGTGGGACACCTTGATTGTCTACAAGGAGGGAACTGAAGAAGTTAGAGAGGATAGGAAATCTATGTTGAATCGAGAATATGAAAGCTTCAAACAAGCAAAGTCAGACAACATAGCAGAATAATACAAGAATTTATTTAGAATTGTAAATGAGTTGATGACCTATGGAAAAGTCTTTATCACATATGAATTGAATGATAAGTTTCTCAGGTCACGGACCAAGGACTAGGATACAAAAAAATGTGCCATCCGAGAGGTGTCCCGACTTGCTGATACACCTCCACCAATCTTGTTTGGAAAATTGCTATCTTATAAGATGCAGCTCACTACCAGAAAGGAGGAGAAAAGCAGTAGGTCTGAGTATAAAGACAAGTCAGTAGCCTTCAAAGCTGAAGCCACAAGGAAAGTTAGGAGAAAGTATCCTTCTCCACCAAAAAGAAGTGCTAAGGCTGAAGCAGAAAATCCTAACATCAGTACATCAAACAACCACCATTCTGATGAAGACTTTGCTGCCTTTAGAATGCAGTTTTAGAGGTTCATGAAGAATAAGAAATGGAGAACCAAGCCATCTTCATCCTCCTTCAAGGATGATTATTACAAGAAGAAGAAGACTTCTAAGGAGGACAGGTATGCCTCTAACCCTAGTAAACAAACTACCTCTAAATTTTTTTTTTACTGCAACAGGACTGCACATGTCATAACTGACTGTCCTAATAAGAGAAAGGAGGCTAAGGATAAGAAGAAGCCTCAAAATAAGGGCAAGAAGGAGAAATTCTTGGTTGCCCAGAAGCAGAAGAGTTGGACTGACTCTTCATCCTCAGAATCGTGATAAAAAGATGATGCAGAAGCATATATTGTGTTGTTTACTACAGAAGAGGATTCTATGGAATTAGAATTCTTGCAAATGCTGGATTCCATAAATGGAGGTGAAGACTATTGTTGTAAAGGGCCGATGGCTCTTTTAGAAGAAGATCAGTGCCTGGATCAACCTAGTCCAAGTAAGGTATACAGTCCATCCTTAGATTCTGATTATTTTACTGGATCAGAATTAGTAGCATCAACTTCAAGAGATGTGGATGGTTCTGACTCTAAGGGGGATTTACATCAATTAATTGATGAGTATGGTGGTTTGCTGCAAGCACTTAAGATGAGCACATTCCTTATCAAGAAGCAGGCCAAGGAAATTTAATCTCTCAAACAGGCTACAACAGATTTAGCTAATCTGATAGATTTGAAATTAAAGGAGGTTGCCAAACTAAGAAACATAACTTTTATTCAGATGGGAACAATCTCCTTCAAAGAAAAGCACATAAAAAATCTGGAAGCAAGACTCCAGAAAGAAAGGGATCTAGTGGCTAAATTTTCAAAGCCAAAGTCTGTCTTTCCTTTAATAGATAACTTCATATCTCAGAAAGGAAAGACATGACTAGGCTTCAAGGAAAGAACAAGGGCAGCCAATTCTCAAGGAAAAGGCAAAATCCCAGTTCAGCCACTAGCTATGAAACCCCCTATTTCTTTTAGAAAAATGGTGCAACCTTCTAATAGGTATGATCATGACCTCACTCATGGTCACTGTGAGTATGGTGATCTTAATGGCAAGGGTGCACATGCTAATAGGGCACCCTATAAGCAAACCCATCATGTTCTTAAGGAATCCTTGGGGTATGCTGCTTCAACACCTACACTTAAAAGGAATGCTGGCAATAATGTTGAGAACTTGTACTTAAGAAAAGGTACAATAGATTTGAGTGATGGTGTTGTGGCAATGTGGGCCACTTTGCCATTGATTATTAGTTCAATTCTAGTATTCAAAATAAGGCCAGTTTACCTAACAAAAAGGCTGCAGATAAGCATGTCAGATTTCTAGCTAACTTGAACCTTGGACCCAATAACAATTTGGGTTCTAAGGATGGGTAAATCTTTATTTGATGCACGTGAGTCCAAGTGGTCATACCCTTACATGGTACTTGGATAGTGGATATTCCAGGCACATGACTGGAACAAGAAGGATGTTGAAGGACTATTCTCCCATAGAGAGTGGACCTAAAGTAATCTTTGGTGGATCAGAAAAAGGTGTCATCAAAGGGTTTGGTAACATTTCTAGTAACTCTATCTGTATCACTCAAGTGGCTTATGTGAAAGGTCTGAAACATAACCTAATTAGCATAAGTCAACTAAGTGATCTTGTGTATGACATCTCTTTCCTCAAGGGTGAGTGCCAAATAAAGAGGTCAAGTGATCAAGAGATCATTCTGACTAGCACTAGGAAAGGGAATGTATATTATCTTAACCTTAATTATGAGTATAACAACTCATCTATCTGTCTAGTTGTAGATGAGAAAGCATCACAGTGTGTCCAATGTCACAAGAGGCTCGCACATCTGAACTATAGGTCAATAGGACAATTATTTAGTATGGGGCAAGTGAGGAATGGTCCTCAAGTTAAGTGCATTAAAGAGGGTGTTTGTTCAGCTTGCCAGAAGGGCAAACAAACCAAGATCTCTTTCCATGGACTTGTTACCAAAGATTCAGTGAGATATCTATATCTCCTACATATGCATTTATTTGGTCCAATGCCAGTTCATAATCTAGGTAGGAAAGCATACACATTAGTTATTGTGGATGACTACTCTAGATTTACATGGGTTTTCTTCTTGAGCAAAAAATCTGAAACCCCTACTGTCTTCCAGACTTTTGTTAGACAAATTCAGAATGAATTTAACAATTCAGTGGTCAAAATCAGAAGTGATCATGGAATTGAATTTCAGTCTGAGTGTATGACAAAGTTCTTTGAAGAACTTGGGATTCATCAGGAGTTCTCCTCACCTAGAACTCCCAAGAAAAATGGAGTTGCTGAGAGAAAGAATCGGACTCTAATTGAGGCAAGTAGAAGACTACAAAGTGACACTTCTCTCCCTGAATACTTCTGGGCTGAGGCAGTAAATACTGCATGTCATGTACTTAATAGAGCTTCCATCAATAAAAGACATATGAAGACTCCCTATGAGATTATGAAAGGCAGAAAACCAAATATTTTCTACCTTAGAATCTTTAGTAGAAAATGTTATGTCCTAGTTAATGGTAAGCACTACCAAACTAAGTTTGCTGCCAAATCGCTAGATGGGATATTTGTTAGGTACAACAATAACAGTAGGGCATACAGGATCTACAACTTGACTACACAAGTTGTAGAAGAATCAGTCCATGTAGTATTTGATGAGTCTAAGTTAATTAATAGTGAACTGTCTAGCTCTTCTGGTAGCTCTATAGGTTTAAAGGAAAGGATGGACAAGCTGACTATTAGTGAGGACCAACTTGCAAGTATGGATGAAGAAAAGGATGGAAAATGTCCAGGGGGAGTACAAGACTCTCTGGATGAAGATGAAGACAATGAAGTGCATTAGAATGAGGAAAGAGAAGAAGACTAAGAGGTTGACAGATTTCCTCCAGCTAGAAGACACTTGAAGGATCATCATGCACACCAAATCATTGGTGATGCAAGCCAGGGAGTTCTAACCAGGAGAAAAATCATTAACACAGTTCTAAGTACAAGTTTTCTATCACAAATAGAACCTAAGAAGTTTGAAGAAGCCATGCTAGACACAAACTAGATTGATGCCATGCAGGAAGGGTTGAATCAATTCAGAAGATGTAAAGTCTAGGAGTTGGTTCCTAAACCAAAGGATCACTATATTATAGGAACCAAGTGGATCTACAGGAATAAACTAGATGAGAATGGCACCATAGTCAAGAACAAAGCCATACTGGTAGCAAAGGGCTACAAACAGGAAGAAGGGATAGACTTTGATCAAACTTTTGCCCCAGTGGCAAGGTTGGAAGCTATAAGATTATTCTTGGCTTATGCTGTCTATCAAGGTTTTAAAGTATTTCAAATGGATGTCAAGTCAGCTTTTCTGAATGGAGACTTGAAGGAAGAAGTATATGTAGAACAGCCATCAGGTTTTGTTGATTCTCATTATCCCAACTATGTATATAGGATTAAGAAAGCTCTATATTGTTTGAAACAAGCCCCTAGGGCTTGGTATGAAACTTTGTCTGCCTTTTTTATTGAGAATAAATTCTCAAGTGGGAAAATAGACAAGACTTTATTCTTTAGGGAATCAAAAGGTAAGATCATCCTAGTCTAGATTTATGTTGATAACATTATCTTTGGTTCTACTGAAAACAACCTTTGTAGTAAGTTTGTCAAACTTATGCATGGGAAGTTTGAAATGAGCAACACGGGTGAGCTAAAATTTTTCTTTGGACTCCAAGTTAGACAGACTGATGATGGATTGTCCATATCTCAATCTAAGTTCACCAAGGAGTTAATTAAGAAATATGGCATGGAGACAGCCTCCACCATGAAAAATCCTATGGGAATAAGTATGCTTATAGGCAAAGATGAATCAAGAAAACATGTTGATGAGTCTTTGTATAGAGGGATAATTGGCTCCCTATTTTACTTGACTGCTAGTAGACCTGACATTATGTATGCTACATGTGTCTATGCTAGGTACCAAGCTTGCCCAAAGGAATCTCATTATACTGCTGTCAAGAGAATTTTGAGATATCTTAAGGGCACACCTAATCTAGGTCTTTGTTACCCTAAGAATAGAGATTTCTTACTAACATGTTTTTCAGATACAGACTTTGCAGGCTGCAGAGAAGACAAAAAAAGTACCACTGGAACATGTAAAATTTCTAGGTGGTAGGCTGGTGTCATGGAGCAGCAAGAAGCAAATAAGTGTGTCTATTTCCACTGCTAAATCAGAATATGTAGCTGCAGACAGCTGTTGTGCTAAGTTGCTATGGATAAAACATCAACTTGAAGACTATGACATCAAGATAAGTATAATTCCATTATTTTGTGATTCTACTAGTGTTATTCCTATCACTAAAAATCCTATTTCACACAGTAGAACTAAGCATATAGAAATTAGATTTCCTTTCATCAGAGAACATGTTGAAAAGGAAGACATAAATCTAGAATTTGTAAACACTAACAACCAAATTGCTGATATATTTACAAAAACTCTGGATGAAAGTAAGTTCAATTATTTTAAAATTGAATTAGGTATGTTGGACCAAGAATAAGGTGATAGGTCAACATAAAATTTTTCAAGTAGTATCTGTAAGTCCAAAATTTCTCAAGAAATTTTGTCTATGTTAGAAAATTGTGTCGACACATGCTAACTGTGTCGACACTATCATTTAGTTGTGTCGACAAAGAAAAGAATTGTGTCTACACAGAAATAGTATCTGTGTCGACAGAAAAGTTGGTGTCGACACAACTCTGTCAAGATTTTGTATTAGTATATTTTTGTGTCGACACACAAAAATTGGTGTCAACACTCTCTGTCGAGACTTTGATAGTCTGTGTCGACACTGGCACAAGTATGTCGACACGTAGACATGTCGACTAAAACAAAGTTTTGTCATGACCTAAGTCATTACTGTCGACACATGTATATTTTTGTCGACTAGTATTATTACTAAGGGAGGCGTGTCTTTTGACCTACCCTTTACCAGTAGTCTATAAATAGAAGAATAAAAAATCTGGTCGACTACGCTTTCAGAATTCTTGACTCTAGACTTTGTGTCGACTAAGATATTCTCTTCTATACTCTTCCCTTCTCTCTCTTTCTCTCTCGTCAATGGCGCCACACCAGGATGACAAGATCAATGAAGGATACGAGCTAGTTCGCAAGGGATTCGAGACAGCTTCACAAGAAATCAAGGGTGTGCTTACCCTAATCTCAGAGAATGGGTTGGAGTATTTAGTCTCCGAACCTACAAAAATTTGGAAGAAGGAAGTGCTTGAATTCTACTCGGCTGCAACTGTGGATTCTGAAGGAAAGAAGATGAAATCCACTGTTCATGGTACAAGAGTGAAACTCTGACAGAAGACGATCAGGAAGTCGCTTCAACTCCCCAGTGTTAAAGAAGATGATGACATTGTTCCATCAATGTTGAAGTATGCACTCATTTGGTGTGGACTAAATTAAAATACCAAGGTAGGATCCTCTATTACCAGGAAGGGAATGAATTCCCAAGGTAAATTTCTCTTTGAGATCATAGGCAAGGTAATTCTCTGCAAGACAGGTGGATATGATAGAATTTCTGCTTACATATTCAACCTTATGACCATAGTCATATTCTATGTAAAAACAAGCTAGTCATCAGTAGTTTTTGACAAGATTCAAGAAGGTATTAAAAAGCCAAATCTGGGTAGAATACTAAGCTTGTATCTAGCTTCCACTATCCCAGATGTTATGAATCAACTACCAGGTTCTAAGATCAATCACTTGAGGAGGATGGATGTGAGGATTCTATCCAGATGGGATAGAGTCTTGACAAAGGAAGTTTCTACTCCACAGAAATAGGTAAAGAAGGATAGAAAGAAGAAAACTGTTGCCTAAGAAGTAGAATCCTCCAGTGATTCTGAAGAAGTGGTCTTCAGCTCAGATGAAGACGAACAGGAAAAAGGTTCTCAAGCTCAAGTAGAGAGCAGTCAGCAACTAGAGAATCAGATAGTCTCCACTCCAGGGGGAGAGAATACTGAAATAAATGTCCAAAATATTAAACAATCACAGCTGCCTACCCAAGGGGGAGGTATTGCTGAAGCTACTCTAGAAAGTGAGTATGCTGTTGATACTGTCATGGATGTTGTATCAAAAATAAACAAGGAAGCATAGGTCAATACTGAGAATGAAGCACAAGATGTGCAAATGACAGATCAAGCTCAAGATGAGCAAGTCCACTGCTCTAGTGTTGAGAAGACCCTGGACAAAGATCTTGATGCCTAGAGGGAACCATTTGTTCAAAAAGACAACCTTGTTCCTCCTGTTCAGAAGCAGCAGGAGTTCACTTTGGAAGAAATATTCCCTAATATCAATGAAACAAGGACTTAAAAGGAGCATCAAAGGTTTGAGAAAGAAATACAAGGAACTGGGGGGGAGATGTCTCAGCATGCCCCTACGGATATGGACACTATGAATATACAAAGCACATCACAATCGTCTGATGATTAATAGGCCTCCATGGCTAAGAAAAGGAAGCTTGTCGCTATCAGGAAAAGTAGCACAGGCTATAAGAAAGCCTTACAAACAGTCTCTCAACCATCTTCTCAAGGAATGGACTTCAGTTCACTGATGGTTAAACTGCAAGTAAAGTTAGATGAGCAAAGACAATCTTTAGAGATGTATGTGGATGAGTCACATAAAGAACTGCAGTTCCAACTTCCTCAAGAAATTAAATCCATCAGATTTGAAGTAAATATGAACAAGAAAGAGATGACAAATTGCTTCCATAAGGGAGGTAATGCTGTAGTATATTTGGCTGAGCAACAATAGCTGATAATGACTGAAGTTGAGGACATTGCAGTCAAGCAAGGATATATTTTAGAAAATTAATTCAGATCAAATGAAAATCTCAAGGACTCACATGATGAAATTCTCAAAAAATTGGGAAGTATTGCTACTGATTTGAAAATCGAAGTATCCAAGTAAATACAAGCAGATCTAGCTGATGTCCAAACATCCATTGAAGCTTCTTAAAAGACTATTTATGATCACCTAACTAAATTCAAAGCCTACTACAAAGAAGGTACAAAATATCTGGCTGATCAAGTAAGGTTTCAGAAGAATGTTCTAAGAGATCATGTGGCCAGAGAAGACATGAAGGGGGAGAGAATGTTAGTCAAAGCTAGCTCTGAGCATGTAAAATGGGTATCTAATACGACTAGAGCTACTCTTGGATATCCACCCCTCTGTGATGATAATGAAACTGCTGAATCTGGTATTCAACCTGCTCACTTTGAAGGGGTTTAGCAGGAAGATGCACAAGTCATATATCCTCCAGCTGATTTTGAAGAAGTACAGCAAGCAGTACATCATATGTATAGCCCTCCACAGGAGGTTCATAATGTTATTATTGAAAAAGTTGAAATGTCTGATGCTGCTAAAGATGCTCAGAAATAGGCTCAACTTTCTAAGAAAAGATTCAGAGAACAGGCAGAATTAAAGCCTGATTTTGAGCAATGGAGTCTAACCTCCATATATATTATTCTTACTGCCTGGAAAGCTGTAAAAGACAATATGCATGATAGAGGCAAATGGTACTCTGAATAAGGATGGGGTAAATATCAGAAAAGGCAAGATGCCTTACTTCAGTTCAGAAGGGATATCAATGCTGGAAAGTTACCTACTAACTCTGTGGAGCCTAGCAAGTACTTTCCAAAGCCTTATCATTACTTTGAAAGGAAGAAGATTAAGGTTGAAGAACTCAAAATGAAGGATTTGAAAGGGAAGAAACCAGCTGAAGATATTGAAGCCAATGTGCAAGCTAAGATCAAGTCTAGCAAAGGAATAGTAATAAAGGAGCCGAGTCAATCTTAGGATTGATAGGCTAGTATCTAGAACAATATAATATTTCTATTCTATTAAGAAATCTGTAAAGCTAAACAATTTTCTGTTTAATGAATGATATCATATTCAGTATTGATATTAGCTGTTATTTGTGTTTATATGTTACCCTGTTGTGAAATGAATGTACACATATTTTTTCGTTGTTTTATCATGTGTGGTGTATATCATTGACTAAGGGTTATGGCTTCTCCAAATAGGGGGAGATTGTTGGGTACACTTGAAATTGTGTACCAGATTTGGAGAAACCTCTCTGTACTCAATGATATACATCAATTTGTATTTTATGGGATGTTGAGTTTAAGTGTGCAGGTTTAAGAAATACAGGAAAATTTCTAAGTACAAGTATCGATACTTGTAAGGAATTGTGTCGACACCTGAAGCAGAAGTTGTGTCGACACCCAGGAATTATGTCGACACCTGAAGCGGGAGCTGTGTCGACACCTAGGAGTTATTTAGACACCAGAAGCAAGGCATGTGTCGATAATAAGGAATTGTGTCGTCACCTGAAGAAGGCTTGTGTTGACACAAAGCACTTGTGTCGACACACACTCAACGCCATCTATGAACAACAGCTATACTGAGTTTGAAAGGCTTGTGTCGACACATACGACTTGTGTCGACACACACTCAATGATGTCTGGACAAATAGGACTTGTGTCTTAAGATAGATCCTTTATTATTCGTTTGTTGTAAGCCTATGTTAATAAAGGCTGAGGTAGGGCTGAGATCCTGAGGTGTAGTACTTGTGAAAGTCGGAGTTGTAAGCCTGGTGATAAAGGCTGAGGTAGGGGTGTTGCCTGAGGTAGGGTTTTTGGGAAGAATCTAAGGTAGGACTTGAAGAAGTCTGAGCTGTAAGAACCTATCAGGTTCTGAGTTATAAGATCTTTGGATCTGAGATAGTGGAAGGAAGTTTGGCTGAATCCAGTTCTCTACTGGGTAGGCGAAGGGGGAAAGTGGATGTACCCATAAATTAGGAAACCACTACAAATCTTGTTGTGTTGTGCTGTGTTTATTTTTTCTAAGAACTATGATTTTATATACTATGTTAGAACTTGTTAATTGCTTAAATAGTTAAAAAGATTAGAACCTATTCACCCCCACCCCCTCTAGGTGTCTAGGCTCTTGAAATAAAATCTTTCAGATGTCATACCGTTGACCACCCAGGAAGCGTTTTACTCTGCCTTCTTTGGATGCTACAAGATCTAGGGCGAAACGTCTGAGCTTGCTAAACTCGATCTTGTACTCACTAACAGTGAGTTGCCTCTGCTTCAGGTAAAGTTGTTCATCAGACGGTCTTGCTCGACCGATGACAGAAACTTCTTCTGTAACATACTCTTGAATGAATCCCAAGAGCACCCATTAGTAAGATTCTCCTTTTCTATAATACACTAACTCTTCGCAAGTCCTTTGAGCTGGTATGCCACAATCATCACCTTCTGATCGAAGGAAATGTAAGAATAAGAAAACATTTCTTTGATGGCGATGATCCAATCATAGAACGCCATAAAGTATGCCCTACCATCATACGTAGGAGATCCTAGTCGCTGGAAGTGAGAAATGAAATTCATATCTAGTGGTAGTGAAACTGGGGGTACTAGAGCAGTAGGAGTAGGAAATGTTTGACCAACAGTAGGGTCCTGCGCTCTAGTCTGCTGCACAACGACGACAGCAAACAACGATTGTATCTGCGATTGCATGTCCACCATTTGCCTTGTCAGTGCCTCAATACTCTGTCATAGTACTTCAATCACTGCTTCACTCTGGACACCAGAAGACTCACCCTCTGACTGGGGAGTCGACCACGTCGCAACACGCTTAGCCGGTATATTTACAGAAAAAACGGATATCAAGTCAAAACCTTGCCTAAGAGAACACAAACTGGGAAGATATTCCCTTAGCAAAACTGTTTCAGGGTCATATTCTACAGATACGAACAAATGACTAATCAAGGACCTAGCTTAAGACACCTAAGCTTGTAAACTCGAATATCCTAACCCAGATCAAATTAGAAATAATCAGACTCAACTCATATCGAGAACGAACAGATACTGGCTCTTGTTGTTACCTTGCTCTGGGAAATTCATGAAATGATGTTATGCTTCAAACTTGTGCTTATAATATGAATGCGTGAATGTTAATGTTGGAGACGATGACCCTCAACATATTAAAGATGGTGACGATGTTCTTACGGAAGAACTTTCTATGCCACCAAATAAAGATTTGAGGCGCCGTGATGACTATGTGGAGCGTCCCCATAAAATCCGCCCTTGGCGCAAACCAATATATTAATAATTATTAATAATATATTAATAATTATTAATAATTATTAAATCATTTTTATGTTTGTTTTATTGCAATGTTGTTTCATTTTCATGTAATGTTTTAATTTCATGTGTGATGCATTTTTATTTTTTGGCTACATATAGCCATAACTTTGATGTAAGCCTATTTAAAGGCATGTAATGGTTCATATTGAAGGAGAAATGAATGAAAACAAAATTCTGAACCCTAATTTTTTTCCCCTCTTTCCTCCCTCTAGGAGTTTGGCTCCCCTCCTGCTCCCCTCTTATGCCACTAGCCACCTTCTCCCTCCCCTCTCTAGTTCGGCTACCCCCTCTCTCCCTCTTCTCCTTTACTAAACCCGACCACCTCCTTATTCTTCAAGTTCGGCCAAAGCAAATCCCTCCTCTTCATAGCTGCCAACCTAGCCCTTCTCCCCACTCCAAGCCGCCGGCAAACATATTACCCATCTCCCAAAGAAGTTCTAGGCCAGCATCATCCTCCTGCCTCACCACCATGTTTACACCCTCTAGTCTCCTTCTCCCTTCAAACCGAGATACCTTTCCCCTAAACAAAATCGCTTCCCATCCTCCTCACACAAACTGACCACCAACAAGAAAATTAGCCCACCCCTATCCTTTAAGAAATTCGGCCAAGGAAAGAAGATCTCCCCTTGTGGATCAACTTCAGCGTGAAGCGATGAAGGTAGACAAGTTTCTCTCCAGCCGGCATGACTCTGGCAGAGCCGTTGAAGAATGATCCAAGTAGAGAAATCAGAATCATCCATTCTAATAGGGTAACGAATCCTTTCTACCTATTATGTGTTTCTCTTCCTAGATTAATTCCTGTGGTGGTAGATTCTTAGCGTTGAATATGTTGATAGTAATATAAATTATATCGTGGTGATCTTTCAATTGCTTTGGTTGTTCCTCTTGATTTACTTTAATTTTGAGAAAAGGTTTGGCAAACCTTTGTTTTCTTTTGTTGGGAGAGATATACCTTTTCCAAATCGTATTTATTTGGTAGATCTCTTTTGGTACAACACCGTTCGTTCGGACTGGGTGGGTCCTTTTAGCAGGAAAGAATATTGGCCTATAGCCTTTGTTCGATCCTAAGTAGTTTGGCTACTCGTAGGTTAGCATATAATTAATAACATTAATTAACGTGGTGCTGTATAGAACGATTGTGCGAGTATAGGATTGGATCAAGGAGAGGCAAACGTGTTCGTTCGTAGATTTATTTGGTGTCAATGTGCAAGCCTGCATCAATTTGGTGTCAGAGGGAGGTTTACGTCAATTTCCTAATTGGCACCCTCCCCCTCTTATTAGCACGTCGACACGCACTTTGTATCAAAATTTTTTTTAATAATCTTCAATTTATTTCCTGTAAGAAAATTAAAAAAAATTATTTTTTTACCCTAGTTACTAGGCGGGAACAATTACATCATTCCTAGAGTTCAGTAGTTCAGGTTCCTTTTTCATTTCTTGTGCACACGTTTCGAGTAGATTTTTCTATCCCATCACCACTAAATATGGCATATGACATATATGCTGCCCGGTTAGACTATTTATATGCTAAGGAGATGACTAAGCACACACCAGTCTTGATTTCCTACCGTCCCCACACATATTCTCACACTGAGAATGAGATACCAACATATGATGGTTATGGGAATTCGCAAACATTTAGGGACTGGCTTAAGTGGGTAGAAATTTACTTTGATTGTAACGAATTGGATGACCACCAACAGGTTAATATCGCCTGAGTGCGATTAGTAGGTCAAGCACGCCTATTCTGGTACAACGAAGATCTTCGTGTTGGTAGTCATAAACACTCTTGGCCGCACATGCGTAGCCTGCTCTCGGATCGATTTTATCCATCCTACCATCGCCCTGCTGACACCAAGCCTATGACTGAGTATCATTATGGTGCTAATTCCATACCTGCCTTTAAGAATGATTATAAACCAAACGCTTAGACAAAGCGACAGATAACTGATGATTTGACTAACCTTAAATAAGGGAACCAGTCAGTCTCGGATTATATGCGTTTTTTTAAGGATATGATGGTTAGAAGTGGTGTGAAGGAGTTGTCAGAGATCACCCTCTCTAGGTTTCGTAAGGGGTTAAACCCCTACATCCAGGGTAAATTACTGCGTTATTATAACACCGATCAAGACACCACTTTTAATACAGCATTAGAAATTGAGAAGCACCACCTTCCTAGGAATAAAGCTCACTTGTGTCAGATCGGAAAGGCCATATTAGGACCACCACACCTGGTTAGGGAAACCTCTCCTAAAAGGTCATTTGTTATGGACTCCATAGATGTTACCACTAGGGTTATATCTCTGTTACCCTCGATATCTATTCCCCTAGAGATAGTGACTGATACCCTTGAGTATTTTGATGTTGATATACTATCTCTAGATTTTTAGGATGACCGCATAGGTGAGAGTATTCTGACAAGTTTTTTAGTGCTCGACTATTCTGATGCGTCTGAGTCTGAGGGAATACCTAGTGATCTAAAAGATAATGTTTTGGATGATGATGATAGTCCAAGCTGTGAGAGTATCTCTTTGCCTATTATGTGACCTACTAGCATTGTGTTTGTGCACCCTAGTATTGAGTTACCTCTCCAGGATACGATCCCCATCACGTTAGAGCCTACGATTATACCCACTAAGATTTTATCTGACTTTCCTGAGGAGCCTGTGAGTGAGGATTTTTCCATTGTCATTGACGACCCTGACTTAGTTGATGTTCCAACTGATTGGGAAGACTCACCTTATGTGAGAAGGTTATGTTTGGATGATTTTAGAGTTGTGAACTCGAACGATAGTTTTTTGATGATACACCATTGTCTGAAGTTCCATTTGAAATAAATTTTCTGTCGGGTTCGATTTTGCCCATTTCGGAGACCTTTACTGATTCTGAATTAAACGACTTTTCTAGTGTGTTGGAAGAAACTGCAAGCGAGGAAGTGGTATTTTTGAACGATTCTTTGGTTTTACCCCTGGATGAGAGTTCAATGAAGTCATCACCGATCGGTGAAAGTTATTCTGATTTGAATTTTATCCCGGGTTTGATTTTACCGACCCTTCCTTCTATCTATAAGCCCATATTAGTTGTCGATTTAGGACGTGGCATCTTTAGTCCAAGACTAAGTTGTTGTGACACGCCCACTCTTTTAGTTCCTACCTTGGCAGTGTCTAAGCACTTAGATATTAGTAAGTTCAGCGCGCTAGTTTTTGGTCTGATCACCGCACCGCGTAGATCTGACTACGCAACACATTTGGCTATTCATTTCTCTGCTTGTCTAGCTATGGTTCTATCCTCGTAAGTTTCTGATTATTTGGCTATTGTGCCCCTTGATGTGGTGTCTCCTTCACATACCTATATCCCACACCCGGTCGCACATATTTACCCACCGCCATTTGATGACCCTTTTTCCCACACGTTAGTGACCAAGGTTAGGCCACATGAGTTGTATCGCTCGCACCTCTTGTCACATCCGGGAGCGTCCAACTCTTTTAGTATATATGATGAGCGGTTTCCCTTAGCATATCTTCATGCCAAGCGTGAAATTATTAATTATAAAATTAGGACTGCGAATTTGAATCCAATGAAAATCATATTTGATTATAAGTCTCCCGTACCCCCGGACTTAACCCCCTTATCCTCTGTATTTTGGGTAAGTCATGTAGCCCACGGTTTCACTCCTTACGATAGTATGATACTTAGGCGCACTTTAAGAGAATTAATCACTCAAGTTGCGTCTTATTATTTACTTGCTAGTTTATCGCCGAAACTCGCACCAGATTAGGCTCATTATGATCATATATTATATAAGGACATTAGTGAAGCGCTAACCACACCATATAAATCTTATCAATTTCATGCTAGCTTACATAAAAGAGCGTCTCACTATATGATTAGCGATTTAGTTTTGGTCCGTCTTGTCCCTGAACAGTTGCCTTTAGGTGCTATAGAAAGTTGGCGAGTTGGCAAGTTGGACCTTTTTCGTATTTTAAAGGAATTAGGAGAATACGCATATCATTTGAAGTTTTCCACAAATTGGGGTATTACCCCTATTTTTAATGTTTCTGATTTAACGCTACCTGTTTCTCCACCACTCAAATTATATGCCTGTCCGTTTGGGTCCACTTTGTTTTCTTATGGTTTGTGAAGTGAGTTTGTGCCTGGATCGCTCTCTTTATCGGTCTTCACTGGAGGTACGTTGGTTGTTGATGTAGAAATTTGTTCTCCTTTATTGCCTAATGCTTTTTTGAGGTTCTCTAGGATCACCTTTTTGCATGACAGGATACTCCAGGTTGAAGTGCTCTCTTCTCCAAGTGTTGTTGTTTGCCGCTACGTGTTTCTTTGGGATGATGCTCTCCTGCACCGGTACTTTCAGACCAACTCATCGGTGATGAGTACTTTTGAGCGGGGGAGGATTGATGGAGACGACGGCCCTCAATATATTGAATACAGTGATAACGTGCTTATAGAAGAACTTTCTCCACCACCAAATAAAGATTTGTGGCGCCATGATGACCATGTGGAGTGTCACCATAATATCCGCCCTAGGCGCAAACCAATATATTAATAATTATTAATAATTTATTAATTCTTATTAATAATTATTAAATCATTTTTATGTTTTTTTATTGCAATGTTGTTTCATTTTCATGTAATGTTTTAATTTCATGTGTGATGCATTTAAATTTTTGGGCTACATATATCCATAACTTTGATGTAAGCCTATTTAAAAGCATGTAATGGTTCATATTGAAGGAGAATTGAATGAAAAGAAATATCTGAACCCTAATTGGTTTTCCCCTCTTTCCTCCCTCAAGGAGTTCGGCTCCCCTCCTCCTTCCCTCTTTGGCCACTGGCAACCTTTTCCCTCCCCTCTCTAGTTCGGCCACCCCCCTCTCCCTCTTCTCCTTTGCTAAACCCGACCATCTCCTTGTTCTTCAAGTTCGGCCAAAGCCAAGCCCTCCTCTTCATAGTCGCCAACCTAGCCCTTCTCCCCACTCCAAGCCTCCGGCCAACATATTACCCCTCTCCCAAAGAAGTGCTAGGCCACCATCCTCCTCCTCCCTCACCATCTTGTTTAAACCCTCAAGCCTCCTTCTCCCTTAAAATCGAGATACCTTTTCCCTAGAAAAAACCACCTCCCATCCTCCTCACCCAAACCGACCACCAACAAGAAAATTAGCCCTCCTTCATCCTTGAAGAAATTCGGCTAAGGCAAGAAGATCACCCGTTATGGATCAACTCCAGCGTGAAGCGACGAAGGCGGACAAGTTTATCTCCAACCAATGTGACTCCGACAGAGCTGTTGAAGAACGATCCAAGTAGAGAAATCAGAATCATCCATTTCAATAGGGTAACGAATCCTTTCTACCTATTGTGTGTTTCTCTTCCTATATTAATTCCTGTGGTGGTAGATTCTTAGCGGTTAATATTTTGATAGTAATAAAAATTATATCGTGGTGATCTTTCAATTACTTTTGTTGTTCCTCTTGATTTCCTTTAATTTCTAGAAAAGGTTTGGTGAACCTTCGTTTTCTTCTGTTGGGAGAGATCTACCTTTTCCAAATCATATTTATTTGGTAGATCTCTTTTAGTACAACACCTCTCGTTCGGACCGGGTGGGTCCTTTTAGCCGGAAAGAATATTGGCCTATAGCCTTTGTTCGATCCTAAGAGGTTTAGCTACCCGTACGTTAGTATATAACTGATAAAATTAATTAACGTGGTGCTGCGTAGAACGATTGTACGAGTATAGGATTGGATCAAGGAGAGGCAAACGTGTTCGTCTGTAGATTTATTTTGTGTCCACTGCAAGCCTGTATCAGTTAAGTTTCATTTCAAATCATGTGTGTACATATGTCATCATGCAAATCTTTAACTTGGCATGTATGCTAATTCCATATTATGGTATGCATGCAGTGTTATGCATTCTAAAAAGGCCTTAGTGCATGTTATGAGCGGCGTACACATACAATGTTATTCATCCCATACAACATAATATTGTATGCAACGAAAAAGTAAAATGTGTTAATGGGCATCCATGTGATGATTGTTATGCATCTCATACTACATGACCATCACATGTTGCCACATATGGTGGATCCATATACAAACACATATTATGCATCCCATACTACATAATATGCCCTGTATACTTCTTATCTTGCTATGAGTGTAGTGTTCATGCTTCCATCAAGATCTACTGATTACATATCGGTGTGTGTATGTAATGAAATGATACGATTATAGTTTTGCTTAAGGGAAAGTTGTTTGATTGGCTTGCCAAAGCAACCATCCCTCTTGCAAAACCCCCCTCTGATACCAATTACCACAACCCGCATTTTCTCAATATTAAAATACTATCAGAGTGAGAGAAAATACGTATCGTGATGCCACGCCGTGTAGGGGAAAACTCTAGACGTTCAGGAAACTTGTCCTCACATTTACTTTAATAAAAAAAGGCTTATGATTTTTAAGTTTAAAAAGATATTTTTAAGTTCTTGAGTTTACTGACCGTGTCCCTCGACCGGGTGGATCAACGAGTCCATAAGTGAGAAAATATAAATTTGCGCATCTGAAAATACTAAGTTTGATTCATTTGTTATCCTATATGAGAATGAATACATAACATTAAATGCAAAGAAGATATGACTTATAAATTTAATATATATAAATAAAAGAGATTTTTATAGCGCTTAAAAGTAGTATGTTTTATGGTTTAAAAGTTATGCCATGATAACATTTCAGAATGCAACTTTGTATACTTAAAAGTAACTACATGCATCCTAACATAAAACCTTCCCAGAGAGCAAGTGTGAAAACTAGAAATAAGTAACATCAGTAAAAGAAACAAGTAATCTAACACAAGAGGTCAAATACTATAGGCATCAATACCTGACACGAACCCGTAGGAAAACTGACTAGTCTAAACAAAAGTAATTATCTCAACACTCTGAGGTGGAAACAACCAGCTGCAATAACTTGCAGTACCAAAATCATTACTTTGTCAGCTGATCCTGCTACTGCTGTAGACCTGAGACATTCAAAAGAAGAACACCTTAGAAGCAAGCAACGAGTGGTGCAAAAGAGTAAAAGGAAGACCAACAAACCTCGAAGTGAACGAGGGACAACAAATCGACTGCAACAAAAGTTAGTAGCAAAGAAATAGAAACAAAACAAGAAATCTAGCCAAGCAGGAAAAATTAAACCACAACAGCCTGAACAGAATAGAGCATCAAGTATTAGAAGTTCATATATTTTATCCTTCTTTAATATCCATATTATTCAGAATTTTAAATGAGATTGATCAGCTCAAAAAGGCATCAAAACACCGGCAAGCCAGGGTGTATGATCCTCAACAAAAAGAGAATACTATGTCGGGGAAAAGGTCTACAACGCGGACAAACCCAACCATTAGAAACTATACCGAGGGAAAAAGCCCAATGCGCACAGACCAGCAACTAAGGTAATGTGTTGTGGATAAAGGTCCACAACACACACAGACCCTACCAGAAAGGCACTATGTCGAGGGAGAAACCCCAATGCGCGCAGACCATCTGAAATTTCATTTAGTTACATATATAAATATTAAGATGTTGGTACCCTAGTTTGGATTTGAGTTAAGTCTTTCCTTTTAGATCTTGACCCAAGATTTATCTATGGTCAAAGTCTTATTGTTGAGTATTCTCTTTTCCAGTAAAATTCTGGCTAAGTCTTGTTCGGGTTCGACTATCGTCGAACGCCGATCGACTATCGTCGATCAGCCGGTCGACGATCGTCTGTCTCTTGCCAGCTCGACGTTCTGCTAGATCATCGAGCTCCGGTCGACTATCTCTTGATAGTTCGACGTTTTCTGTCTTGCCCGAGTCGGTCGACTATCTTCCTGATAGCTCGACTATCTCAGTGGGCCGTTCGACGATCTCTAAGGATCGCTCGACGCTTTCTGTTTTGTTTGAGTCGGTCGACTATCTGACTGATAGCTCGACGATCTCAGTAGGTCGGTCGACGATCGTCGAGGATCGTTCGACTATCGTTTGGTCTGCATATGTAATATTATATGTGTTTTATTCTTTGTTTTATTTCCTATATTCCTAGCATATCTTTATTATAGATTATTTAATTGATCTTATGCATATATCTAAAAGATAAAGATGCTTATACCTTTATGCATAAGTCAATTCCTTTCTGACATATCTTTTGTCTTATTATCTGACTTTACTTTTGCAAGCTGTCCTTTATAGCCGTTGGCTTTAAAGAGTTATCTGATGTGACATTATTTATCAGATTTAATATTACAGCTGCTGTAGCTTTATCTTTATATAGAAATATATATCTGCAAGACTTGTTTTGTCTTTGTGATAATTGCAGCCCAGATTCAAGATTCCAGATAAAGACAAAAGCTCATCTCAAATAATAGAGCCGTTGCTGCTGTTATTATATAAAGAGTTCTTTTGGAAGAACAAGTATAGGAAGAAGAGTGAAGGAGTTCAACCTGTACAACATACAGAGAAAGAACCAGCTTACAGCACAGCTGCTCTCAGCAATCTTCATTCAACTGAGAAGTTATCTCTTCTGCTCTTCTTCAACCTGAGTGCTCCTGTTCCAGGAAGATTACACTCAGAGATATTGAAGAAGAAGAAGAAGAAGGAAGCTGCTGAAGAAGATCCTTTTATTTTATATTCTATTATCTTCTTCTAAGCTTTATTCCTTCAGAACTTCAAGACAGTATTCTGTCAGAAGATCTGAAGAGACTCTTGTGCTTCTCTAATCTATTGTAAAATAGAGAAGATAATTTAACCCTCTCAACCCCTCTGTAAAAAGAGTTTGTTCACACCTCTTCAAAAGTGAACGTTGGTGACAGGGCACCTTATCAACAACCTGTGGTTGAGCATCCTTATCAAAAGCTCAAAGGGTCTGTTTGATCTACCTGAATCAGATCATTGGTGGCAGGGCACCTTAGCAAAAACCTGTAGTGGATTCCTACCTTGTTGGTAGAAGAGTGGATGTACCCGGTGTTTGGGGAACCACTTTAATATCTTGTGTCCTCTGGTTTCCTTGTTTAATTAATTATGTTGTGCTGTGTATGAAAAATATCTAGAATAAGGTTTAGGTCTCACTTTCAATTGGTATCAGAGGGAGGTTGGTTAAAACCACAGGCTAACACCTGAACCAAAAAGATCCAACAGACCTTACTTCACTCTAGAATTTTTTTTTACTCATGGCAAAACTTCCTATGTGCAACCTCAATACATTTGCACTATGGCAGTCAAAGATAAAATGTTATATGAAGTTATTTGATGAAAGCATTTTTAATGTTATAATGACAGGTCCTATAGCACCCACAGCATCAAACAAAGATGTACAAAAGTTACTTAAGGATGCTGATGCTAGAGCAATGAACATCTTGGCACAATCCATGCCAGATGACATCTTTGAAGATCTGATGCACTGCACCACAGCCAAGGAGCTATGGCAATCCCTCATCAAGATGGCTGCAGAATCAAGTGAAGAAGAATCAGCATCTGAATCTTCACCAAAATCAAACACAGATGAACCACAATATGACTCATCTTATTTAAGTGATGAAGAAGATGATGCTGATGAAGTAGCCTTCTGCTTAAAAGCCATAAATGCATCAAACAACAAGGAAAAGCCTGAATCAGAACTTAGAAAATATCAGGTGATATCCCATACTAACTACATTTCAAAATATCCTAAATCACTTTCTAACTTGGATGCAACTAAACCTAAAGAAAATATGAATTTCCTTAAAAGTATACTCCCATTCGTCATCAATCCACATACAGACCACACTCATTTTAAGGAAACAATAAGAAAAACTTCAAGAGAAATATTAAGAAAATTCAGCAACATTGATTTTGTTTTTCAAAAGTTTTCTCAAATTTTTCAAACATACATGAAATATTTTTTGAAAAATTTATTTAATAAACCAATAAAACCTCATTACATTTATGGTCTGAAAATTTTCCTTTTTGATGAATCTTAGATCTCAAAGAGGCATAGTAAGATAATTCTACATCCTTACAGATTTTTCACAAAATTATCTACACTAAAACTCAACACAGACTTGATCCAGTGGATCATCACACTGTGTTGAAGTATTTATTTGTGATAAAGTGATTCTATAGGAAGGGAATTATCAGACAGTGCCGTTCTGATTTTAAAGATTTTCTCCAAAATCTTTTTCAGATAATCCTAATGAGTGATGTGCTCATTAAATTGCATTCCCCTGCCATCCTCTCTGCCCTCACTCTTTTCTTCTTCAAGATTTGCTTCATTCATTTGTTCATGCACAAAAGCAAAAACTGCATCTCTTCTTGTTCCCTTTGCACTTGATCTGTTTTCTGTCTTGCAGGATTACAGACTCAAAATTTCCAACATGAAGAGATGATCAAAAACAGGGCCAAACTCTACAAAACATTCATCAAATGGCTTCTGAACCCATGGATGCAATATCAGAAGGAAGCCACATCATCTCATCTGAAGGAGAAGAATCAACATCCCTAGATGTTGTCTGGGAAGTCTCAGATGATGACTCATCATTTGAAGATGAAGAGGAGGAAGCAAGGGCCAAAGAATTTTGCTTAAAAGGCCATCAATGCCTCCTGCAGCAATAGAGAAGCTGAACTAACAGAAGGAAAATCAAAACCTGAAAAGGTTCAGGTATTATTATCTAATTCTGTTTTTAGCTCAGTTAAATTAAAAAAAAAACAATATTGCTGCCAAGACTTAACAAAACCTGAGAAGGAACCAACACTCCTCAGAGAAATGTTTTCTTTATCTTTGAATAAGTTCAAATCTGAGAACTCAGTTTGTTTCTTCATAAATTTGTTTTATAAACAAAAGGATAAATTACTTAAAATATTTTTGAATCCTTCTGCCATCTGGAACAAAGTTATTAGGAAGCATTTCCTTTTTCTTAAGGCTGTTTATTATATCTGATTGATATTCTGTTCAAAAATTTTGTTTGGATTTCTGTATAAGAAATTCTCTGTCAGATAACTCTATTTCTTATAGATCCTTTTCTAATTTCATTTAGATTGAGTCCTCTACTCTAGTTGCATTGATCAGCTGAGTTTGAATCTTGTCTAATGAAAAGAAATTCTATAGGAAGGAAGATATCTGATTTTGTTTTTCAGATCCAGAATCTTAATCAAATTTGCTGGACAAAATATCATTTTTGCTGCTAACATACCCTTTTTCAAGGAGAGAGCAATCTCTACCATAGCTTTCTGCAGGTACTACTTACAAGAGTTAGCTGGATGACTCAATCAAAATTCAAAGTCATCTCAGCCTTCTTCAATCACATGTACTGCATCAACATAGGGGGAGATTGCAAATGCCAGCAAGCAGCCAGCTTAGCAAAGCTTTTCTTTATATATTTTTTATGCTTTGCATTTATTTATATTATTTTGCTAATAGGATCCTCACCCAAATAGGGGGAGATTGTTGGAACCCTAGTTCTGATTTGGGTTAGGATCACTATTAAGTTGTTTGAGTTTAGTTTATTTGTTTTTAGTAGTTGTAATTTGTGAAAGACTTAACCCAAATAGGGGGAGATTGTTGGTACCCTAGTTTGGATTTGAGTTAAGTCTTTCCTTTTAGATCTTGACCCAAGATTTATCTATGGTCAAAGTCTTATTGTTGAGTATTCTCTTTTCCAGTAAAATTCTGGCTAAGTCTTGTTCGGGTTCGACTATCGTCGAACGCCGATCGACTATCGTCGATCAGCCGGTCGACGATCGTCTGTCTCTTGCCAGCTCGACGTTCTGCTAGATCGTCGAGCTCCGGTCGACTATCTCTTGATAGTTCGACGTTTTCTGTCTTGCCCGAGTCGGTCGACTATCTTCCTGATAGCTCGACTATCTCAGTGGGCCGTTCGACGATCTCTAAGGATCGCTCGACGCTTTCTGTTTTGTTTGAGTCGGTCGACTATCTGACTGATAGCTCGACGATCTCAGTAGGTCGGTCGACGATCGTCGAGGATCGTTCGACTATCGTTTGGTCTGCATATGTAATATTATATGTGTTTTATTCTTTGTTTTATTTCCTATATTCCTAGCATATCTTTATTATAGATTATTTAATTGATCTTATGCATATATCTAAAAGATAAAGATGCTTATACCTTTATGCATAAGTCAATTCCTTTCTGACATATCTTTTGTCTTATTATCTGACTTTACTTTTGCAAGCTGTCCTTTATAGCCGTTGGCTTTAAAGAGTTATCTGATGTGACATTATTTATCAGATTTAATATTACAGCTGCTGTAGCTTTATCTTTATATAGAAATATATATCTGCAAGACTTGTTTTGTCTTTGTGATAATTGCAGCCCAGATTCAAGATTCCAGATAAAGACAAAAGCTCATCTCAAATAATAGAGCCGTTGCTGCTGTTATTATATAAAGAGTTCTTTTGGAAGAACAAGTATAGGAAGAAGAGTGAAGGAGTTCAACCTGTACAACATACAGAGAAAGAACCAGCTTACAGCACAGCTGCTCTCAGCAATCTTCATTCAACTGAGAAGTTATCTCTTCTGCTCTTCTTCAACCTGAGTGCTCCTGTTCCAGGAAGATTACACTCAGAGATATTGAAGAAGAAGAAGAAGAAGAAGGAAGCTGCTGAAGAAGATCCTTTTATTTTATATTCTATTATCTTCTTCTAAGCTTTATTCCTTCAGAACTTCAAGACAGTATTCTGTCAGAAGATCTGAAGAGACTCTTGTGCTTCTCTAATCTATTGTAAAATAGAGAAGATAATTTAACCCTCTCAACCCCTCTGTAAAAAGAGTTTGTTCACACCTCTTCAAAAGTGAACGTTGGTGACAGGGCACCTTATCAACAACCTGTGGTTGAGCATCCTTATCAAAAGCTCAAAGGGTCTGTTTGATCTACCTGAATCAGATCATTGGTGGCAGGGCACCTTAGCAAAAACCTGTAGTGGATTCCTACCTTGTTGGTAGAAGAGTGGATGTACCCGGTGTTTGGGGAACCACTTTAATATCTTGTGTCCTCTGGTTTCCTTGTTTAATTAATTATGTTGTGCTGTGTATGAAAAATATCTAGAATAAGGTTTAGGTCTCACTTTCATAAGATTTCTTTTATTTAACTTAGAATATAAGGTGAATAGACTATGACTCAACTTTGACGAAATTTACAACTTAAAAGGGCACTTAACAAGTTGGACATACCCGACGAAATTTCAAAGGGGTTAACAAATGACTTGGACTCATGGATGAAGATTGCAAGGGTCACACAAGGTAGGGGACGATCAAAAATAACAGGAAGCATAAGATAACGCAATGATCAAAATGACACGACAATTAAAATGACGGGACTACATTTTTACCAAATTTACAGAGCAATTTAGGGATAAAAGTTTTAGGAAATTTAAAGGTATCAAATCCAAGAAAAAGGGACTAGATATTGGAAGAAATGAGTTAAGAGAGCAAGAACACCACTTGCCTCGTTTTATACACAAATCAGTCCTCCAAATTACTCCACGTCACGGATTTACCGAAAAGAAGGCGCGGGGAAGCGGAATCTACAAGGATTTCGCCAAAAGAGAGGTTAGGCCTGAAAACCCTAACGAAAAACTTACACGAAATGAGAAATACTTACCATGATCGTGAAGATCTCGGCGAGAGCTTTCCGTATCTATGATCGATTTGTGATTCCGAGCACCGTAGCTCCAATTGTGGCCGCCGATAGGTTCACGGAAATCGTCTCGCTATCCCACGCCAATTTCGGCCCAAGGAAGAAGACCAATATGGAGAGGATGAAGTGATTGCCTAATTATATATGTATATATATATATATATTAATGATAATAACTATTATATTAATACTATTAATAATAACTGTCACAACCCGCATTTTTCCCAACAATTTAATTATATCAGAGCAAGGGGAAAATACGCGTCGTGATGCCACGCCGTGCAGGGGATAACTGCAGACGTTCAGGCAAGACTCCAAACTCTACAATTCTAATAGAAAACATAAATGGTTATGAATAAAATCCAGTTTAAGTTATGATGGTAGCCGTATACCTCGGCTTAGTGAATCATCTAGTTCACGATTTAAAAATATAAATTATACGCTTGCGGAAAATACTTATTTAAATTGACTCTAATATCCTACATAAGTATAAATGTCCCCGAGGAACAACTCATACAATGCAAACCCTAGATTTATAATAAGGGTAGGAAAGTCTTTACGCTAAATAAAAAGTAGTGGCTTAGTTTTGAAGGAGATGATAAGTATGCTTTACTAATAGTAGGGTTTTATAGGTCAAAATACCTAATATGCAGTCCTAGCAAGGAATCATCCCAGAGAGCAAGTTATCTAAATCAAAACATAAGGAACTACTACAGCCAGCAAGTGTAAAAAATCAACAATTCCTGTGGGCGTCAACAACCTGACACGAACCCACAGTATTAGGTATGTCTGAACTAAGGAAAACAACTAAAAAGACAAACTACCTCGTTATGGCGAGGTGCAAAACCACAGCCAACACTGCTGCTCAGAAAACCAAAACTAGCTCCACTATCCGCTACTGCTCTGAACCTGAGGTATTCCAAAAAAAACAGAACACCTCAGCAAGAAGGTACAAGTAGTGGCAAGAAAATAAATAAAGTAAACAAATGAACAAGGTCGAAAGGGGTACCAACCCAGGACCCAAAGTACTGAAATAAGGTACAAAACAAAATTAGAGAAATAGAACTTACGTGAATCGTCACGTACAACCAATCATGCCAGATACCCAAGGCAGGGGGAAAACAAAGGCATGAGTAAATCATAAGAAAGAAACTAAAAAAAAACAACTTTATTAGCCGCGTGTGGTCAACTCTATCTAAACAGGCAGGGTGCTCACTAATAAGGACACACCCCTCACAGATGTTAAAATCCGTCTAATTGCGGGGGAGACTTATACACTCCACTAGTCGCCGCAGGATGCCCAACCACCAATAGAGTTGCACGACCACTAATAAAGGAAAACAAACCTTGCGGTCGGTGGATTTGCCCACAAACACCCGCAAGAACGAGTCACTAGGAAATAAATCACAGGATTTGGCACATCGGATTCTACTCGATATATTCTAAGTTAAAAACACGGTTGATCAACCTCTAGAAATGATTTATGACCCTAGGTAATTTCTAACGCGATAAAAAGGGCGATAAAAGCCCACAATAAAACCCTACATCGCATTTCTACAACTCCACAAGACGAGATTTTTCATGCCAAAAACTAAATAAAAACCAAGAAAACTCATAAGGAGGACTCAACAAGCATACTAAACCGAATCTCAAAAGTGCACAAGGATTGAGAACTAAAGTTTAACCGTTACCATCGAAATCGGACGAGAGGGAAGGAGGGAAAACCACTACTTGCCTTGGTTGCACCGGAAACGTTCTCTGAATCGTTCCACGCCGTAGATCGGGATAAAAGAACTCAGGAGAAGTAGAGATCTAAACAACAATGGAGGAAAAAGGGTTAGGGCCGAAAAACCCTAACAAGAAAACTCACGGAAAGAGGAAGAAATTACCACGATAGCGTAGCTCTCGGTGAGAGCTTTCCGGATCTACGATCGGTTGAAGATTCCGAGCACCGGAGCTCCGTCGGCGGCCACCGAAAGATCCACGAAGTGGAGAAACTTATCTCTCGCCGCTGGTCTGGTTCGGAATAGAAGTATCGGAGAAGATGAAGTTACATCCTAATAACCTAAGAGAAAAGTATATATATAGTTTTTTTTTTCTCTTTTATAAAAATTTCAACTTAAAAGGGACAGCCTCGGAAATATCAAAAATAGGCATCCAAGATGGCTTCAAATCGAAAAGTGGTCAACATGAAAGTTGTAGATCTCGTCGAGACGAACAAAATTCATGTTGACCAATTTTTGATACGATGCCGTTTTGACCATCAAAACGGCGCTCTAACGCTGACAGGAAAGGACTACTCGAGTGGCAGCAAACATACTCGAGTAGAAGCATACATACTCGAGTAGAAGCATACTTACTCGAGTAGGAGATCAAATATACTCGAGTAGGAGTCCAAATACTCGAGTAGGAGTTCAAATACTCGAGTAGGAGTTCAAATATACTCGAGTAGGAGTCCAAATACTCGAGTAGGAGTCTATATACTCGAGTAGGAGCACCATACACGAGTTCCAGCAGAAAAAACAAGAATAAGGGTACAAGATGACCTCAAATAGAAAAGTGGTCAACATGAAAGTTGTAGATCTCGTCGAGACGAACAAATATGATGTTGACCATTTTTCCACCCGATACCGTTTTGACCCTCAAAACGGTGCCCGAACGCAGACAATACATGACTACTTGAGAGGAATGAAGGTTACTCGTGTATAAGAGCAAAATACTCGAGTGGAATGAAGGTTACTCGTGTATAAGATCAAATACTCGAGTGGAATGAAGGTTACTCGTGTATAAGAGCAAAATACTCGAGTGAAATGAAGGTTACTCGTGTAGATCAAAGGCACTCGAGTAGAAATCAAAAATACGGCTTATTTACGAGCAGTTTTGGGAAAATCAAAAATAGAAGCCTAAGATGGCTTCAAATCAAAAAGCGGTCAACATAAAAGTTGTAGCTATCGTCAAGACGAACAAACTTGATGTTTACTATATTTTGATACGACACCGTTTTGACCCTCAAAACGGCGTCCGATCGAAATCTAAAACGGGCTACTCGAGATAACAAAGCGCAAATTCTTGAAATGAAATTTTTGAACAAAGGGACACGAGTTCAGAACAGAGGCCCATACACGCACCGAATTAAGCGAAACTCACACCATAGGCGAAAAATGGCGCTACGATTCCAACGGCGAAGCCAAAACCTAAATCCGACGAGCCATTCCTGAGATAAAAATTTCCAAATACAATGACATAAATACTCAAAACTTCAATCGCGCGCCGAGACTCCAAAAAAAAATGCTCGGATTGCGACGAAACTTGACGAGCAAGTTTAAAATTACTCAACTTAAACCTTATAGAAATATTTTCTGATTTCGACAAAAATCCAAGAAATTGGCCGACTCGACCGAACGGACGCGAAAATGCCTTATCGGCGATGCGCCGTCAACCCGACGTTAAAAGTAACGCCATGACGTCATAAATATGACGATATCAAAACCAAACAAAATCATCGAAAAAATCAGGGGCGTTACAGTCACTCCCCCTAAAAAGAAGTTTCGTCCCGAAACTTATTACAAATCCAAAATCTAACAAAAACGAAGAAATCAAACACAACCTAAAACATATAAACATACCAGAACTAGGCGAAGAGGTGCGGATGAGATTCTCTCATTACTGATTCCAACTCCCACGTCGCACTCTCGACGTCCTGGTTTCTCCAAAGAACTTTGACCATAGGAATGGTCTTCCTCCGCAACACTCGATCTAGAGATTCCAAAACGCGGACAGGCTCTTCCACATACGAAAGATTGGGCTGAATCTGTGGCACCGAATCAAGGACTTGACGACCATTACGAACACACTTCCGCAACTGGCTCACATGGAACACATCATGGACACCAGGGAAAGTAGCAAGCAAAACCAGCCGATAAGCTGACACTCCGATGCGCTCCAGAATTTGAAAAGGTCCCACATACCGGAGATCCAACTTGTTGTTCCTTCCAAATCTTTTAACACCTGGCATCGGAGAGACCTTCAGAAAAACCAAGTCCCCAACAGCAAACTCCAGATCGACCCTTCGTCGATTAGCATATTTCTCATAACGCTCTTGTGCTACAGGGAGTCTCACACGAATATGAGTTACAACACAATTCATCTCCTCAAGGGCTTCCGGACCTAGCAATGGCCTCTCACCAACTTCAGCCCAAAACAAGGGAGTTCTACAACGCCTCCCATATAAGGCCTCAAACGGGGCCATCTGCAGACTCTCTTGATAGCTATTATTGTAAGCAAATTCCATGAGTCTGAGACGCTCATCCCAAGCACCACCATGATCCAAAATATAACACCTGATCATATCTTCCACAATCTGATTCACTCTTTCCGTCTGACCATTCGTCTGCGGATGATAGGCGGTGGAATACCATAAATCAGTACCCAACCCCTCTTGTAAACTCTTCCAAAAACGAGACGTAAATCTGGAGTCTCGATCTGACACGATGCTGACAGGTACACCATGTAATCTAATAACTTCTTCAAGATATAATTCAGCGATCCTTTTCATAGAATACCCAATCTTAAATGGCACAAAGTGAGCACACTTAGTCAGCCTATCGAATATCACCCAAACCGAATCGTGCCCACGGGGAGATTTTGGTAGACCAGTAATGAAATCCATTGATATACTCTCCCACTTCCATTGTGGAATATCTAGCGGTGTCAGTTTACCATCAGGCCTCCTATGAACTGCCTTAACACGCTGACACGTGTGACATTCTGATACAACTTTGCGATATCGCTCTTCATCCGTACCCACCAAACAATTTGTTTTAGATCTTTATACATTTTGGTGGAACCAGGATGATAGGAAACACTGGAACCATGAGCTTCTTCACAAATTTTAGCTCGGATATCACCCATGTCAGGAATACAAAATCTACCCCGATATTTCAGAGTACCTAGCTCGTCCAAAGAAAAAATCAGGTAACTCTCCCTTCCCAGTTCTATTCCAGAGGTGCAACAGTTCCGGATCATTCTTTTGGTGCACCCTAGTAAGGGACATCCAAGAGGGCGCTTCTACTTCCAAACTAGCAGGCGTAGAACTACTCCCAATCTCGATGTTCATCAACAAGAATTCTTCTACTAAGGACTGTACCGATAGATTAAAAATTTTAGCGGTCTTCCTACTCAAAGTATCAGCTACTACATTGGCCTTTCCTGGATGATAAAGAATTTCTACTTCATAATCCGCCACGTATTCTAACCACCGACGCTGGCGCAGATTTAGTTCCTTCTGAGTGAAGACATACTTCAAACTCTTATGGTCTATATAGATTTTGCACATCGCGCCATACAATAAGTGTCGCCACAGCTTCAACGCACAAATTACGACAGCAAACTCCAAATCGTGCGTAGGGTAGTTTCTCTCATGCATTTTTAATTGCCTCGATCCATACGCGATCACCTTACTATTTTGCATTAAAACACAACCAAGTCCAATGTGTGTTGCATCCACATACACAGCATACTCAAGTCCTTCAGTAGGCAGAGTTAAAACTGGAGCAGTACACAATCTCTTTTTCAATTCTTGGAAGGCTTCCTCACACTTATCGTTCCAAATGAACGCGGTGTTCTTCTGGGTAAGTCTAGTCAAAGGTGCATACAACACCGAAAATCCTTCCACGAATCTCCTATAATAGCCAGTGAGGCCTAAGAAGCTCCTAATCTCCTTAGGTGTGGCAGGACTAGCCTAATCCATAACAATAGCTATCTTGTCAGGGTCAATCTAAAATTATGGCTTTATTAACCATATGCCTCAAGAAAGAAACCCGAGGCAACCAACACTCACACCTGCTCAACCTAGCGAACAACTTGTGGTCCTTCAAAGCAGGCAACACTAAAGACAATGATGGGCATGCTCCACAGCATTACGAGAATACAACCAAACGTCGTCTATAAATACAATCACAAAACGGTTCCAATCTAGGATGAACTATACGCCCCTTACAGGGGGAAGGCCAGGATGATTAGCTAGGAAAACATCCGAACACTCACGCACCAGAAGGAGCACGACACCAAACATGTCACCAACCCGAACGAGGGTCAACCCATGAAGCTCTACAAAAGCCTTAGCCACGAACAGGTGGGTAGTGACAGAATCAAAAAAGAACACGCGCCTAATAGTTACCTTCATCTACTAATTGCATGCCTAACTTATTCGAACAATAACAAAACCACTATTGAACAAAAAAGCTAGTTAGAATCTAACCTGAGATCACTTGGGTTGAAGACTGGGTTTCCTCTTCGGTCATCACGATCAGTTTACCTTTTCCCTTGTCCTGATTTGGTGGCGGCGGCAGAGCTTGAGGGGAGGCAGGCTGTAGTGGGGACTGAGCCTGGGGACACGAAGACTTTTGGTGTCCCTTCTGCCCGCACTGCAAACAAGTTCTATCCTTCAACCAGCAACGACTCACGTCATGACCCTTCCTTGAACAAAATGAGCACACCAGCTCTCCCTTGGGTACGCCTTGAATGGCGAGCACCTGCTTCTTCTTTAGGGTAGCGGTCCTCTTGAAACACCTTTCGTAAGGATGGCCGGATCGACCACAAAAGTTACAAATTACACCACCTTTCTTTTTCAAAGAAGGGCCAGAAGCCCTGGAGCTTCCATCCTCAACACCTTTTCTCTTCTCTTTCCTCGGTATCATACCACGACCCTTAGCATAACCAAAGGTCTCAACTTCAAGAGCAACTTCTACTGTCCTCGCATTAGTCTCGGACTGGTAAGTATTGGCAAATTGTTGAATATCATTTTGGAGATTGCCCAAGAAACCTTTAACCCTGCACTCCTCAGCAGCTCTCAACTCCGAAGCAAACTTATTAAATTTAATGATCTCACTCTCATTCCCAATCACTATAGGGGTTTGCTCACCAGGCTGCCGTCCCAAGGTGGCAGCCAACAATGCCTGCAACTGTGCTTGCATTTCTACGATTTGACCTGCCATGGTCTTCATGCTCTGGCGCAGTTCTACAATCACTGCCTCTCCCTGCGCACCTGACGACTCACCCTCAGACTGGGGAGTCGACCTGGTCGCAACGCGCTCAAACGACATTCTAAAAAAACACATAAACACCTCATTAAGACTCTAGCTAACCTAGAACTACACCAGTTAGTTCAAACCATACTTAAAAGACACTTGCTTATGCTGCAACTTGCTCTGGGATTATATGATGATGATATGTCCTACTCAGGATGATATCCTATCATCCTATTGACTCACGTGCCTATGATATGAATGCATGAATTCTTTACTCTTATTTAAAATCATGTGTGTACATGTGTCATCTAGTAAATCTTTAGCTTGGCATGTTGTGCTTATGTTATGTTATGCTATGTATGTGGTGCTATGAATTCTATAAAAGGCCTTAATGCATGTTATGAGCGGCGTACACATGCAATGTTATGCATCTCATACTATATAATATTGCATGCAGCGAAAATAAAACGTGCTAATGGGCATTCATGTGGTGAGGTTATGCATCCCATACTACATAACCCTCACATGTTGCCACCTATGGTGGATCCATATACAAACACATATTATGCATCCCATACTACATAATATGCCCCGTATACTTCTAATCATGCTTATGAGTGTAGTGTTCATGCTTCAGCCAAGACCTATTGATGACACATCGGTGTGTGTATGATATGACACTAAGCAACTAACACTAACAAGAGAAGGTTGCCCGACCAATTGTCAAGCAACCTCCCTCTGATACCAACTGTCACAACCCGCATTTTTCCCAACAATTTAATTATATCAGAGCAAGGGGAAATTACGCGTCGTGATGCCACGCCGTGTAGGGGATAACTGCAGACGTTCAGGCAAGACTCCAAACTCTACAATTCTAATAGAAAACATAAATGGTTATGAATAAAATCCAGTTTAAGTTATGATGGTAGCCGTATCCCTCGGCTTAGTGAATCATCTAGTTCACGATTTAAAAATATAAATTATACGCTTGCGGAAAATACTTATTTAAATTGACTCTAATATCCTACATAAGTATAAATGTCCCCGAGGAACAACTCATACAATGCAAACCCTAGATTTATAATAAGGGTAGGAAAGTCTTTACGCTAAATAGAAAGTAGTGGCTTAGTTTTGAAGGAGATGATAAGTATGCTTTACTAATAGTAGGGTTTTATAGGTCAAAATACCTAACATGCAGTCCTAGCAAGGAATCATCCCAGAGAGCAAGTTATCTAAATCAAAACATAAGGAACTACTACAGCCAGCAAGTGTAAAAAATCAACAATTCCTGTGGGCGTCAACAACCTGACACGAACCCACAGTATTAGGTATGTCTGAACTAAGGAAAACAACTAAAAAGACAAACTACCTCGTTATGGCGAGGTGCAAAACCACAGCCAACACTGCTGCTCAGAAAACCAAAACTAGCTCCACTATCCGCTACTGCTCTGAACCTGAGGTATTCCAAAAAAAACAGAACACCTCAGCAAGAAGGTACAAGTAGTGGCAAGAAAATAAATAAAGTAAACAAATGAACAAGGTCGAAAGGGGGTACCAACCCAGGACCCAAAGTACTGAAATAAGGTACAAAACAAAATTAGAGAAATAGAACTTACGTGAATCGTCACGTACAACCAATCATGCCAGATACCCAAGGCAGGGGGAAAACAAAGGCATGAGTAAATCATAAGAAAGAAACTAAAAAAAAACAACTTTATTAGCCGCGTGTGGTCAACTCTATCTAAACAGGCAGGGTGCTCACTAATAAGGACACACCCCTTACAGATGTTAAAATCTGTCTAATTGCGGGGGAGACTTATACACTCCACTAGTTGCCGCAGGATGCCCAACCACCAATAGAGTTGCACGACCACTAATAAAGGAAAACAAACCTTGCGGTCGGTGGATTTGCCCACAAACACCCGCAAGAACGAGTCACTAGGAAATAAATCACAGGATTTGGCACATCGGATTCTACTCGATAAATTCTAGGTTAAAAACACGGTTGATCAACCACTAGAAATGATTTACGACCCTAGGTAATTTCTAACGCGATAAAAAGGGCGATAAAAGCCCACAATAAAACCCTACATCGCATTTCTACAACTCCACAAGACGAGATTTTTCATGCCAAAAACTAAATAAAAACCAAGAAAACTCATAAGAAGGACTCAACAAGCATACTAAACCGAATCTCAAAAGTGCACAAGGATTGAGAACTAAAGTTTAACCGTTACCATCGAAATCGGACGAGAGGGAAGGAGGGAAAACCACTACTTGCCTTGGTTGCACCGGAAACGTTCTTTGAATCGTTCCACGCCGTAGATCGGGACAAAAGAACTCAGGAGAAGTAGAGATCTAAACAGCAATGGCGGAAAAGGGGTTAGGGCCGAAAAACCCTAACAAGAAAACTAACGGAAAGAGGAAGAAATTACCACGATAGCGTATCTCTCGGTGAGAGCTTTCCGGATCTACGATCGGTTGAAGATTCCGAGCACCGGAGCTCCATCGGCGGCCACCGGAAGATCCACGAAATGGAGAAACTTATCTCTCGCCGCTGATCTGGTTCGGAATAGAAGTATCGGAGAAGATGAAGTTATATCCTAATAACCTAAGAGAAAAGTATATATATAGTTTTTTTTTTCTCTTTTATAAAAATTTCAACTTAAAAGCGACAGCCTCGGAAATATCAAAAATAGGCATCCAAGATAGCTTCAAATAGAAAGGTGGTCAACATGAAAGTTGTAGATCTCGTCGAGACAAACAAAATTCATGTTGACCAATTTTTGATACGATGCCGTTTTGACTATCAAAACGGCGCTCTAACGCAGACAGGAAAGGACTACTCGAGTGGCAGCAAACATACTCGAGTAGAAGCATACATACTCGAGTAGAAGCATACTTACTCGAGTAGGAGATCAAATATATTCGAGTAGGAGTCCAAATACTCGAGTAGGAGTTCAAATACTCGAGTAGGAGTTCAAATATACTCGAGTAGGAGTCCAAATACTCGAGTAGGAGTCTATATACTCGAGTAGGAGCACCATACACGAGTTCCAGCAGAACAAATGAGAATAAGGGTTCAGGATGACCTCAAATCGAAAAGTGGTCAACATGAAAGTTGTAGATCTCGTCGAGACGAACAAATTTGATGTTGACCATTTTTCCACCCGACACCGTTTTGACCCTCAAAACGGTGCCCGAACGCAGACTGTACATGACTACTCGAGAGGAATGAAGGTTACTCGTGTATAAGAGCAAAATACTCGAGTGGAATGAAGGTTACTCGTGTATAAGAGTAAATACTCGAGTGGAATGAAGGTTACTCGTGTATAAGAGTAAAATACTCGAGTGAAATAAAGGTTACTCGTGTAGATCAAAGGCACTCGAGTAGAAATCAAAAATACGGCTTATTTACGAGCAGTTTTGGGAAAATCAAAAATAGAAGCCTAAGATGGCTTCAAATCAAAAAACGGTCAACATAAAAGTTGTAGCTATCGTCAAGACGAACAAACTTGATGTTTACTATATTTTGATACGACACCGTTTTGACCCTCAAAACGGCGTCCGATCGAAATCTGAAACGGGCTACTCGAGATAACAAAGCGCAAATTCTTGAAATGAAATTTTTGAACAAAGGGACACGAGTTCAGAACAGAGGCCCATACACGCACCGAATTAAGCGAAACTCACACCATAGGTGAAAACTGGCGCTACGATTCCAACGGCGAAGCCAAAACCTAAATCCGACGAGCCATTCCTGAGATAAAAATTTCCAAATACAATGACATAAATACTCAAAACTTCAATCGCGCGCCGAGACTCCAAAAAAAAATACTCGGATTGCGACGAAACTTGACGAGCAAGTTTAAAATTACTCAACTTAAACCTCATAGAAATATTTTCTGATTTCGACAAAAATCCAAGAAATTGGCCGACTCGACCGAACGGACGCGAAAATGCCTTATCGGCGATGCGCCGTCAACCCGACGTTAAAAGTAACGCCATGACGTCATAAATATGACGATACCAAAACCAAACAAAATCATCGAAAAAATCAGGGGCGTTATAATAACATAGACTAATAATAGAAAGATAGAAATCAGGGAGGGATTTCGCGAGAGAGACTTCACGAGAGGGAAGAATTTCACGAGAGAAAACATTCATGGCATTCGTCAAACGGATTGGGGCTGCGTTCGACTAATGGATTGGTGCTGCATTCGACTAATGGCTGCTTTCAACTAATGGTTGCGTTCAACTAATGGCTACGTTAAACTCATGGCTGCGTTAAACTAATGGTTGCGTTCAACTAATGGTTGCGTTCAACTAATGGCTGCGTTCGACTAATGACAGAGTTCGACCAATGGCTGCGTTCAATTAATGCATTGTTTTTATATATATTACATATATATAATATAATAATAATATTATTATTATTATTATTATTATTATTATTATTATTATTATTATAAATACTATAATGGGGGGGCTGCGTTCGACGATCGGAGAAAGGGTAAATATATTAATATTAATAATTATATTATAACTATTATATTTTTACGGAGGGCCAATCGCATGCCTATCAAAACGAAATTCGCATCCTAGGCAAAAGCCGGTGCTACGAACCCAACGACTATGGAGAAATCGAAATCTGATGCACCGTTTTCGAGATATAAATTTTTAAAGTTTACGGAGAACATTAACTTTACAAAACTTCAGAAATTCGCCGAGGCTCCAATATCGCTCGGACCGCGACGAAACTTGACGAGCAAGTCAAAAATTAATTGATTTAATTTCATAATGCAAAATTTCCAATTTCGCCCAGAATCCCAAGATTTGGTCTGCTCGACCCAACAAATGCAAATATGCACTAATGGTAATGCGTCGACATCTCATGCTAACGTAATGCCTTGACGTCATAATGACGTCACTACGAGGATTAAAAAATTAACAGAAAAAATAGGGGCGTTACAGTTGATACATGATATCCCCGGTTAATTTTGCATATAGAATCCGAAAATTATAGTACAGAATAGGCATGCTATGTGAAGCCCATCCAGACTTTAATGCTCAATGTTGACCGTTATGTCTCGGACCTCTGAACGGTGGGGGGGTGGGCATTTCCAGTACACCGATAATGTGCCCTGAGTGCACAGAATATTAGGCAGTTGATGCAAACATTTTTGATATATTGAATTGTGCTTAAGTTGTACCTTCATATGATAAATCTATATATGAATTTTATGCTTGCAGAGAAGGAATACCGCTTCCCCGAGAATGGGGTTGGGCCGTTATAAATTGGCCAGCTAAAGCTGACCTTTGCCTTATTTGTCACCTTTCTGGTGGAATGTCCCTGTGCAGGTGTTGGAGAGTCGAGTGGGAAATAGCGGGTTGCAGCCATTTGATGCTATGCCAGCCCTCGAATGCAAAGCGAAGATGTTTTATTGTTTTCATGTGTGGCTGGCCTGCGAGCCGATGTTTCTAAACCACCTTTTTGAACAACAATTGTAAGCTTAAGGCCGCACTTTTTGGTGTATTTTGTAAACATTCCTATGTGGTTTATTTTAGTGGACATTCGTGTTACTTGAGTTTAATTAACCCATGAAGCTTCCACTAGAATGCTCCGAGTTAGGATTCATTTGTCCATTTTGATATTAACCTATTACTCTGCTGACTGTCCGTGGAATATGGCGTGGGGCCCCGGCCGGACCTTCTGTTATATCTTATGCGACAGACGGAGGTGTTACACCATGTTGTAATGTTTCATCTCACAATATGAACCAAAGAAATTTGAAAAGCAGACAATGATCCTCATTGCATTTTTGCTATGAAAGAAAAACTAGTTCAATTTGAGAGAAATGAGATTTGGAAACTAGTAAAAGGCCAAAGACTTACCCAATCATTTGAACTAAGTCAGTATTCAGAAATAAATAGAATTTAAGTGGAGTAATAGTCAAAAACAAGGTTAGTGTTGTTGCTCAAAGTTATATGCAAGAAGAAGGAATTGACTATAATCAAAGTTTTGCCCCAGCAGCCAAACTGGAGGCAATCTTGTTATTCCTTGCCTATGCAGCATACCATAGAATCAAAGTATACTAGATGTATGTTAAAAATTCTTTACTCAAAGGCACTCCTCAAAAAGAGGTTTATGTTGATCAACCTCAAGGTTCTATCAATCCAACTTATCCAGCTCATGTATATAAACTAAACAAAACACTTTATGGTCTAAAGCAAGCTCAAAGGGCTTGGTATAAGAGATTATCCTCTTTTCTCTTAGGTCAATCTTTCACAAGAGGAAAAGTGGATAAACAACATTTCACAAAAACACATAAGGAAAACTTATTTATTGTCCAAATTTATGTTGATGACATTATATTTGGCTCAACAAATTCTAGACTTTGCAAAAGGTTTGTTGACCTGATGCAATCTATGTTTGAAATGAGAAGCATAGGAGAATTATCTTTCTTCCTTGGTCTTCAAGTGAAGCAATATGATGAAGGCATTTTTATTAATCAATCAGAATACACAAAGGAATTACTAAAGAAATTTTGAATTTAAAATGTCACCTTTATGAAAACTCCCATGACTACTAATGCTCTTTCAGATAAGGATTGGTCTGGTCAATCTATTTATAAAAAAACATACAGGTCAATCATTGGCTCACCTCTTTACTTTACAGCTACCAGGCCAGATATAATGTTGGCCACATGTGTATGTGCAAGATTTTAGGTAGACCCAAAAGAATCACATTTTAGTTTAGTAAAAATAATTTTAAGATATCTTAATGGTAGACCTGAAATGGGATTGTGGAATCCAGTAGAATCAGAATTTGAACGATATAGATATTCAGATGCTGATTATGTTGGATGGAGATTGGATAAGAAAAGTACCTTAGGAACTTATCAATTTCTAGGTGAAAGACTGATATCATAGATTAGCAAAAAACAAACAATAGTCTTTACTTCTACAGAAGAAGTTGAAAATATAGCTGTTGGAAGATCTTATTCACAAATATTATAGATACAAAATCAATTGATTGATTTTGATCTAAAGTTCACTAATTCAACAATATTTTATGAAAGCTCATGTGTTATCTCAATTGCCTCTAATCCTGTGTTGCATAGTAGGACAAAGCATATTAAATAATGTTGGGTATTATATCCACAATAACCCGGATTTGAAGAAGGGTCCAGTTAAGCTAAGATGAATTGTGACTGTATTTGATGTTGCCTTTTGAGTTATGTTCTTGCAGGTCTCCATTTCTAAGTGCACACCAATGTCAGGTTATAGTGGGTCAGTAAACACATGATTATACAATGTAATCCCTCATTGTGTGGGATAATGTGTTGACTAAGATGTAATCTCTCTATTGGGGTGTACTTTTATCCCAAGTACAGGAGAAGGATCAAGGAAGGAACAAGGCTATGAATTAGAAGGACAGGAATTTGTCCAAGTACAATTCGTTGAGTATGGTTAGGAATACCAATCAAATTCGTCGAGTATACTTGTTGATACTCGTCGTGTATCCCTTTCAACACTCGTCGTATTCATCGTTTGTACTTAGGGAAAATTATCTGATAATTGGAAAATCCGCCAAGTAAAATGTCAAGTATCATCGTGTATACTCGTCGAACTCGTCGAATGTATCTAACGATACTCGCCAAATTCGTCGAATATACTAGACGATACACGCCGAATTCATCATGTCCATTCGATGATACTTCTCTGGATTTTTATAAGTCTCATTGGTCGAATATTACTTGTCATGGCGTCGAGAGCGTTGAGTAATTCAGCCTATACTCGACGAATTCGTCGAGTATAACAGCTGATACTCGACGAATTCGTCGTGTATGATTCTCCACTTTGGCGTTGAGTGAGTGGCTGGCCTATACTGATTTGTCTAAGTTTAATTTGTCGTATATCAAGACTCATTCGGCGAGTATACTAGTGATACTCGGCGATACTCAATAAATTTGACTTAGGTCATTTTTTCGAATTTTTCAAAACTCTTGCTCGGGTTTTGGTCGGTCATGCACAGTGATTTATAGGTTTCGTTTTTGGAAAGATTCTTTATACCATTGGCAAGGAGATCTCTATAAATACCTAGGGGATATTTCCTTTCCATCTAATCGTGTTTTTGATCTCAATTCAAAATTACAAAACATTCCAAAATCAGAAATTCATCCGTCGCCGACGTACAGTGCTTTCATGATTTTTCCGATCGGCCACTGATGTACTGTGCACGATTCATCTTCTTACATAAACATAACTGGATTGCTACTTTCTCTAGAGATCTATAATTCTCTAGATCGAGTCAATCGAAGATTCAAGTCAAGATTCAAGATATTCACCATTTTCATATTCCGTGTTCTCCAAGCAATTTCAAGATCTACTATTCTAGAAGAATGACAGATTAACGATCTCTAATCTTGTCTAAGTTTGATTGTAATATTATTGTGTAATATTCATTTAATTTTGTAGGAGATTTTTCTCCGAGTGGTATATCCATTTGTGGATTGAGTGGTAGATCTATTTGTGGATCGAGTGGTAGATCCGTTTGTGGATCGAGTCGTAGATCCATTTTTTGATCGAGTTGTTGGAGAGGTTGTTCTCCGAGTGGTAGGAGGTTTGTATTCAAGTTGTAGGAGAGGTTGTTGTTCGAGTTGTAGGAAGTTTGTCTTCGAGTTGTAAGAGTTGTTGATCTGAGGTGTAAGATTGTGGAAATCTGAGTTTGGTGAAGTAGCTGAATCTAGCCCTTCGTGGTAGATAGACGAGGCGGGAAAGTGGACGTACCCAACTCGAGGAACAACTATAAATCTCGGTGTTTGTGCGCTTGTTTTTAAAGTAATTGTTATTCCGCGAAAAGACACAAAAATCACCTATTCACCCTTATCTAGGTGATTTAGGTAGGCGCTAGATACTTTCAATTGGTATTAGAGGGAATTTTTGTTCGAAATAAGGTTAACAACCTGAACAAGATCCATGTTCTAGCATCAAGAGATTCCATCTAGTAACCATGGATACAAGTAAAGACATGCCTTCTATGAAGCTACCTGTATACACAAAAGAAAACTTTCCCATGTGGAAAGAACGAGTAATGTTCTTCATGGAAGCTACTGATCCATGAATATTCCAGATTGTTGAAGAAGGACCCCACATACCGACTTAACCAACAGCTCTGAATCTTGCAGTCATGATCCCCAAGAAGTTGATGGACTTGACTAAGGATGAAATTGCCTTAGTCTCTCTTGATAAGAAGGCAAAGAACATCATCAAAAGTGTAGTGGATGACTCAATTCTTTAGAATCTATTCCACTGTAAATCTCCAAAGAAATATGGGACTGCCTAGTTGTACTGATGGAAGTGACAAAAGAAGTCAAAGATGACCGCAGATCATTGCTGAATCTGGAATACGAAGCATTCAAGCAAGGATCAAGTGATATTATTGCTGACAGCTTCGAGAAATTCTTTAAGATTGTAAATGGCCTCGGGAAATATGGTCGTACATTCACTAATGTTGAGCTAAATGACAAATTTCTGAGATATCTAACAAAGGACTGGGACACCAAAGTCATAACCATGAGAATTTGGAAAGATACCTGAAATTACCCTCAGAACCTCTTTGGGAAATTGCTCTCCTACGAACTAAAGATGAACACCAGAAAGAAGGAGAAAAGCAGCCGTACTTCCAGCAAAGAGAAGTCGGTAGCTCTAATGGCTGATGGTTAAAGAAAGTCCAAAGTTATGTCACCAGTAAGAACTCGTGCCCCTGACACCCCATAAGACTCTGAGCCTAGAACATCTGGCTCTGATCTATCTAATGGAGAGTTCTCTTTAATATCTAAGCAGTTTAAGAAACTGCTCAGCAAAAGGAGACAGATGAAGAATCAGTCATCCTCATCTGATTTCAGGAAATCCCATCGTGATGGTGACAGCTCCAAAAAATGATACCACCGAGAGGACAGGTACAAATCTAAATAGAATAAACATTCTTCCTCTGACATTGTGTGCTACTGTTACAACAAGACAGGTCATATGATTGTTGAATTCCCATACAAGAAGTAGGGATCTAAGAAAGAGGAGAAAAGATCCTTCAAGGGAAAGAGAAAAAAAGAAAGGAGCTTCGTCACTAAGAATTCCAAGACTCT
This sequence comes from Platanthera zijinensis, assembly GCA_039513925.1. NCBI lineage: Eukaryota > Viridiplantae > Streptophyta > Magnoliopsida > Asparagales > Orchidaceae > Platanthera > Platanthera zijinensis. The sequence continues at coordinate 110,855,605 of CM077094.1, forward strand.
TAGTGACAGTGACTCAAGCGAGTCCAGCCCAGATAATGAGGAAGCATACTTCGTGCTTATGGATCAATAAGATGAGGAGTTGGTGACTCAGAGTATCGCGGGAAGGTAAACTCACACACGATACACTCTGAGTCAGAAACGTCATCCAATGATCATGAAGGCAATTCTTCCGAGGAAGGCGATTCCGAGTTAATGGTTCAGCATGAGAACCTTATGAAAGCTTTTGACAAATGTTGCAAGGTAGTAAAAAAGTAGGCAAAAGAGATTGCCTCTCTCAAGGTAATGGAATCAGGCCGGAGGGATGAAATTACAGAATTGACTCCTCTTAGAAGTGAAGTTCACTCCTTGCAAGAGGAATTGAAAAGCTCGGCTGAACTATTAAGTCTAAAAGAGATATCTTGATGAGCTAGAAGAAAAGCTCTTGGTGGAGAGAAAACTTGATGAGAGTTTCTCCAAGCCAAAGATTGTTCTTCCTCTCATTGATGAGTTTTTAGCTCTGAAGAAGGGTGGTGGTCTTGGCTATGTAGTTGGTAAGGGTAAGGCTGCCAATTAAGCCAGGGCCAAAGAAAAGGGGATGAAACCTCTAGGTCAACCCTCGTTTAGGAATGTAATCTTCTAAATGAACAAGTTTGACCTTGAGTCATCCTACGATCATCTTATTAGGACTACCTATTTGTAACACCCCAAATCCCGATTTGGAGTCAAGCTGGGTGACACGGTATGGGACATGGGTGTGTCCAGGGCAAGTCCAGCTCTGGGTACTCGAGTGTGTCACTAGTTCTCAATGAAAGTGTAGTCGACGATCGTCGAGAGGCTACAAGACCAGGGACTCGGGCGTATCCTAGGTCGTGTCCTGCTCGGGTTGGTAACCGGGCGGCGTTGAGTGTGGCATATGGCCTATAACATGGGCATGTCACAGGGGCATGTTTGGTACATGGCGAAGGACATGGGCATGTGCCTTAGCCGTGTCCTTCTCAGGGGAATTGGTCCTGTGTCGATTGAGGGACACGCCCCTCAACACAGGCGTGTACCTTGTGACACAGGCGTGTTAGGGCTTGACACGAGCGTGTCTAAGCCCGTGTCCTGGTATGGATAGAGTCGGTTCCTTAATCTCTTAGGGAACACGACTTGTGATACGGGCGTGTCACAAGCCATGTCAGCCAAAAAATAGATATTTGGGGGCAGATCAAGGCCGTTCATTTCCTTCTATTTGGATCCTGTGGTCCAAGCTCCTTCATGTTATTATAAGGCCGAGAATTGAGAAGTATTTCTCATTGAAGCTTTGGCCATTCTCTTTTTAAAGAGAAGAGAGAGAGGAGAGCTTGGAGGAGGAGAAGGAGAAGAGATCCGGCTGCCGGAGGAGCGTCAGCGGTCCCACTCGAGATCCGAGGCCAGCATTTTGGAGGCATGACCGTCGCGGTTATTTCCATCCGACTAGTTTCTCCATGGCTCTGATGCGATCAACAAGGGTAACGATCTTCTTATTGGACAAGTGAAGTCCTCCTTTATGCATGTGCATGGGATCTTCCACCAAGAGGTTGAAAGCGTAAGCAATTCCAGCGGTTGAGTCTACATTTAGATCTGAAAATGTGTAGTACGGTATAAGCATGCTGTGTGAAGCCCATCTGGACGGGTAGTCTAGATTGGTGATGCTGCGAACCGGAGAAGACTCCGTGTATAAAATGAATAGCTTGCGGAGAGTGTGAGGATGCTTGTGAATTTTGGTAAGGAAGCTTTGCATAGCTCCTTTGGTTGTATGCTCGGCACGAGCTGGTTGATGGTTGGGAAAGTGGCACTGTGTGCCTGTATTATGATATGGATTGTGGATACCTCTAAGTGGATGGGAACGAGAGGTCTTTAACAGTGGTTTGGAGGCTGATTCTCATGGCCAACAAGTTAGGAACCTATGATTGGGTGGGCCACCCAACAAGTTCAGTGGTAGGAGCGTGTGAGCGGTCGATTCGTAGCACTATAAATGGGGGGTTGCGGGCCTTCCCGAATGCTTATTCCACTACGAGAGTAGGTCGACCGATAGTGCTCACTAGTTGTCGTGAGGTGAATGCCTCTGAGTGGGTTGGGTGTGTGAGGTCTTCAACAGGGGTTTGGATACTTATGCCCGACCAACAAGCTAATCACCTGGAATCGGTGGTAGAGCCTAGAGGTTTTTGGTAAATTGTAAGCGTTCCTTGAGTGCACCGAGTGCCTGGCACGAAGGCTGGCGTTTGTGATGTTGTTGTGTTATATTGATAAATTATGATTGCACTGCATGTAGGGAAGAAACCACTGCCCCGGGAAAGGGGTAGGGTCGTTATAATTGGTCAGCTGAATGCCGACCGTTGATTTGTTTATCACCCTTGGGGTGGACGTCCATATGCAGGTGTTGCGGGATGACTTGGATTGAGTGGGTTGAAGCCCTTACTACTGTTGCTTGTAGGCCCTTGAAGACCGTGCGAAGTTTTGGATTTCATGTGTGGCCGGCCTACGTGACGATGTATGAAATCATTTTTTTTAAAGAGAAACTTGTAAGGCCTTAAGGTCGTGAGCGGGGTGTGCTTGTATACATTCCTGGTTTTTTATATAAATGTGATATTTATATAGTAGTAGACATTCATTGATTGAGTTCTTGCAATAAATAAGCTTCCGCTAGATTGCTCTAGGTTAGGGTGCGATGGTATTTTGGTATTAACCTATGACCTCGCCATTTGTTTGTGGCATATAGTGTGGGGCCCCAACCGGACCTTCTATTATATGTTATTTAACGGGTAGATTCGTTGCACTATGTAGATCCCAAGAAGCGATACCAGGGATGGACCCATCCCTGAGACTATGGTGCCAGTATTTTCAAAGCACCTTGTGAAGAGATTGAACGAAAGAGTTATGGTCCTTATGATCATGGACATAACAATAAGAGGGCACCAAAAGCCAAAACTTTTGTACCTAAGGAAAATAATATGGAGATCCATGTGTATGCTGTAATCAGGAGGCTTCCACCTCCAGGTATGTTGCCCCTGTTAGACCTTACATTCAAATGGTAAAGTAGGAATACAAGAGAAGGTACAAACGGTTTGACTGTTGGTGTTGCGGCAAAATTGGTCCTTTTGGCATGGATTGCTGGTTTAAAACTGCTAATTTTGTAACTCCACAAGTTAATTATGCGAGGCCGACCACTCGTAGAGTTAATTTTCCTAGTGGTGTTAAGTTGACCAGGAACCAAGGACCCAAATACGTTTGGGTTCCTATGGTAAAATGATTTATGATTGCAGGTATGTCAAAAGGCCAACAAAACTCCTATCTGGTGTTTGGATAGCGGATGCTCCCAGCACATGATCGGGAAACGAAGCATGTTGCTTGATTTAACCCCAGTCAAAGAAGAACCAAAAGTAATCTTTGGAGGGTCAGACCCGGGAACTACAAAAGGCTATGGTATGATCTCCAACAGAGTAGTCTCTTTCACAGACGTGGCTTATGTTATAAGCATAAGTTAGCTATGTGATAATGGCTACATCATTGAGTTCTACTAGGACAAGTTTTTTAAAAAGTCATCTGCAAATTTTGAGACAATCTTAACAAGCACTCGGAGCAGAAATATTTTCTATTTAATTTTTTTTTCCTTAGACAATTCTACACCAGTATATTTTCATACAAAAGATAGTGCGTCTCTTTGTGACCAATGACACAAGAGATGAGCACATATTAATTTCAAAACAATAAATATGTTATTTTCTCACAACTTGGTGCGCGATGCCCCTAGCATTATGTTGGGGCTGCGGTCCGGAATCGCCCCCGCGCTGCGGTGCTATGCGGTAATGGCTTAACTGGCTGCCCCGTGGATCCGCCCGAGGACCTTTGATATAAAGATTAGTGGCGCCGTCCTCCAAAAGTCCGGGCTTTTGGTGCGAGTGGTTGCGCTAAGTCCTCTCAATTGGTATCAGAGGGGGTCACAGGTTCGAAACCCCGGGGTCGTTTCCGGGGGGGGGGTGGGATTGTTGGGGCTGCGGTCCGGAATCGCCCCCGCACTGCGGTGCTATGCGGTAATGGCTTAACTGGCTGCCCCGTGGATCCGCCCGAGGACCTTTGATATAAAGATTAGTGGCGCCGTCCTCCAACAGTCCGGGCTTTTGGTGCGAGTGGTTGCGCTAAGTCCTCTCAATTAGTATCAGAGGGAGGTTGACTGACTAAATAGGCTAACACCTAAGTCACAAGATCCTGATAGATACCAAAGTTTATAGATATTCACTTTCACTATCATGGCCCAGTCCAAGGATTATTCTAGCACCAGACCTCCAGCATGCAACTTAGCTAAGTTTGGCATCTGGAAGGCAAGGATCAAATTATATATGAATTCTATTGATGAAAGCATCTTTGCTTTTATTTTGTTAGGACCCCCAAGAGCACCTGCTGCTGTTTCTGCCTCATCATCTGATATGAGTGCAGTGCCTCCTCCAGACTACAATGATGAGTACAAAAGGCAAAGATAGCAGATGCCAAGGCAATGAATATACTGGCTCAGACAATGTCTGATGAAGTATTCCAGAAGGTTGCTGACTACCCTTCAGCAAAAGCAATGTGGGATACACTGAACCAGATTGTAGCTGGTTCAGCTGATGAAAGGAAGGACAGAAGGTCCAACCTTATCTCACAATATGAGAACTTCAAGAAAACTGATGCTGAATCAGTTGAAGCCATGTATACAAGGCTCAGCTCAATCATCAATGAGCTGAGGACCCTTGACAAGGACATTTCATTGACAGAGGTCAATGATAAGATTCTTATGTGCTTCCCTAGCACATGGGATCTGAGGATCTGGCCCATCAAGGAAGCCAGAAGTACAACAGAGATCTCAACAGAAGCCCTTCTCGGTAAGCTCAAGTCCTTTGAGCAAGTGCTGAAGTCCAGGGAAGCAGAAGCTGAAGCAAAGACCCCTACTCCAACAAGAAAAGAGCAATCTCTAGCTCTTAAGGCTGCTGATGCTTCTGAAGGCAGCCAATCCAATGAGGAACTAATGGCATTATTTGCCAAGAGGTTTCTCAAGATGGGGAGAAAGGAATTCAGAAAGAAGTCTTCACGCTATGAAGACAAACCAAGGTATGACCGTTCACCTGCTAAAGAAATTATCTATTATGGTTGCAGGAAACCTGGACATATCTTACCAGAGTGTCCAGAGGAGAAGAACAAAGATAAGAGGAAAGAAAAGGAACAGCACAGGAAGCACTCCAAGCCATCCTCCTACAAGAACAAGAAGAAGGAGAGAGGTTTCGTCGCTGAAACCTGGAGTGATTCTGATGAAGAATCTTCCTCCTCTAGCTCCAGTGAGGATGAGGAAGAGAAGAAGGCAAAGGAAGTTTGCCTGATGGCAATAGATGCCTGCAGTAATCACTCAGCTGCAGAGAGTTCAGATTCAGAGGAAGAAATGCCAACAGAAGATGAGGTACTATCTTCTTATGACTTTACTTCAGAAGAATTCAAATTAGATTTTAAATCTTTATGCTTAGATTTAATTAGCTCTGAAAAAGAGATTAAAGAACTTAGACATAGGCTAGCTGAATCAGAAATAATATTTACTGAAAATATTAAGTTAAAGGAAGATCTCACTAATTATAGTGAAGAAATTAAGTTTCTTAAAATTGAGTTAGCTAAGTCTAAGAGGTTAGAAGAATCTCTAAATGGTAGAAGCCTTAAGCTGTTAGAAATAACCAGCATGACTAACACTAGGTCAGGTAATAACAAACTAGGCTTAGGAGCTTCTCCCAGTGAACCCCCAATTATTCTTAAAAATAATCTTTCAACTCCAGTGAACTTTATCTCAGCTGATGGGATATAGAACACTGAGCAAGTAAATAAAGTCAATAAAACTTTAAATAAAGCTAAGAGAGAAAAGAGGAAGAAATTTTTTAAAGAAATACAAAGAGCGTCGAATGCTGCTCGGCGATCGGAAGCTCAATGGTCGAACGAAGCTCGACGATCTGAGCGCCCATGGTCAAACGTCGATCGACGTTTTCAATATGATTTTCAAAATCATCATCAAACCCGTAGAAACCTAAATGAAAATAGAAACCCTAAGTTTGTTGACCCATCATCTGCATGGAGAATCCCACCTAGGAGATCTCACCCATTAAGTTATCACCCTCAGCCTGCATTTTCATTTATTTCTAGCTTTTCTTATGTGAAAAACAAGGGACCCAAGGTTACCTGGGTCCACAATGTCTAAATAAATTTCTTGCAGGTGAAGGCCTATCCTATCACTCAAAATAAGTGGTATTTGGATAGTGGATGCTCCAAGCATATGACAAGAAATAAAAATCATCTGTCAAAGTTCAAAGCTAAGCTCGGCCCAAAGGTTATCTTTGCAGATTCCAGCTGTGGTCAGACAGAAGGCTATGGCAGGATCACTATTGGAGCTGTTACTTTCAAGAGAGTTGCATATGTGACAGGACTGAAGCACAATTTGATTTCAATCAGCCAGCTATGTGATGCTGGCTACCAGGTTTCATTTTCTAACTCCCTTTGCAATATTACTTTAAATAATAATGTTGTTTTAGTAGGCATTAGATTAGGTAATATTTATTTAGTAGATTTCAATTCAACTCATTCTGAAATCTGTTTATTTAATGAAGTAACAATTAATAATAATTCTTTGTGGCATAAGAGGCTTAGTTATGTTAACATTAAAAATATATCTAGGTTATCTAAACACAACCTTGTTAGAGGTTTACCTTCTTGCCCCTACAAGAAGGAGAGCCTATGCAAGGCTTGTCAGCTAGGCAAGCAAACCAAAAACTCTTTTAAATCTGTAAATAAAAGTGATTCTCCTAGAATCCTATATTTATTACATCTGGACCTTTTTGGCCCAATAAATATACAGAGTTTAGGAGGGAAGTATTACACCTTAGTCATTGTAGATGACTTCTCTAGATTCTCTTGGGTTTTCTTTTTGAGAACTAAGGCTGATAACTTCAAAGCCCTTACAGACTTTCTATTATGTGTGCAGACTAAGTACTCTACTCATGTGGCCTTGATCAGAAGTGATCATGGTACTGAGTTTGACTCTCTTCTCATGCAAGAATTCTGTGAGAGAGAAGGTATCAAACATAGCTTCTCAGCTCCTAGAACTCCCCAACAAAATGGGGTAGTTGAAAGGAAGAACAGAACACTCATTGAAGCTGCTAGCACATTGTTGGCAGATGCTAATATGCCTCTTTCCTATTGGGCAGAAGCTGTTAGTACAGCCAATTATGTATTGAATAGAAGTCTGATACACAAGCTTAAGTGTAAAACTCCTTATGAGTTGCTTAAAGGAAAGAAACCTAAAATTAATTATTTTAGAGTTTTTGGCTGTGTAGTTTATATTCATAATAATAATAAAGAATACCTTAGAAAGTTTGAAGCAAAAGCTTCAATGGGAATTATGCTTGGATATTCCCAAGTAAGCAAAGCTTATAGGGTTTATAACAAATCAACCTGTAAAATTGAAGAATCTGTGCATGTATCTTTTGATGAGTCTCAGATGTTTTACAAGGAGAAGGAAAATTCTCCTTCCTCCAGTTCAGTGCAGGTACCTGATGGTACTCAAGAGATTCTTCAACTATCAACTCTTCAGATCACTGAATTAGACAGTGATGAAGACTTTGCTGAAGCTGTTGTTGTTCCACCAACAGTAGATCAAACTCCTCCTGAGGAATTAATCCCAACTGTTGCTGAAGATCACATCCCACCTGCTGATATTGTCACACTTAGAGATCACCCTACATCTCAAGTGATAGGAGACATATCAGCTGGTGTTCAAACAAGACATCAGTTAAGATAGGATGTGATGCACGCTTGTTTCCTTTCACAGGTTGAGCCCCTCACCTTTAAAGATGCAGAGCTAGATCCCCACTGGATCATTGCTATACAAGAAGAACTCAATCAGTTTGAGAGATGTAAAGTTTGGACTTTAGTTTCAAGACCTAAAGGCCAACTGATCATAGACACCAAGTGGGTGTATAGAAACAAGTTGGATGCAAATGGCATTATTGTAAGGAATAAAGCTAGGCTTGTAGCTCAGGGCTACAGACAGGAGGAAGGTATAGATTATGATCAAACCTTCGCTCCTATTACAAGGCTAGAAGAAATAAGGATCTTCTTGGCCTATGCAGCCTACATGAAGCTTAAGGTCTTTCAGATGGATGTCAAAAGTGCATTCCTGAATGGTGAGCTTAAGGAAGAGGTGTTTGTTGAACAACCACCAGGGTTTGTTTCTTCAACTCAGCCCTCACATGTGTTCAAGTTGCAGAAAGCTCTTTATGGACTAAAGCAAGCCCCCAGAGCCTAGTATGAGACTTTAGCTAGTTTCCTGTTAGAGCACAACTTTACTAGGGGAGTAGTTGATAGAACCCTTTTCATCAAGCACCACAAGGACACAATCCTGTTAGTTCAAGTGTATGTGGATGATATTATATTTGGTTCCACTGATCCCAAACTGTGCAAAAAGTTTTCCAACTTGATGCATTCCAAGTTTGAGATGAGTAGTATGGGTGTGCTGTCTTACTTTCTTGGTCTCCAAGTTAAGCAAGATGCTGATGGTATCTTCATCTCCCAATCCAAATATGCCAAGGAATTGGTAAAGAAATTTGGGATGGATGATGCTTCAGCAATGCCTACACCTATGGCTACTAATGTAGTTATTGATTCTGATGATCACGGCAAGCCAGTTGATCAAAAGAATTATAGAGCCATTGTTGGTTCCCTATTATATTTAACTGCAAGTAGGCCAGATATAATGTTTGCTACATGCCTTTGTGCTAGATTCCAGGTCAACCCCAAGGAATCTAATCTGATTCTTCTCAAGAGAATCCTGAGATACCTGAAGGGATGTCCAAATCTAGGACTTTGGTACCCAGCAGAATCAGAATTTGAGTTAATTGGATACTCTGACTCTGATTATGCTGGTTGCAAAGTTGACAGGAAGAGCACCTCAGGAACTTGTCAGTTCTTGGGAGAGAGATTGGTCTCTTGGTTCTATAAGAAGCAGGCTTCTGTCTCAACTTCAACTGCAGAAGCTGAATATATAGCAGCTGCCAGTTGTTGTTCACAGATCCTGTGGATTCAAAACCAGCTTGTGGATTATGGTTACTCACACAAGAACACCAAAATCATGTGTGATAGTACCAGTGCTATCTCAATTGCACAAAATCCAGTGCACCACTCTAGAACGAAGCACATTGAGATCAGGCACCATTTCCTGAGAGATTGTGTGGAAAAGAACAAGATTTGTCTTGAGTTCATATCCACTGAGTTTCAGAGAGGTGATATATTCACCTAGCCCTTAGATGAACAGAAACATATATTCTTTTTAGTTCAACTAGGCATGATCAATGGAAGAGACTAAGTGTGACTTCTGCCTTGTTGAAACTTGTTTGAAGATAGTCGAACGACGTTCGAAGATAGTCGATCGGGTCAAGCCCATCGTCGACCTATGGTTGATGAAAGTTTGTCCGTTTGAAGATCGTCGACTGGCGTTCGACCATAGTCGAACAAGTCGATCTCATCGTCGATCCCTGGATGACGACATCTTGTTGTTTGAGAAGCCAGAAATAGTCGAACGATTGCTCGACTACTCTGCTTCTGGACCGATCGTCGAACGACCGTTCGACCATCGTCTCCAGTATCTTTTAAAATAGATTGACTATCTCCGGTCTAATATAAAGCCGATAGTCGACCTAGGTTAAAAGATCTTCGCTTTTATCGTCGACGGAGAGCATCCTTTCGTATTCCGTCTTCCCGCTTGCTCCTCCTCTTGCGATTTTCTCTCTGCCGATTCGTATTCTCCGTCTCTCTCGCGCCCTCTCCAGCTCCTTCAATGGCGATTTCTCTAGCATTGCTCGCAGTTGTGAAGTTCGACGCAGGATTCAGTGTCGATTTCGATGCCTTCAGCTGTTGTGAATCAGGGATTGTGGAAATCCTCCAGTTATGCAGAGATCAAGGGTTAGAAAGACTAATGTCTACAAGGATTAAGTTAAATATTCCCGAGATTAAGGAATGGGCATTTACTTCGTCCTCCACCGACGAATCGATGACCGGCTCTATTGCCAAAGAAGAGGTAATTTTGTCTCCCGCCATTCTGACCGATGTTTTTGGATTGATTAATGGCGAAGAAGAATTTAAGCAAGATGCTCCAGAATTTGGAAGGATGTTGATTGAGCTGGGACATGCAGAAGGCATTCCCTCCAAGCTCCTCAAGGTAAATTTTCCTTTTAAGATAAAATTTCTTGCTGAGTTAGTTGGAAAAGTGCTGCTAGGCAAACACTCTGCCCACGATAACATTACAAGACAACAATTTGCACTCATTTGTGCAATTGTCAACAAGAAAAGGATCAATTGGGCAGGGGTTTTGTTTGATTTGATAAGGAAGAAGAACAGTAAGAAAGAGGTTACCCTAGGTAGGGTTATTGGGATTTTTCTAAAGGAAAGATATCCCCAGCTGCTGATTTCAACTGCTACAACCATTAATGCCAGCAAGAAGATGGATCCCAATCTATTCTCCAAGTGGAAGAGAACTTTCGTGAAGCCCGCTCCTGCAGGGGCTGCTCCAGCTGCATCTGAGAGCACAAGGACTGACTCTGTCGCTCCCCACCCTCAAGAAGTTGGCTCAGCTCCTTCAGCTATTCCTTCATCTTCTTCTGCTTTGCCGTCTACTGCAGCTGAAGTTCCTTCAACTTCAACTGCAGTACGACATTCTGGCTCTCCTCCTACATCTTCTCACCCAACTGATCTTGCTGGGACTTCTCAACCCAGCTTTGATCTGTTGGCGTCTGATATTGCCAATCCAGTTCATTCTCCCATTCCAACTCCTCCTCACTCACCTTCTATACATCATTCTCCAGTTAACTCTCCAGTTAACTCTCCTGTTCGATCTCCAGTCCTCACTTCATTTCATCCTGCCACATCAACCATTTTTGCTGCTCCTCCATCCACTGCAGTTCCACATTCTTTTGAAATCACCCCAGCATTCATCTCCAGCATCTTGGAGTTGATTACCCCTTCAATCAAAATCATGATTGAAGAGGAAATTGCTCCACTTGCTTCCTCCATTGCTACTTTGACTGCTACCATCCAATCCCTCTCTAATTCTGCTGAGCCATCTTCTTCCAGGGGCCTGGTTTCAGTTCCCACTGAAACCAGGAAGGGGGAGATGTTCTATGAAGATGTCTCAGAGCTTCCAGCCTCCCCTCCAGCAGATCCTCCAGCGGTGACAGATATAGTGATGACAGTTCAAGAAGAGACTGCTCCAGCTCAAGAAGAATCAGTTTTAGTGTTATCTGAAAAAGAGATTGTTGATGCTCTATTGGAAATAGAATTTATTGTCAAAGTTTGTTTAGAAGATCTCACCACTCCTTTGGTTGCCCGTTTCCTAGAAGGCATTATTACATCCTATCTAGATGAATCCTGGGAGTTGGTAAAGTATGAAGGTGAAAGTGAAGGGATAGATACTACTCTAGAGGGGGGGTGAATAGAGTTATCAAATTTTGCACAGACAAAACTTAATAGTCTACTCAACTCCCTTGGAGTGAAGTGCGGAATGAAAAGATTATAGATATTGATTTAACCTTAAAGCCTAACACCAGTGTTGTGTACAAACACAAGCTAACTGTAATTACAGTTGAGCTTGGAAAAGCCTAATCAGCAACTAGCAGCCTAGTTATATCTAATCACAGCCACAATGCAGGAAATAAACAATTGAATCCAGACGACACAAGGAGATTTATAGTGGTTCCCCAAACAACTTGGGTACGTCCACTCTTCTACCCACACGGTAGGAATCCACTCAGGTTTTTGATCAGGTGCCCTGCCACCAACAGAATCTGATTCAGGTAGATTCAGAAACCCTTTAGACTTTTGATCAGGTGTCTAAAAACCAAGCACAGGTTTTTGATCAGGTGCCCTGCCACCAAGGGATACTTTTGAAGGGAGTAATAACCCTGTACAGGAGGGGGAAGAAGGTTAAGATGTCTTCTCTATTTTACAATAGATTAGAGAAGCACAAAAAGCTTGCACTGAGCTAGAATGCTCTAAAGAATCAAGGCTCCCCCTGGCTCAAAGATGTCCAGGTGAAGTCTTGCTTCAGTGCAGAAAACTCTTCAGAAAATTCTGAAGGAGAGAGCTACAAGAAGAAAATAAATAACAAAAAGAAATCTCTTCAAGCAGCTATCTTCTTCTTCTTCTTCTTCAAAGAAACTCTGAGTTGAACTTCCTGAAAGCAGGAGAACTCAGGTGAAGAAGAGATGAAGATCTTAACACTTCTCAGTTAGATGGAGTTTGCTGAGAGCAGGAAGCTTGAGCATGAAGAAGGCTTGAGTGCTTTTGAATATGTGTGTAACACTAGCTTCAATCCTTCTGCAAAGGGTTCTTTATATATTAGCAGCAAGCAACGGCTCTCTTCCATTTGAATTCTTTGTCTTCTTCTGAGCCTTGAGATTTGGGCTGTAAATATCAAGAAGACAGAAATATCTCTGCAGCAAAACATTCTATAAAAAGGAATAAATCACTTTCTAAGAAGCTGCAGGTTTAAATCAAATAACAGAGGACTAAATAAAGTCACATCAGAAATAATCTCTTTATAGCAAAGAAGAAGACTTTTCAGTCCAACGGCTATAAAGGGGTTGACAGCAGATAAAGTAATTTAAATAGACAGTTAATAAGACAAACAACTTTATCTTAAAAGATTTGAACTCAGGCAAAAAGAATAGAGCAAATAATGCCTGGAAACTTTATCATACAGCTTGAAATAATGTGCCAGAAAATGTATTAAATTAATTAAATATAATAAATAAATACAAAATACAAAGACAGGCAGAAAGCGTCGAACGACCTTCGGAGATCGTCGACCGACGCACGGAGATCGTCGACCTATCGGGCAGATAGTCGAACGATCCAGATAGTCGACCTATCGAAGAAGATAGTCGAACTACCCCGGCAGATAGTCGACCTATCAGAACAGATAGTCGAACTACCAGATAGTCGATCTATCAGGACAGATAGTCGAACTATCAAGCGCACAGAGATAGTCGACCTATCAAGCAGATAGTCGACCTACCTCAGAAAACAGATAGTCGACCTATCAACAGATAGTCGACCTATCAACGCAGAACAGATAGTCGACCTATCAACAGATAGTCGAACTATCAGCGCAGAACAGATAGTCGACCTATCAACAGATAGTCGAACTATCAGCGCAGAACAGATAGTCGACCTATCAACAGATAGTCGACCTATCAGCGCAGACCAAAGCGTCGACCAACTGATAGACGATCGTCGATCAGTCGATAGACGATAGTCGAACGGCGTTCGACTATGGTCGAACGAAAAACCTACTTAACCAAATTCTCAATTTGGAAAAGCGAGGACTCTACAGCTAGACTTCTAACCATTGACCATAGATATTTCTTGGGTCAAGGAGCACAAAGGAGAGGAATAAACTCAAATCAAACTAGGGTACCAACAATCTCCCCCTATTTGAGTTAAGTCTCTCAGAAACTAAAAACAGCTAGCAATAGAATACTAAACATAATTTAAGCAAATAGATAACAATAAACTGGCAGATTATCAATCAGATAGATAAATATAACACAGCAGTTTAATTAAACTATTATGAATCTTTAGGATCAGGTAATGGAGCAGAAGAACTAGAGACAAAAGAAATTTTTCTAAGCGGGTCATCTGATTCCTTCTTTGACATCTTTAAATCCTGCACTCCAAGGATCTTTAGTTCTGTAGCTCTGGGGACAACAGCTTCAGGATGTTTTTCCATGTACTTTGCTGGATCAAATATCTCAGGATTGACTTGGAATTTCTCAAATTCTTTCTTTCTGTACGCTGACATTGTAGTAAAGCCAGACGTATCTTTACCTTCGGCTCTTGCTTTTCTTATTTGGGCTGCCCCTACAAGCTCTTGAAAGCGAGCCATCCTAAAATTAGGATCGAGCTCGGGATTTTCATATACGGGCTCTGGAGAAGCAGCATCAGCTATTATATCTAGATAAAAACATTAGAGAACTTAGCAAAAGGGACTTGCTAGAAGGTTTTAAAACACTGTAAACTATTTACCTTTCGAAATACTTTTCTCAGATTGAACTGGAGAAGGAGGTGGGGAAAAAGTTGGTCTTTGGGCCACAACCTCCTTCATTGGTCTTTGAGAACCATAAGATGATTTGCTTTGTGAACTTTGATGACCTTGTCTTGGTTGGGGCTGAGCGGACGCAGATTTTGCAGAAGAGGCAGAAGGATTAGCAGGTAGATTCCCAGAGGCTCCTGCACCTGGAGGTGGAGGAGGACCTTTGGGAGTCCATCTGGAGACTGGACTGTCATACCTCTTAGTTCTCTTCCTTTCTTTTTGCTGATTTTTCGAGAACCACATCCAATGCTTAAAATCCTTAGATTTGGGGTCAATGCCCTTCAAAATGTAATACGGAGTGTCATTATCCTTATTTGGAGGTGGAGGAGCAGCTTTTCTCTTCTTTGCGGCAGATTTCTTTCTCTTTGATTTTTCAGAAATATCAGACTCATCATCATCATCAGAATGGGATGATGGAGGGTTCTCATAGGGATCATAGGCTTCTGAGACAGCCTTTTCTTTAAGCTTTGAAGCAGATTTCTCCCTTTCTTCTTCTATGGCATCCAAAGCCAGAAGGGAGTCTAAATCTAATCCTGGAGAGTCATCCCAGATGGATGACTTCTCAAATTGCAAATCTTTCTCTTTTTCTTTTAAAGATAAAACTCTTAAGTTCCATGCAGCTCTTGCTTGAGCTTCTTCCATACTCAGAACTGGAGAGTCAACTCTGACTTCCTCTTTTTCAGACTCATCTTCTTTATTATCCAAGAAGGATTCTAACTCAGGGTCAACTTGAATATTTGGAATACTTGGTACAGCCTCAGAAACAACTTCTATTATTTGGGCAGCTAAATCTTCTCTAATAATATCTGTAAAATTATGAATATAGATCTGCTAAATAAACAGATATCATTCCTTCAATGTATTCACAGACTATCAAATTAATAGACTCATCAACAAAACGAATGAAAGATTTACCTTCATATTTAACCATCTCCCAGCAGTCATTCAGATAAGAAGTTACAATTCCTTCCAGGAATCTAACTATCATAGGAGTGGTAATATCTTCTAAGCATACTTTCACTGCAATTTCAGATAATAATATTCCATCTGCTATTTCTTTCTCAGTCAAAACTGGAGCTACAACTTGCTCAACTGGAGCAATCTCTTCCTGAACAGTCATAACAACATCTGGAACTTCTTCTGGCTCAACATGAGCAGATTCTGGCTGGGCAGACAAGACTGAATCTTTCACAACTGGAGGAGAGGCAGGAAGGCCTGAGACATCTTCATTGAACATCTCCCCCTGCCTGATTTCAGTAGCTACTGAAACCAGGCACCTAGAGGTAGATGGCTCAGCAGATTTTGAGATGGATTGGATGGAGGCAGTCAAACGATCAATGGAGGCGGCAAGGGGAGCGATTGCCTCGTCAATCATGGTTTTGATTGACGGGGTAATCAGCTCCACGATGCGGATGATAATCTCTGGAGAGATTTCAAAAGATGATGGATGAGAGGAGGATGGAGCGGCAGCAGATATGGTAGGGATGCTGGGATGAGAAATAATGGGGACAGGGGATCGAGCTGGAGATACAGCAGGAGAATGAGCA
Source organism: Platanthera zijinensis (assembly GCA_039513925.1). NCBI lineage: Eukaryota > Viridiplantae > Streptophyta > Magnoliopsida > Asparagales > Orchidaceae > Platanthera > Platanthera zijinensis. Next base: position 110,871,301 of record CM077094.1, read on the forward strand.
GGGGATGGAGAATGAACTGGGGAATTAACGGGAGATGCATGAGGAGTAAGAATTCTCTCTGATCTTAACAAATCAAAGCTAGGAGCAGATATCCTAGCCAGATATGCAGGTAGAGGAGAGGCTGGAGGAGACAGAGGAACAACCATAGTTGTTTCAGGTGCAGCAGAAGAAGAGGGTCGTACCTCAGCTGAAGTTGATGGTACTTCAACTAAGGCAGACGGCAATGTAGAGGAGGAGGAAGGGAGAGCTGAGCCAGCTTCACTAGGTTGAGGAGCGACTGATTCAGTCCTTGTGTCCTCAGATTGTGCTGGAGCAGATTTCACGAACGTCCTCTTCCACTTTGAGAACAGATGGGGGTCCATCTTCTTGCTGGCATTGATGGTTGTTGCAGTAGAGCTCAGCAGCTGGGGAAATCTTTCCTTCAGAAAAATACCTATAACCCTTCCGAGGGTAACTTCCTTCTTTCCATTCTTTTTCCTGATCAAATCAAACAGAACTGCAGCCCAATCGATCCTTTTCCGATTAACAATTGCACACATAAGTGCGAATTGCTGCCTTGTTATGTTATCATGGGCAGAGTGCTTGCCCAGAAGCACTTTTCCAACAATCTCAGCCAAAAACTTAATCTTGAAGGGGAAGTTTACCTTGAGCAACTTGGTGGGAATGCCCTCGGCATGTCCCAGCTCTACCAGCATTCTTCCAAACTCCTGAGCGTCTTGCTCATAATCTTCGTCACCAATAACTAAACCAAAAACATCAGAAAGAACGGCCGGAGTCAGGATAACTTCTACTCCGCCGATGGTACCGATCATCGCTTCGTCTGTGGAAGACGACGTGAAAGCCCATTCTTTTATTTCTGGAATGTTAATCTTGATCCTTTCAGACATCAGCTTCTCTAAACCTTGATCCCTGCAGAGCTGGAGAACTTCCACTATGCCGGCATCGCAACTGCTGAAAGCTTCAAAATCTACACTGAAACCTGCATCGAACTTGACGACGGCTAGAACAGCTGGGGAAATCGCCATTGATTTGCTGGAGAAACGCGAGAAGGAGGAGGAAGACGAAGGGGACGGAGCAGCAGAAAATCGCAAGCGGGAAAGCAGAATGCGAAAGGGCACGCTCCGTCGACGATAAAGCAACAGATCTTTTAACCTAGGTCGACTATCGGCTTTATATTGAACCGGATATAGTCGGTCTATTAAAAAGATCTTGACCCGATGGTCGAACGGTCGTTCGACGATCGGCTCAGAAGCAGAGTAGTCGGACAATCGTTCGACTATTTCTGGCTTCACAAACAACAGGCTATCGTCATCCAGAGATCGACGATGTGCCCAACCTGTTCGACGATGGTCGAACGTCGATCGACGATCTTCAAACAGATAAGCTATCATTAACCAGAGGTCGACGATAGGCTTAAGCCGTTCGACTATCTTCGAACGTCGTTCGACTATCTTCAAACAGATTTCAACATAGGCAAATAAAGTCACACTTAGTCTCGTCCATTGATCATGCCTAGTTGAACTAAAAAGAACAGATGCTTCTGTTCATCTAAAGGCTTGGTGAATATATCACCTCTCTGAAACTCAGTGGATATGAACTCAAGACAGATCTTGTTCTTTTCCACACAATCTCTCAGGAAATGGTGCCTAATCTCAATGTGCTTCGTTCTAGAGTGGTGCACTGGATTTTGTGCAATTGAGATAGCACTGGTACTATCACACATGATCTTGGTGTTCTTGTGTGAGTAACCATAATCCACAAGCTGGTTTTGAATCCACAGGATCTGTGAACAACAACTAGCAGCTGCTATATATTCAGCCTCTGCAGTTGAAGTTGAGACAGAAGCCTGCTTCTTACAGAACCAAGAGACCAATCTCTCTCCCAGGAACTGACAAGTTCCTGAGGTGCTCTTCCTGTCAACTCTGCAACCAGCATAATCAGAATCAGAATATCCAATTAATTCAAACTCTGACTCAGCTGGGTACCAAAGTCCTAGATCTGGACATCCCTTCTGGTATCTCAGGATTCTCTTTAGAAGAATCAGATGAGATTCCTTGGGGTTGACCTGGAATCTAGCACAAAGGCATGTAGCAAACATTATATCTGGCCTACTTGCAGTTAGATATAATAGGGAACCAACAATGGCCCTATAATTCTTTTGATCAACTGGCTTGCCGTGATCATCAGAATCGATAACTACATTAGTAGCCATGGGTGTAGGCATTGCTGAAGCATCAGCCATCCCAAATTTCTTTACCAATTCCTTGGCATATTTGGATTGGGAGATGAAGATACCATCAGCATCTTGCTTAACTTGGAGACCAAGAAAGTAAGACAGCACACCCATGCTACTCATCTCAAACTTGGAATGCATTAAGTTAGAGAACTTTTTGCACAGTTTGGGATCAGTGGAGCCAAAAATAATATCATCTACATACACCTGAACTAACAGGATTGTGTCCTTGTGATGCTTAACGAACAGGGTTCTATCAACTACTCCCCTAGTGAAGTTGTGCTCTAACAGGAAACTAGCTAAGGTCTCATACCAGGCCCTAGGAGCTTGCTTTAGTCCATAAAGAGCTTTCTGTAACTTAAAAACATGAGAAGGCTGAGTTGATGAAACAAACCCTGGTGGTTGTTCAACAAACACCTCTTCCTTAAGCTCACCATTCAGGAATGCACTTTTGACATCCATTTGGAACACCTTAAACTTCATGAAGGCTGCATAGGCCAAGAAGATCCTTATTGCTTCTAGCCTTGCAATAGGAGCAAAGGTTTGGTCATAGTCTATACCTTCCTCCTATCTGTAGCCCTGAGCTACAAGCCTAGCTTTATTCCTTACTATGATTCCATTTGCATCTAACTTGTTTCTATACACCCACTTGGTGCCTATGATCAGTTGGCCTTTAGGTCTTGGAACCAAAGTCCAAACTTTACATCTCTCAAACTGATTGAGCTCCTCTTGCATTGCAATGATCCAGTGGGGATCTAGCTCTGCATCTTTAAAGGTGAGGGGCTCAACCTGTGAGAGGAAACAAGCATGCATCACATCCTGTCTTAATTGATGTCTTGTTTGCACACCAGCTGATATGTCTCCAATCACTTGAGATGTGGGGTGATCTCTAAGTGTGACAATATCAGCAGGTGGGATGTGATCTTCAGCAACAGTTGGGATTAATTCCTCAGGAGAAATTTGATCTACTGTTGGTGGTACTACAACAGCTTCAACAGCTTCAGCAATGTCTTCATCACTGTCTGATTCAGTGATCTGAAGAGTTGAAAGTTGAAGGATTTCTTGAGGGGCATCATGTACCTGCAAAGAACTGGAGGAAGGAGAATTTTCTTTCTCCTTGTAAAACATCTGATGCTCATCAAATGATACATGCACAGATTCTTCTATCTTACAAGTTGATTTGTTATAAACCCTATAAGCTTTGCTTACTTGGGAATATCCAAGCATGATTCCCATTGAAGCTTTTGCTTTAAACTTTCTAATATATTCTTTATTATTATTATGAATATACACAATACAGCCAAAAATTCTAAAGTAATTAATTTTTGGTTTCTTTCCTTTAAGCAACTCATAAGGAGTTTTACACTTAAGTTTGTGTATCAAACTTCTATTTAAGACATAGTTGGCTGTACTAACAGCTTCTGCCCAATAGGATAGAGGCATGTTAGCATCTGCCAACAATGTGCTAGCAGCTTCAATTAGTGTTCTATTCTTCCTTTCAACTACCCCATTTTGTTGGGGAGTTCTAGGAGCTGAGAAGCTATGTTTGATACCTTCTCTCTCACAGAATTCTTGCATGAGAAGAGAGTCAAACTCAGTACCATGATCACTTCTGATCAAGGCCACATGAGTAGAGTACTCAGTCTGCACACAAAGTAGAAAGTCTGTAAGGGCTTTGAAGTTATCAGACTTAGTTCTCAAAAAGAAAACCCAACTGAACCTAGAGAAGTCATCTACAATTACTAATGTGTAATACTTCCCTCCTAAACTCTGTACATTTATTGGGCCAAAAAGGTCCAAATGTAATAAATACAGGATTCTAGGAGAATCACTTTTATTTACAGATTTAAATGAGTTCTTGGTTTGCTTGCCTAGCTGACAAGCCTTGCAAAGGTTCTCCTTCTTGTAGGGGCAAGAAGGTAAACCTCTAACAAGGTTGTGCTTAGATAACCTAGATATATTTTTCAGGTTAACATGACTAAGCCTTTTATGCCATAAAGAATTATTATTAAGGGTTACTTCATTAAACAGGCAGATTTCAGATTGAGATGAATTAAAATCTACTAAATATATATTACCTATTCTAATACCTACTAAAACAACATTATTATTTAAAGTAATATTGCAAGAGGAGTTAGAAAAAGAAACCTGGTAGCCAGCATCACATAGCTGGCTAACTGAAATCAGATTATGCTTCAGTCCATTGACATAAGCAACTCTCTTGAATGTAACAGCTCCAATCGTGATCTTGCCATATCCTTCTGTCTGACCACAGCTGGAGTCTCCAAAGATAACCTTTGGGCCGAGCTTAGCTTTGTACTTTGACAGAAACTCTTTGTTTCCTGTCATATGCTTAGAGCATCCACTATCCAAATACCACTTGTTTTGAGTGATTGGATAGGCCTTCACCTGCAAGACAATTATTTAGACAGAGTGGACCCAGGTAACCTTGGGTCCCTTGTTTTTCACATAAGAAAAACTGGAAATATAAGAGAATGCAGGCTGAGGGTGATAACCTAGTGGGTGAGATCTCCTAGGTGGGATTCTCCATGCTGATGATGGGTCAACAAACCTAGGGTTTCTATTCTCATTTAGGTTTCTATGGAATTGATTATGATTTTGAAAATCATATTGAAAACGTCGACCTACGTTCGACGATGGGCGCTCAGATCGTCGACCTTCGTTCGACCATTGAGCTTCCGATCGTCGAGCTTCGTTCGACGCTCTTTGCATTTCTTTGAAAAACTTCTTTCTCTTTTCTCTCTTAGCCTTATTTAATGTTTTATTTACAAGGTTTACTTGCTCAGTGTTCTTCTTTCCACTAGCTGAAATGAAGTTCACTGGAGTTGAAAGATTATTTTTAAGCAAGACTGGGGGTTCACTGGGAGAAGCTCCTAAGCCTAGTTTATCATTACCTGACCTAGTGTTAGTCATGCTGGTAATTTCTAACAGCTTAAGGCTTCTACCATTAAGGGATTCTTCTAATCTCTTAGACTTAGCTAATTCTATTTTAAGGAATTTAATTTCTTCACTACAAGTAGTGAGATCTTCCTTTAACCTAATGTTTTCAGAGGCTATTGATTCAGAGTCAGCTAGCCTATTTCTAAGTTCTTTTATCTCTTTCTCTGAGCTAATTAGATCTAAACATAAAGATTTAAATTCTAACTTAAATTCTTCTGAAGTGAAATCATAAGATGAAAGTACCTCATCTTCAGTAGGCATCTCTTCATCAGAATCAGAACTCTCTGCAGCAGAGTGGTTGCTGCAGGCATCTATTGCCATTAGGCAAATTTCTTTGGCCTTCTTCTCTTCCTCATCTTCACTGGAGCTTGATGAGGAGGATTCTTCATCAGAATCACTCCAGGTTTCAGCAATGAAACCTCTCTCCTTCTTCTTGTTTTTGTAGGAGGATGGCTTGGAGTGCTTCCTGTGTTGTTCTTTGTCTTTTCTCTTTTCCTTGTTCTTCTCCTCTGGACACTCTGGCAAGATGTGTCCAGGCTTCCTGCAACCATAACATATAATTTCTTTAGCAGGAGAGCGATCATACCTTGGTTTGTCTTCATAGCGTGAAGACTTCTTTCTGAATTCTTTTCTCCCCATCTTGAGGAATCTCTTGGCAAACAGTACCATGAGTTCCTCATTGGATTGGCTGCTTTCAGAAACATCTGCAGCCTTAAGAGCTAGAGATTGCTCTTTTCTTGTTGGAGTGGGGGTCTTGGCTTCAGCTTCTGCTTCTCTGGTCTTCAGCACTTGCTCAAAAGACTTGAGCTTGCCGAGGAGAGCTTCAGTTGAGATCTCATTTGTACTTCTGGCTTCTTTGATGGGCCAGATTCTTAGATCCCATGTGCTAGGGAAGCACATAAGAATTTTATCATTGACCTCTGTCAATGATATGTCCTTGTCCAGGGTCCTCAGCTCATTGATGATTGAGCTGAGCCTGGTGTACATAGCTTCAACTGATTCAGCATCAGTCTTCTTGAAGTTCTCATACTGAGAGATCAGGTTGGACCTTCTGTCCTTCCTTTCATCAGCTGAACCAGCTACAATCTGGTTCAGTGTGTCCCACATGGCCTTTGCTGAGGAGCATTCAGCCACCTTCTGGAACACCTCATCAGACATAGTCTGAGCCAGTATGTTCATTGCTTTGGCATCAGCAATTTTGGCCTTCTTGTACTCATCATTATAATCTGGAGGAGGCACTGCACTCAAATCAAATGATGAGGCAGTGGCAGCAACAGGTGCTCTTGGGGGACCTGACAAAATAGAAGCAAAAATACTTTCATCAATAGAATTCATATAAAGTTTGATCCTTGCCTTCCAGATGCCAAACTTTGCTAAGTTGCATGCTGGAGGTCTGGTGCTTGAATAATCCTTAGATTGGGCCATGATAGTGAATATCTATAAACTCTTGGTATCTATCAGGATCTTGTGACTTAGGTGTTAGCCTATACAGTCAGTCAACCTCCCTCTGATACCAATTGAAAGTGAAGGGATAGATACTACTCTAGAGGGGGGGTGAATAGAGTTATCAAATTTTGCACAGACAAAACTTAATAGTCTACTCAACTCCCTTGGAGTGAAGTGCGGAATGAAAAGATTATAGATATTGATTTAACCTTAAAGCCTAACACCAGTGTTGTGTACAAACACAAGCTAACTGTAATTACAGTTGAGCTTGGAAAAGCCTAATCAGCAACTAGCAGCCTAGTTATATCTCATCACAGCCACAATGCAGGAAATAAACAATTGAATCCAGACGACACAAGGAGATTTATAGTGGTTCCCCAAACAACTTGGGTACGTCCACTCTTCTACCCACACGGTAGGAATCCACTCAGGTTTTTGATCAGGTGCCCTGCCACCAACAGAATCTGATTCAGGTAGATTCAGAAACCCTTTAGACTTTTGATCAGGTGTCTAAAAACCAAGCACAGGTTTTTGATCAGGTGCCCTGCCACCAAGGGATACTTTTGAAGGGAGTAATAACCCTGTACAGGAGGGGGAAGAAGGTTAAGATGTCTTCTCTATTTTACAATAGATTAGAGAAGCACAAAAAGCTTGCACTGAGCTAGAATGCTCTAAAGAATCAAGGCTCCCCCTGGCTCAAAGATGTCCAGGTGAAGTCTTGCTTCAGTGCAGAAAACTCTTCAGAAAATTCTGAAGGAGAGAGCTACAAGAAGAAAATAAATAACAAAAAGAAATCTCTTCAAGCAGCTATCTTCTTCTTCTTCTTCTTCAAAGAAACTCTGAGTTGAACTTCCTGAAAGCAGGAGAACTCAGGTGAAGAAGAGATGAAGATCTTAACACTTCTCAGTTAGATGGAGTTTGCTGAGAGCAGGAAGCTTGAGCATGAAGAAGGCTTGAGTGCTTTTGAATATGTGTGTAACACTAGCTTCAATCCTTCTGCAAAGGGTTCTTTATATATTAGCAGCAAGCAACGGCTCTCTTCCATTTGAATTCTTTGTCTTCTTCTGAGCCTTGAGATTTGGGCTGTAAATATCAAGAAGACAGAAATATCTCTGCAGCAAAACATTCTATAAAAAGGAATAAATCACTTTCTAAGAAGCTGCAGGTTTAAATCAAATAACAGAGGACTAAATAAAGTCACATCAGAAATAATCTCTTTATAGCAAAGAAGAAGACTTTTCAGTCCAACGGCTATAAAGGGGTTGACAGCAGATAAAGTAATTTAAATAGACAGTTAATAAGACAAACAACTTTATCTTAAAAGATTTGAACTCAGGCAAAAAGAATAGAGCAAATAATGCCTGGAAACTTTATCATACAGCTTGAAATAATGTGCCAGAAAATGTATTAAATTAATTAAATATAATAAATAAATACAAAATACAAAGACAGGCAGAAAGCGTCGAACGACCTTCGGAGATCGTCGACCGACGCACGGAGATCGTCGACCTATCGGGCAGATAGTCGAACGATCCAGATAGTCGACCTATCGAAGAAGATAGTCGAACTACCCCGGCAGATAGTCGACCTATCAGAACAGATAGTCGAACTACCAGATAGTCGATCTATCAGGACAGATAGTCGAACTATCAAGCGCACAGAGATAGTCGACCTATCAAGTAGATAGTCGACCTACCTCAGAAAACAGATAGTCGACCTATCAACAGATAGTCGACCTATCAACGCAGAACAGATAGTCGACCTATCAACAGATAGTCGAACTATCAGCGCAGAACAGATAGTCGACCTATCAACAGATAGTCGAACTATCAGCGCAGAACAGATAGTCGACCTATCAACAGATAGTCGACCTATCAGCGCAGACCAAAGCGTCGACCAACTGATAGACGATCGTCGATCAGTCGATAGACGATAGTCGAACGGCGTTCGACTATGGTCGAACGAAAAACCTACTTAACCAAATTCTCAATTTGGAAAAGCGAGGACTCTACAGCTAGACTTCTAACCAATGACCATAGATATTTCTTGGGTCAAGGAGCACAAAGGAGAGGACTAAACTCAAATCAAACTAGGGTACCAACAGAAGGTAATTCACTCATCCGTTTTATTGACAAGTAAACTGATTTGCTAGTTTGTGAATACCTAGAAGGGATGTTTTTAGCTTATATAGTAGATTTGTGTTCATAAATCTACAGATTATATTCAAGAAGATATAGCTGCTCAAGTAGAAGTAGTTGTTCAAGAATCTGTTTCAGATGTTTTAGTTGTTCCAGATGTCATAATGACAGTATCAGAACCCTCTCCAGAAGTTCCAGCTGATCTTTTGCCTGCTGCTAAAGATACTGAGTCTGCTCAACCAGCTCAGTCAGATGTGCAAATAGATCCAGAAATGGATCTTTTCTTAGCTGATATAGAAGATGTTGAATCTGAAAGCCAAGATGAAAAGACCCCAGTACTGAGTTTAGAAGAAGAGAAAGCAAGAGCTGCCTGGCAGCAAAGAGTACAAGATACTTTGGAAGAGAAAGAAAAAGTTTTGCAAGATGAAAAATCTACTGTATGGGATGACTCTCCAGGACCTGATCTGGATTCTCTTCTGGCTCAGGATGCCATGGAAGAAGAAAAAGAGAAAGCTGCTCTGAAAGCAAAGGAAAAGGCTGTATCAGAAGCCTATGACCCTTATGATCTTCCTCCCTCATCTCTTTCTGAAGATGAAGATGATTCAGATATGTCTGAGGACTCTAAGAAAAAGAAAGCTGCAAAGAGAAAAAGGAAAGCTGTTGCTCCTCCTCCTCCCAATCGAGACAATGATACTCCCTATTACATTCTGAAAGGAATAGATCCAAAGTCGAAAGAGTTCCAGCACTGGATGTGGTTCTCTAAGAACCAGCAAAAGGAGAGAAAGAAATCTAAGAGATATGATAGTCCTGCTCCCAGATGGACTCCCAGAGGTCCTCCTCCTCCACCTCCCGGTGCAGGAGCCTCTGGCAATTTATCTGCTAATCCATCTGCTCTATCTACAAAATCTGCTCCTTCTCAGCCTCATTCAAGGAAAAGTTCTCAAAGCCACCAAGGCAAATCATATACTGGTACTCAAAGGCATGATACTGAAGTTAAAAAGCAAGTAAAGGAGGTTGTATATCAAAAGCCAACATTTTCACCTCCTCCTTCTCCCAAGAAAAAGGTTTCTCCTGCTATACCAGTTCATGTTGCTAAGGATATTTCAAAAGGTAAAAGAACTGTTTTCTCTGAGAAATCCTGTAAAAAGTTTGCTGAGTTTGCTCCACCATCATCTTTAGTTATTCAAGAAGTTAAAGATAAAGCTGAAAGTTTATTAGATTTATCTGTTAAGTTTAAAGCTGTGAAGCCTATTGATACATCATCTGAAAATGTGTATGAAAGCCAAGAGTTAGATCCTGATTTCAGGATGGCTCGATTTCTAGAACTTGTTGGATCAGCCCAGATAAAGAAAGCAAAGGCTGAAGGAAAGGACTCTGCAGGTCTTTCTACAATGTCAAAGTTCAGAATGAAGGAACTCGATAAAATCCAGGTTAGCCCTGAAGTTTTTGACCCTGCTAAATACATGGAAAAGCACCCAGAAGCAGTTGTCCCAAGGGCATCAGAACTGAAGATTATTGGCGTGCAAGATTTGAAGATGTCTAAGAAAGAAGCCATTGATCCCTTGCGGAAAGTTTCTTTTATTCCTAGCTCTTCTGATCCCCAGTCTGATTCTGTAGATTCTTAATTTTGATTGACTGCTGTTATTTATCTGACTGATTGTTAATTGCTATTTAGTTGCTTAACTATTTCCTATAATGTTTTTATTGTTCTATAGCTAGTTTTGTGTTTTAGTTTTTGAGAGACTTAACTCAAATAGGGGGAGATTGTTGGTACCCTAGTTTGATTTGAGTTTAGTCTTGTCTTTTTAGTCCCTTGACCCAAGAAATATCTATGGTCAATGGTTAGTGGTCTAGCTGTAGAGTCCCCGCTTTTCCAGATGAAGAATTTGGTTAAGTAGTTTTTCATTCGACTATAGTCGAACGTCGCTCGACTATCGTCTATCGGCTGATCGACTATCGTCTATCAGTTGGTCGACGCTCTGTCTGCGTTGATAGCTCGACTATCTGTTGATAGGTCGACTATCTGCTTGGTTTGGTAGTTCGACTATCTGTCCTGATAGTTTAACTACCTGATAGCTCGACTATCTGTTGATAGGTCGACTATCTGTCGTCTTTGATAGTTCGACTATCTGTCCTGATAGTTCAACTATCTGATAGCTCGACTATCTGTTGATAGATCGACTATCTGTTTTGTTTTGATAGGTCGACTATCTGTTGATAGGTCGACTATCTGTTTGTGTTTGATAGTTCGACAATCTATCCGGATAGATCGACTATCTGATAGATCGACTATCTGCTCTAATATGTCGACTATCTGCCAAGGTAGTTCGACTATTTTCTCTGAAAGTTCGACTATCTAGATCGTTCGACTATTTGCCAGATAGGTCGACGATCTCCGTGCGCCGGTCGACGATCTCCGAGGGTCGTTCGACGTTTTCTGTTTGCCTTTTTATTTTGTATTTATTTATTCTATTTAATAAATTAATACATTATCTGGCATTTTATTTCAGTTGTTTTATGATAATATTTCCAGGCAATATATGCTCCATCCCTTTTACCTGAGTAAAATCTTTTCAGATAAAGTTGTTTGTCTTATTAGTTGACACTGTATTTTACTTTATCTGCTGTCAGTCCTTTATAGCCGTTAGACTGAAAAGTCTTCCTTATGCTATAAAGAGTTTGTTTCTGATGTGATTTTATTTAGTACCTTTATTATCAGATTGCTTCCTGCAGCTTCCTTGAAAAAGGTTTATCCCTTTTATAGAATATTTTGCTGCAGAGTTTGTTTGTCTTTGTGATATTTACAGCCCAGGTTTCAAGTTTCAGAAGAAGACAAACAGTTCAAATTGAAAAGAGCCGTTGCTTGTTGCTGCTATAAAAGGAATCCTTTGGAGAAGGATTTCAGCTAGCTAACCAGTTATTCAAAAGAGTTATTCAATTAGCATTCAAGTTTTCATCAAATCCAAGTTCATTGCTCTCAGCAATATTCATTCAACTGAGAAGTGTTAGCTCTTCTGCTCTTCTTCAACCTGAGTTCTCCTATTCAAGGAAGTTCTGACTCAGAGTTCTTTTGAAGAAGAAGAAGAAGAAGATAGCTGCTAGAAGATTATATTTTCTTTTATTATTTTATATCTTCTTGTAGTTCTTCCTTCAGTTCTTACTGAAGAGTTTTTGCACTGAAGCAAGACTTCACCTGGACGTTCTTTGAGCCAGGGGGAGCCTTGATTCTTTTAGAGATGTCTAGCTCAGTGCAAGTTATTGTGCTTCTCTAATCTATTGTAAAATAGAGAAGACACCTTAACCCCTTTCCCCTCCTGTACAGGGTTATTACTCCCTTCAAAAGTATCCCTTGGTGGCAGGGCACCTGATCAAAAACCTGTGTTCGGTTTTTAGACACCTGATCAAAAGTCTAAAGGGTCTCTTGATCTACCTGAAGCAGATCTTGTTGGTGGCAGGGCACCTGATCAAAAACCTGTAGTGGATTCCTACCGTGTGGGTAGAAGAGTGGACGTACCCAAGTTGTTTGGGGAACCACTATAAATTCCTTGTGTCGTCTGGCTTGCTTAATTTAATTACCTGCATTGTGGCTGTGATTAGATATAACTAGGTTTGCTAGTTGCTGATTAGGTTTTCCAAGCCTTAACTGTAATTACAGTTAGCTTGAGTTTGTGCACAATACTTGTGTTAGGCTTTAGGGTTATCTCCATATCTATAATCTTTTCATTCCGCATTTCACTCCAAGGGAGTTGGGCAGACTATTAAGTTTTGTCTAGTGCAAAATTTGATAACTGTATTCACCCCCCCCCCCCCTCTAGAGTAGTATCTATCCCTTCACTTTCACATTAAGTTCCTTAAAAAGAGTCCATGTCACTCATGGCAAATGAGTAAGCAGACAAGGGCTACCTTCAAGGGTATTGCTGAAAAGGATTCTTCAACAAGTTTATACTTACTTCATATGGACTTATTCGTTCCTATGCCTATACACAGATTAGGAGCTAAGGTCTACACATTAGTAATTGTTGATGACTACTCGCATTTTGCCTTGGTGTTCTTTCTGAAACACAAGCCAGACACCTTCGACACATTCACAAATTTTGTCCGGTAAATTCAGAATGAATTGAACTGCTTAGTGGTCAAAATCAGAAGTGACCACGAAAAAGAATTTAAGTCTCGTACCATGATAGAATTTTGTGGAAGTTAAGGTATCTTTCATGAGTTTTCCTCCCCGCGCACTCCACGACAAAATGGAGTTGCTGAGAGAAGGAATAGAACCCTAATTGAAGCATGTACAACTATGTTAAACGACCCTTTACTTGCGGAGCACTTCTGGGCTGAAGCAGTCAACACAGCTTTTCACGTGCAAAACAGAGCACTTATCAACAAAAGCTATCATAAGACCCCCTATGAGCTATTTAGTGGCGGAAAACCGACTGTGTCCTATTTAAGAATCTTTGAAAGTAAATGCATCGTACTTAATAATGGGAAGTATTACTGTACGAAGTTTAGTGAAAAATGTTTTGAAGGCATTTTTGTAGGTTATAGTAGCCATAGTAAGGCATATATTATTTTCAATATAAAAACTCTGGTGGTATAAGAGTCAATCATTATTGTATTTGATGAGACAAGCCTACTCCAAATCAGCTCGTCTGGTGTTATTGGTGCAGATGCAGGTTCCATGTTCAAGGAACTAAGCTTGGATGAAGTTGTCAAGGAAGAAGCTCCATGATTGGTCAAGATCATCGATCTAGGCTTGGTAGATGTTGAAAGTGTTTAGTTGTCTACCTAAATCACCTAGAGGGGGTGAATAGGTGAGTTGTGCGTCTTTTTGCGGAATAAAAAATTAGAGATCTATGCACACAATTATCAACCCAGCAATCACAGACGACAAAATATTTATAGTGGTTCCCCAACCTTGGGTACATCCACTTTATCTCACCGATCTAGCAAACCACTAGACTCGGCTACTCCACTATCTCAGATTGAAAACCAATCCTACGCCTCAGAACAAAGTTCCTACAATCTCGATCCACAACACGGATCTACACTCGGAAGATAAAACTTCCTATAACTTGGAGACAAAGAAAATTCTCCTACACTCGAAGAGAAATCTCCTACAAGATATAAGAAAAGATTTGTAGAAATACAAATAATGATTTCTCAGATCTGGAAAATCTCGGCCAAAATCTTCTTTCTTTGAACTTGCGTCTTTATCAGAAATAGTTGAAGAAGAAACTCGGAAAGATCTAGATCTAAAATTACTTTGGCTCACACGATCCGAGAGATGATGAGAAGTTGAAGAATAATCTCGATCTGTAAGTCAACCTTGATCTGAATCTTCTTGAACGCAAGCCCTAGGCGATTTGCACGATGAAGATCGGCGGCATCTTCCATTTTTGGAAAGAGAAAATCGATTAAGAGACTTAAAATATTATTTGACAGCTTGTTAGGGTTAGTCGGTTTGACACGACCTTATATAAGATCTCCCTAATGGTCATAATTAGCATTAATGACGTACACGTGGACCAACCACGTCAAGTCATTTGAAAATCCTGTCAGTTATGGACTTAGCGAAATTCTGACAAATCTGACTGAAGTACTCGAGTAAAGTATAAGCTACTCGAATATTTATATGATTACTCGAGAGGATATAAATAGACTACTCGAGTAGAAGTCCTTGACAAAATTCAGAATAGAATGAGTAACAACTCGAGTACAATAAGTATTACTCGAGAGAATAGAAATTAACTACTCGAGAGGAAAAGGATTACTTGAGTCAAAGACTTAGAATAATTTCTGAGTGATGAAAACGGATTACTCGAGAACTTCAACTAGACTACTCGAGAGGAGATAAACTACTCGAGTATATGGATATCACTACTCGAGTAATGGACTTAGAAAGAATTCTGAGGGATGAAAACTTATCACTCGAGTATTAAACCTGGACTACTCGAGTAGTAGATAGACTACTCGAGTACATGATCTTGACTACTCGAGTAAAGTAAAACAACATGAACATCTTCCTTCTGTAACTCGAGACAAAAGACTAATGTACTCGAGCGGTTAACATGAATACTCGAGTAAATGACTTAGAATAATTTCTCAGAGGAAATTCTGTTAACTCGAGAGTAAGAGATAATCTACTCGAGTGATTGACTTGGCTACCCGAGATTTATTCCCTTACTCGAGTACAAATAGACTTACTCGAGTATAAACTAAGTATTCAACTCGAGTATATAAATAACTACTCGAGTGAAAGACTTAGAAAATTTCCTTAAACAGATTTTCTCTTCTTCAATAAACTCAGCAACATTTCTTTCTCCAATCAATCCTAGTGCTTGAAACATGAAGTGTATCCCAATAGAGAGGCTACAAATCGGTCAACACCATGGATCACACAATGAGGGATTACAATGTATGGTCCTGTGTTTGATGACCCATTATAGACTGACATTGGTCTACACTTGGCAATATAGTCCTGCAAACACATAACTCAAGCAACACATCAAATACAACTTAATTCATCTTAGTTCAAGGGTGACTTCTCCAAATCTGGGTTCTTTTAGATACAATACCCAACAGATATATAACCGCTAGAGGAAGAATTACTTCAACATCCAGAGGATGCACTGAATGTTGCTGAGCTTGCTGGTGGGAGAGCAAGAAATCTAGGGATCAGACACCTAAGAGATCACACAGTTGATCAAATAATTGGAGAGCCATGCGATGGTGTTAGAACCAGAAGAGGTACAACTAATGAGATTATGCATCTTAGTTTTCTATCATAGGTTGAGCCAAAGATATTTGAAGAGGAAAACAAGGATGCTTCTTGGATTTTGGCAATGCAAAAGGAGCTCAATAGGTTTGAACGTTACAAAGTCTGGGAGTTAGTACCCAGGCCCAAGGGACAAAACAAGATCGGCACAAAGTGGATCTTCAGAAACAAAATGGATGAAAATGGAGTCATTATAAAGAATAAAGCCAGGCTTGTAGCTCAAGGATACAGACAAGAAGAAGAGATCGACTTCGACCAGAACATTGCTCTAGTGGCTAGACTCAAGGTGATCAGGTTATTCGTTGTATATCAAGACTCATTAAGCGAGTGTACTAGTGACACTCGGTGATACTCGACGAATTTGACTTGGGTCATTTTTTCAGAATTTTTAAAAACTCTGGTTTGGGTTTCTGACGGCCATGCACAGTGATTTCTAGGTTTTTTTTTTGGAAAGATTCTTTATACCATTGGCAAGGAGATCTCTATAAATACCTAAGGGATATTTCCTTTCCATCTAATCGTGTTTTTTGCTCTCAATTCGAAATCGCAAAACATTCCAAAATCGGAAATCTGTCCGCCTCCGACTTACAGTGCTTTCACGATTTTTCCGATCGGCCGCTGATGTACCGTGCACGATTCATTTTCTTCGAGATGCACGACTGGATTGCTACTTTCTCTAGAAATCTATACTTCTCTAAATCAAGTCAATCCAATATTCAAGTCAAGATTCACTATCTTCAACGTTTTCATCTTCCATGATCTCCACGAAATTTCAAGATCTACTATTATAGAAGAATGACGGATTGATGATCTCTTATCTTGTCTAAGTTTGATTGTAATATTATTGTGTAATATTCATTTACTTTTGTAGAAAAATTTTCTCCGAGTGGTAGATCCGTTTATGTATCGAGTGGTAGATCTGTTTGTGGATCGAGTCGTAGATCCGTTTGTGGATCGAGTTGTAAGAGAGGTTGTTCTCCGAGTGTGGTGTGAGGATTACTATCAACCCGAAAAGGAAAGTGTACCTATCGAATTGTAGTACCAAGGTCGTATTTATACTCGAGGATGTCAAGTACTGCTACTCACGCTTCTACTATTATCCTACCGAAAGATTGTTGGGTTTTGAGAATTAAAACTAAAGATAATTTTTTAACGAAAACTTATGATAAAAAAAACTAGCATTCAATCAATGATTCAACATAAAATTAGACGAGAGGGATAAAAAGCTAGATTTAAAATTGCAAATTAAACTCGGCCAGGACGGATCCGATATTAGGAAGTAATCTCGCTAGAGCATTAAATCCCCTAACATATATATAGATGTTTTGACCGAAATCTCTTTACAAGTCAAAATGGCCTAAAGTCGCATTACCGAAGTGACCTGCAATATTGGATTTGACTCCAATACAGAGGATTTATGTAATCCGATCTCTAGGGTTGCGTTCAACTCCTTCCTTATTTGAGTGATCTTTCAAATCAATGAGTCTCTTGACTTCTATGAAATGAGATCAAATTCCTTCTACCGTATACCGGAAATATGGAGTCGACGCGAGAAAAATCAAAGAAGGACCGATAATAATTTAGACAAAATTTAAAACTAAGAAATACAAATAACCCTCATCTCACTTCATTGATCCTCACGATCAAATGCTAAAAGAAAAATTAGCTACCCATGATTGAAAGGAAAACCACAATAAGAAGAAGAAAATTCATTTGCATTGATTTATAAAAAGAGAAGAGTACACAATAGAAAATAAGACAAGATTACACTAAAAAAAGAACTATTATAATAATGAGAAAGAAATCTACTTTAGCAAAGAAGAAAATTGCACTTGAACTCTCTTGCTCTCTCTCCAATCCAACCTTCCAAAGCATGAGACATGGGTTCCTTTTATAGGTGAGGGGGAAGGTTCTAGAATGAAGTGGAGAAGAAGGGGCACAAGGGGTGGCCGGCCATGTAAAGGGGAGAGGATGCATGCATTTCATTTAATGAGGGGAGAGAAATGAGGAGGTTCAATGCATTTAATTTATTGAAATGAGAGTGGAAAATATAAAGTAGAGAGAGGGGATGAATGTAGAATCAAGAGGGGAAATAGAGGGGGGCCGGCCATGCATGAATGTGGAGGTACATGCATGTGGAAGTTAATGAGGAGGAGAGAGAGAGGGGGGAGGGCCGACCAAGAATGGGCCATAAATGGGATGAAATAATGGAGGAAGAGCCATGCAAAGGTGGCGGGCTGTATGGGCCTGATATAGGCTTGGGTTGCTTGATGAGGAGGGGTCGGGCTGCTTTGGGTAGTGGGCTTTGATGAGGGCTCGGGTATAACAAGGAGAGCTGCTCGGGTTGGAATGTGGGCTGCATCAACAAGGTGGGCATGGGTTGCTTGATAGGTAAGCTATTATTCGGGCTGGACTTGAGGAGGCTTTCGGGTTGCACCATATGGAAGGGTCGGGCAGCATGGTAGGCTGCATCATGTACTTGGTCTGCTCAAAGTTGGCTTGAACCTACAAGAAAATAAAAGAAGAACATTAGTTATGTTATAAGATAAAAAATAATTAAAACATTAATATCAAAAAGTAGCAAAAACACAAAATAAAAAATAACAAAAACATAAAAACTAAAATAATAAAAATGAAACAAAACAAAAAACATAACACAAAATGCAACATAACAAACAAACATAAAATATTAAAACATATTATCAAAAATGAAATGTTAAAGCATAACATACATAAAATATAAAAATTAATACTTAAGCCAAGGAAAAATTTAACTAAACTAACCCAAAAAACTATGACTAAAACTAGTCATCAAAATCCCCCATGCTAGAGTATTTGCTTGCCCTCAAGCAAATAGAATTTAAAACTAGGGAAGAGGAAATAAAAAGTAAACAAAGAAATTTAGATTTCATAATTAAGTAAACAAAAACATGAAAAATTAAACTATTCTAATCTCTATGTTAACAACTAGTGGGGTGAGAAGTGCACAATAGAAAACTTGAATAATGGAAACCTAAAAATTTCATTAGAACATAAGGAAGAATTACATATTTCTAAATCCCTAAAACAAGGCATCCAAAATAAATTAAAATAAGAAAGACAAGAGTAGAGGTTCTAAATAAACGGCGCATTAACGAAATCCTAGATTGCTAGAATAATGATTAACCCTAAATCACCTCAGGATAACCTCCAAAGAAATCCATTAATGATGGTGGCCATAGGCTAGACCGTTCACACTCTCTCCATTACGTGAATTTATGTCTAAAGATCAAAAGGACTTAAAATAGGCGTAAAGACTTGACTTAGGTAAATGATTAGGAATAGAATTTCAAGGATAAAAATGGCGGGTAAATCACACCAAACCAAGGGTGAGCTCAAAATAAAATAAAAATGAAAAAAAATGACAAATGACAAGCAAGTCATTTCTCTAGTTCAAACTACAAAACAAGGCCATGAAAAAAAATTTCCTTTTCAAAATTTGGCACACAAATAAACTTTTTCTCTCTTTTTTTTGATTTGATAACATTTTGATAATAACCTTTTTTTCATAAAAGATTGCTCCAAATGAAAACTTTAAATATTCATTTTCATTTTCAAAGATAACCCAATACAATGACATAATATTGTAAGCTCATAGTCTAGTGTGAAATTAGGAAGGGAATTTTGGATTTGGTGAAATAATGAAATGAAAGGTGGAGCTAAAACAAAGAAACATGGAAAAAGGCCCAAAAATTGTTTTTCAACGGTAAAATTGTTTGGTGGGCAAAAAGGCTCAAACTGGTCAAAGGGTGGCCTAAATCATTTCCAAAGTACGTAAAAATGGTGCAAATGTTTCGAGAGTATCTAGGGACAAGTTCTAAACACCAAGAAAGTATTACCCCACAAATGAAAAAGAGATAACATTACCTAACAACCATTCGTACGTAACTAACCGAATAAAAAGACAACTACAAATTGCCAACTTACAATGTTAAAAAACTGATGCCTATATTTAAGAACAAGAAATTAGTTAAACTAAGCTATGTTAAACTTAAAAATTTAGAAAACCATTTCAAAGAAATCTCCATAGAACTACAAAACCGCACGGGCCTACACATCACTAGAAGAAACATAAAAATAGAGATAGAAAATAATTTTTGATTTTGATTTTCAAATAGATTTTAACATTTTTGGATTTATGTTTTTTTCAATTTTTTTTTATTTTTGATAAGGCTAAAATAAAAGCAATACTAAAGAAGCTTAACAAAACTATACTAATTTTTTGGAATTTTATATTTTAAGAAAGCAAAAGATTTTTTGGATTTTTGAAAGAAAAAGGAAGAAAGAAACTAACTAAACCCTCCCCCCTGCTTAAACTTTTCATTGCCCTCAATGAAAGAAAATGAGAAAGAGAAGGAGAAGGAGAGACGGAAAAAAATTGCAGTAAAGTAAATAAGTAAAAAAAACAGGACTTCCCCGGGTTTGTGAGGCGAAGGCGGATGTCGCTCCCCCATGCTTGATTTTTAATGCACTTGATGATCAGTAGGTTTGACTTGATCCATCTTAATATCATAAACGTTGGAGCGGAGATTACAAACTTGTACTTGTTGGGCCACCGGGAGGAAGAGCAAAAATAAAAATAAAAACAGAAAATATTTGGGCAAGTTCCCAAGAGTGTTCTTTATTTTTCACAATAGATTGTCCGAATAATAATAATAAAAGAGTTTTATAATAATAAGAAGTCCAAAAATAAATAAAGGTTCCACATTAAAATAAGGGGATTGTTATTCGCAGACCGCGAATGGCTATTCGCAGACCGAAAAAAACGTTTTTTTTTTGTTCCTTTTTTTTTTATTCGCAGACCGAATGGCTATCCGCCGATCGCTCCGCTCGCCATCTGCCGCTCGCCCCGCTCGCCGGCGAAGAAGAGTCGATCGCCCCGCCGCTCGCCGCTGTGTGCAAGGGCGGACCTAGCTTAAGGCGTCAGGAGTTAGGGCATTTCCGAGCATATAACGGGGAAGCGCGGCGACGAAGGCAGTGTGCTCTTTTCTCTCCGGCCCCGTCTAGTAGATCTATCTCCCAGGAAATGCCCGCCTCTGCCGCTGATCGCTGCTCTGAATCTTGATTTTGCCCTAACCGTGCTCCTGGTACTTTCTTCTTCTTCTTCTTCTGATAGACTTGATATTTTTTGTGCACTTGTGGTGTTAGTGCTTCATATTTTTTGATGCAGGTTATGTATACTTTTATGTAGGCTCCAATTTTGGTGGTACTTGTGGTGCTGGTGCACATCTTGACCCTATTTTTTTACTTTTAATGTTGGTCTGCGAATAACAATAATTTCTGCGAATAACAAATTTAATAGTCTTTGGGTCTGCGAATAGTAATAATCTGCGAATAGCCATATTCGGTCTGCGGTTAACAATCCCCTAAAATAAATATTTAAGCGTCATAAAGAAGATCCTCCTTTGTAGGAGACACAGAATCATTAGAAAAATATAGTTTCAATCTATGACCATTCACTTTAAAATCACCCTTATCTGGGTGCGAGAGTAACATAGTTCCGTAAGAAAAGACCTGCTTGACCGTAAACGGTCCAGACCATCTAGATTTAAGTTTGCCAAGAAAAAGACGTAAGCGTGAATTAAGAAGAAGAACCTGATCGTCGGGTTTAAACATTTTAGGGTGTCACAAGATCTTATCGTGATAGATTTTTGTTTCAAGGTTGGGTGGTTTATTAAAATAGTTTTTCAAATTTTTGTCTTTTTTAGAAGTAAAATTCTTAAGATTCTTTTGTTTAAAACCAGGATCATTATCAAAAATGGTTTGTATGGACATAACCGTGCCTTCTAAATCATTTGAAGAAATTTCAGAAAAAGAAGTGGAAAAATCATTTGATGAACTATTTGAAAGATTAAGAGAAGAGTCATCATTTAAATCATCAAGAAAATAACAAGAGTCATCATTTTTTAAAGAGTTTTCATTGATTCATTAATTGAAAACGTGACCTCATCATCTCCCACACGCAGAAAAAGTTTTCCGTTACTTACATTAATGATCGCTCGAGCGGTGGCTAGGAAGGGACGACCAAGGATAAGAGGGACATCGACGTCCTCTTCAATATCAAGAATGAAAAAATCCACCGGGAAGATGAATTTGTCGACCTTCACTAGTACGTCCTCAACAACACCTAACAGATACTTAATTGATCGATCAGCTAATTAGATACTCATACACATAGGGCTTAGAGTGCCCAATCTTAGCTTTTTAAATAATGAGAATGGCATCAAGTTTATGCTCGCACATGTTTTACAAAAAGGTCACCAAAAATACAAGGAAATGAAAAACTACCCGGATCATTCATTTTTTTCGGAAGATTTGAGTTTTTAATGACCGCCGAACACTCTTCATTTAACGTTACGTGAGAAAGATTTTCCAATTTCTTTTTTTTTCGTTAACAAATCTGTAAGATGTTTGGCGTACTTAGGCATTTGGCTAATCGCTTCATGAAATGGCAAATTAATATGAATTTGTTTAAACATTTCAAGAAAGCGTTGATATTGATCATCTAGTTTTTCCTTTCTAAGCCTAGCGGGATAAGGAGGTGGCAAAAATTCTTTTATAATTGTTGGAGCATCATTTTGAACATTATCATTTTCAAAAATAGATTTATCTTTTTCAAAAACAACTTTTTGCTTTTCAAGAATTTCATCATTCATTTCCGTAATTATAATTTTTTCAGTAGTAGGAGAGGTAATCACCTCTGGCTCTTTCCTTGTGATGGGCTCGTGAATAACATTACCGCTCTGAAGGGTCATCGCTTTTGCGTGCTCCCATGGGTTGGGTTCAGTATTTGAGGAAAGAGAGCCAGGTGGCCTCTCGTAGATAACTTTGGCGAGTTGGCCGACCGTATTTTCTAAATTTTTCATCGACCCTGTTAAGTTTCTAATAGTAGCATCGTTCGAGCTTATATATCTAGATAAAATTTCTTCCAAAGAGAGAGTTTTTTGAAGATTTTGGTGTTGTTGTCGTGGTAGTGTAAAATCATGTTGTGGACGTACGACATTAGCATTATTACTCCAAGAAAAATTAGGATGGTTACGCCATCCAAGGTGATAAGAGTTTTATAAGCATTAAAACCAGGAGGTGCAGAAAAATTAAAAAAAGAAGAAAAATTCGCAGAATTGTTTTGAGCAGGCCTGGGTATGTTCCCCAGATAATCCACCTGCTCGGCAGCAACAACATTCACAATCTCAAATACCTGAGGGGCAGAGGCAGCAGTCATCTCCGAAATCTTCTTGTTCAACATCTCTACTTGCAGCGCTAGTTGGGATACAGAGTCCACTTCATAGAGACTTGCAGGTTTATTTGGGTGAGTCCTAGACAACTTCCACTGATAAGTGTTCATCTCCATGTCCTCTATAGGCTCAAGAGCGGCTTCCGGAGTTTTGCGATCCAAAGAACCAGCGGAAGCGACATCTATCATTTGCTTAGTCTCTTGATTTAGCCCATTATAAAATGTCTAAACATGTAACAACACAGGCAGAGCATGATGAGGGCATCTTCTCAAAATTTCTTTGAACCTCACCCAAGTGTCATAGAGGATCTCAGAAGCAATTTGAGAATAAGAAGTTATATCATTTCTTAATTTAGCAGTTTTAGCAGGAGGGAAATATCTAGCAAGAAATTTATCGACTAAAATGTTCAGAGTAGTGATTGATCCTCTTGGAAGTGAACTCAACCAATGTTTGGCTTTTGTTCTTAAGGAGAAGGGGAAGAGTCTTAGCCTAATAACATCGTCTGATACACCATTAATTTTAAAGGTATCACAGATCTCGAGAAAACTAGCAATATTTAAGTTCGGATCTTCATCTTGTAATCCGTTGAATTGTAAATATTGCTGCACCATTTGTATGATGCTAGGCTTAAGCACAAAATTATTGTTCGCAATCGCAGGTCGAACAATACTGGTTTCTATCCCCTCTAGGTTTGGTCGAGCATAATCGGGCATGGTCCTTTGCTGAGCCATTCCTGGGTTAGGATCTCCCATTTCAGAATTAAAATTACAATCACCGTCGGAATCCTCAATCGGTGTTTGAGAAGTGGAAGCCCCCAATCGTAGTTGTCTTCAAAAGGAGTGTTCGATTTCTTGGTCCAAATCAACAAGTAGCGACGGATTCGTGCAGGTCATGCACTAAAAAACGAAAGAGAATGGAGGGAAGAAAAATAAAAACTTGAATACGAGAAAGATAAAAATTTTCTTGGTTTTTTTCAGAAGTAATAGCGAAAGCGTTTTCAAAATATTGATAAAGAAGGTCCCCGAAAACGGCGCCAAAAACTTGGTGTGAGGATTGCTATCAACCCGAAAAGGCAAATGTACCTATCGAATTGTATTAGCAAGGTCGTATTTAAACTCGGGGCTGTCAAGTACTGCTACTCACGCTTTTACTATTATCCTACAGAAAGATTGTTGGGTTTTGAGAATTAAAAGTAAAGATAATTTTTTAACGAAAACTTATGATAAAAAAAAACTAGCATTCGATCAATGATTCACCATGAAATGAGACGAGAGGGATAAAAAGCTAGATTTAAAATTGCAAATTAAACTCGGCCATGACGGATCCGATATTAGGAAGTAATCTCGCTAAAGCATTAAATCCCCTAACTTATAGACTTTTTGACCGAAATCTCTTTACAAGTAAAAATGGCCTAAAGTCGCATTACCGAAGTGACTCGCACTATTGGATTTGACTCCAATCCAGAGGATTTACGTCATCCTATCTCTAGGGTTGCATTCAAATCCTTCCATCTTTGAGTGATCTTTAAAATAAACGAGTCTCTCGACTTCTATGAAATGAGATCAAATGCCTACTACAGTATACCGGAAATACAGAGTAGACTCGAGAAAAATCAAAGAAGGAAAAATAATAATTTAGACAAAATTTAAAACTAAGAAATACAAATAACCCTCATCTCACTTCATGGCTCCTCACGATCAAATGCTAAAATAAAAATTAGCTACGCATGATTGAAAGGAAAACCACAATAAGAAGAAGAAAATTCATTTGCATTGATTTATAAATAGAGAAGAGTACACAATAGAAAATAAGACAAGATTACACTAAAAAAAGAACTATTATAATAATGAGAAAGAAATCTACTTTAGCAAAAAAGAAAATTGCGCTTGAACTCTCATGCTCTCTCTCCAATCAAACCTTCCAAAGCATGAGACATGGGTTCCTTTTATAGGTGAGGGGGAAGGTTCTAGAATGAAGTGGAAAAGAAGGGGCACAAGGGGTGGCCGGCCATGCAAAGGGGAGAGGATGAATGCATTTCATTTAATGAGGGGAGAGAAAAGAGGAGGTTCAATGCATGAAATTTATGGAAATGAGAGTGGAAAATATAAAGTAGAGAGAGGGGATGAATGTAGAATAAAGAGGGGAAATAGAGGGGGGGGGCCGACCATGCATGAATGTGGAGGTACATGCATGTGGAAGTTAATGAGGAGGAGAGAGAGAGATGGGTGGAGGGCCGACCAAGCATGGGCCATAAATGGGCTGAAATTATGGAGGAAGAGCCATGTAAAGGTGGCGGGCTGCATAGGCCTGCAGTAGGCTCTGGTTGCTTGATGAGGAGGGGTCGGGCTGCTTGGTGTAGTGGGCTTTGATGAGGGCTAAGGTATAACTAGGAGAGCTGCTCGGGTTGGCATGTGGGCTTAATTAGCAAGGTGGGCTCGGGTTGCTTGATAGGTGAGCTATTATTCAGGCTGGACTTGAGGAGGAGGTTGGGTTGCACCATATGGGAGGGTCGGGCAACATGGTAGGCTGCATCATGTACTCGGGATGCTCCAAGTGGGCTTGAACCTACATGAAAATAAAAGAAGAAAATTAGTTATGTTATAAGATAAATAATAATTAAAACATTAATATCAAAAAGTAGCAAAAACACAAAATAACAAACAACAAAAACATAAAAACTAAAATAATAAAAATGAAACAAACCAACAAACACAACACAAAATGCAACATAATAAACAAACATAAAATATTAAAACATATTATCAAAAATGAAATGTTAAAGCATAACATACATAAAATATAAAAATTAATACTTAAGCCAAGGAAAAATTTAACTAAACTAACCCAAAAAGCGATGACTAAAACAAGTCATCAGAGTGGTAGGAGGTTTGTCTCCGAGTTTTTGAAGTTGCGGCTCCGAGTTGTATGATTGTGGAAATTTGAGTTTGGTGTAGTAGCTGAATCTAGTCCTTTGTGGTAGATAGGCGAGGAAGGAAAGTGGGCATACCCAACTCGGGAAACCACTATAAATCTCGGTGTTTGTGTGCTTGTTTTTAAAGTAATTTTTATTCCGCAAAAAGACACAAAAATCACCTATTAACCCCCTCTAGGTGATTTAGGTAGACGCTAGATACTTTCAATTGGTATCAAAGGGAGGTTTTGTTCGATATAAGGTTAAAACCATGAACATGATCCCTGTTCTAGCGTCAAGAGATTCCATCTAGTAATCATGGACACAAGTAAAGACTTGTGTTCTATGAAGCTACCTGTATGCATAAAAGGAAACTTTCCTATGTGAAAAGAACGAGTAAGGTTCTTCATGGAAGCTGCTGATCCTAGAATATTCAAATTGTGGAAGAAGGACCCCACATACCAACTCAACCATCAGCTCTGAATCCTGCAGTCATGATCCCCAAGAAGATGATGGACTTGACTAAGGATGAAATTGACTTAGTCTCTCTTGATAAGAAGGCAAAGAACATCATTGAAAGTGCAGTGGACGACTCAATTCTTCAGAATCTATTCCACTGCAAATTTGCCAAAGAAATGTGGGACTATTTAGTTGTGCTAATAGAAGGGACAAAAGAAGTCAAACACAACCACAGATCATTGCTGAATCAGGAATAAGAAGCATTCAAGCAAGGATCAAGTGATAGTATTGCTGACAACTTCGAGAAATTCTTTAAGATTGTAAATGACATCAGGAACTATAGCCATACCTTCACTAATGGCGAGCTCAACGACAAATTTCTTAGATCCCTGATAAAGGAGTACGACACCAAAGTAGTAGCCATTATAGAATTTGGATAGCTGTAAGAAATTGACCCTCAGAACCTCTTTGGGAAATTTCTCTCCTACGAACTACAGATGAACACCAGAAAGAAGGAGGAGAAAAGCAGCCGGACTTCCAGCAAAGAGAAGTCTGTTGCTCTAAAGGCTGAAGGTTCAAGAATGTCCAAAGTTGAGTCACCAGTAAGGACTCGTACTCCTGACACCCTAGAAGAGTCTCAACCTACCATATCTGGCTCTGAGCTATCGGATGGAGAGTTCTCTTGAATATCTAAGCAGTTCAAGAAATTGCTCAACAAAAGGAGACAGATGAAGAATCAGTCATCCTCATCTAATTTCAGGAAATCCCATCATGATGGTGACCGCTCCAGAAAAAGCTACAACCGAGAGGACAGTTACAAATCTAAGCAGAACAAACATTCTTCCTCTAACGTTGTGTGTTACTATTACAACAAGACATGTCATATTATTGTTGAATTCCCATACAAGAAGGAGGAGGGATCCAAGAAAGAGGAGAAAAGATCCTTCAAGGGCAAGAGAAAAGAAGAAAAGAGCTTCGTCGCTAATAAGTCCAAGACTCTTAGTGATAACAACTCAAGCAAGTCCATCTCATAGAATGTGAAAGCATACTTTGGTATTATGGCTCAATCAGACGGGGAAGTTTGTTACTCAGAGTATTACGGGAAGGTAAACTAACACACGATACTCTCTGAGTCCGAAATGTCATCCAATGATCATGAAGGATATTCTTCGGAGGAAGGCGTTTCTGAGTTAATTGTTTAGCATGAGAAGCTTTTAAAAGCTTTTGATAAATGCCGCATGGTAGTCAAAAAGTTGGCAAAAGAGATTGCCTCTCTCAAGGTAGTGGAATCAAGCCTGAGGGAGGAAATTGCAGAATTAACTCCTCATAGAAGTGAAGTTCACTCCTTGAAAGAGGAATTGAAATGCTCGGCTGAACTATTAAGTCTAAAAGAGAAATATCTTGATGAGCTAGAAGAAATGCTCTTGGTGGAGAAAAAACTTGTTGAGAGTTTCTTCAAGACGAAGACTATTCTTCCTCACATCGATGAGTTTTGAGCTCCGAAGAAGGGTGGTCATCTTGGCCACATAGTTGGTAAGGGTAAGGCTGCCAAGAAAGCCAGTGCCAAAGAAAAGGGGAAGGCACCTCTAGGATAACCCTCGTTTAGGATGGTAATCTTCCCGATGAAAGATTTTGACCTTGAGTCGTCCTGCGGTCATCTTGCTAGGCCTACCTATGTAGAGCCCAAAAAGCGATACTAAGGATGGAACCATCCCTGAGACTATGGTGCTATTATTTTCAAAGCACCTTATGAAGAGATTGAACTCAAGAGTTATGGTCCTTTTGATCATGGACATAACCATAAGAGGGCAACCAAAAGCCAAAACTTGTGTACCTAAGGCAAAGGAGATGGAGAAGCCT
Source organism: Platanthera zijinensis (assembly GCA_039513925.1). Taxonomy (NCBI): domain Eukaryota; kingdom Viridiplantae; phylum Streptophyta; class Magnoliopsida; order Asparagales; family Orchidaceae; genus Platanthera; species Platanthera zijinensis. The sequence goes on from CM077094.1 coordinate 110,899,355, forward strand.
TGTGTATGTTGTAATCACGAAGCTTCCACCTCTAGGTGTGTTGCCCCTGCTAGACCCAATGTTCAAAAGGTAAAGCAGGAATATAAGAGAAGGTACAACAGGTTTGACTGTTGGTGCTGCGACAAAATTTGTCATTTTGGCATGGATTGCTGGTTTAACCCTGCTAATTTTGTAACTCGACTAGTTAACAATGCAAGGCCGACCACTCACAGAGTTAATGTTCCTAGTGGTGTTAAGCTGATAAGAAACCAAGGACCCAAATACGTTTGGGTTCCTAAGGTAAAATGATTTATGATTGCAGGTATGTCCAAAGGCCAACAAAACTCCTATCTGGTATTTGGATAGTGGATGCTCTCATCACATGACCGGTACAAGAAGCTTTGTTCTTGATTTCACCCTAGTCAAAGGTGGACCAAAAATCATCTTTGGAGGGTCAGACCGGGAAACTACAAAAGGATATATTATGATCTCAACTAGAGTAGTCTCTTTCACAGACGTGGCTTATGTTCATTGATTACACCATAATCTTATAAGCATAAGTCAGCTATGTGATAAAGGCTATATCGTTGAGTTCTGCAAGGACAAGTGTTTGTGAAATTCTTCTACAAATATAGAGACGGTCTTAACAGGAACTCAGAGCAGAAATATTATCCGTTTAAATTTTCTTTGCTTAGATAATTCTACACTAGTCTGTTTTCTTGCAAAAGATAGTACGTCTCTTTGTGACCAATGACACAAGAATTTAGCACATATTAATTTAAAAACAATAAATATGTTATTTTCTCACAACTTAGTACGTGATGCCCCATCATTAAGTGCCTTAAAGAGAGTCCATGTCACTCATGCCAAATGGGTAAGAAGACAAGGGCTACCTTCAAGAGTATTGCTGAAAAGGATTCTTCATGAAGTTTATACTTACTTCATATGGACTTATTCAGTCCTATGCCTATTCACAGCTTAGGAGGTAAGGTCTATACATTAGTAATTGTTGATGACTACTCACATTTTACTTGGGTGTTCTTTCTAAAACACAAGTCAGACACCTTCGACACCTTCACAAATTTTGTATGACAAATTCAGAACGAATTGAACTGCTCAGTGGTCAAAATCAGAAGTGACCACGGAATAGAATTTCAGTCTGGTGTCGTGACATAATTTTGCGTAAGTCAAGGAATCTTTCATAAGTTTTCCTCCATGTGCACTCCACAATAAAATGGAGTTGGTAAGAGAAGGAATAGAACCATAATTGAAGCATGTACAACTATGTTTAACGACGCTTCAGTTCAAGAGTACTTCTAGGCTTAAGCAGTCAACACAGCTTGTTACGTGCAAAATTGAGCACTTATCAACATAAACTATCATAAGACCCCATATGAGCTATTAAAGGACAGAAAACCGACTTTGTCATATTTTAGAATCTTTGGAAGTAAATGCTTCGTACTTAATAATGGGAATTATTACCACACGATGTTTAGTGAAAAATGTTTTGAAGGTATTTTTGTAGGTTATAGTAGCCATAGTAAGGCATATAGGATTTTCAATAAGAAAACTCTGGTGGTAGAAGAGTCAATCAATATTGTATTTGATGAGGCAAGCCTGCTCTAAAATAGCTCGTCTAGTATTATTGGTGCAGATGCAGGTACCAGGTTCAAGCAACTAAGCTTGGATGAAGCTGTAAAGGAAGATACTCCAAGCTCGGTCAATATCGTCGATCTAGGCTTGGTAGATGTAGAACTGCTAGAGGAAGAATTGCTTCACCCACTAGAGGAGGCACCGAATGCTGCTGAGCCTGCTGGCGGGAGATCAAAAAATATAGGGTTCAGACACCTAAAAGATCACCCAATTGATCAAATAATTGAAGAGACTAGCGATTGTGTTAGAACCAGAAGAGGTACAACTAATGAGATTATGCATCTTAGTTTTCTATCACAAGTTGAGCAAAATAAATTTGAAGAGGCAACAAAGGATGCTTCTTGTATTTTGGCAATGCAAGAAGAGTTCAATCAGTTTGAACGTTGCAAAGTCTGGGAGTTGGTACCTAAGACCAAGGGACAGAACGTGATCGGCACAAAGTGGATCTTCAGAAACAAGCTGGACGAAAATGGAGTCATTATAAAGAATAAAGCAAGGCTGGTAGCTCAAGGATACAGATAAGAAGAAGGGATCAAATTTGACCAGATCTTTGCTCTAGTGGCTAGGCTCGAGCCAATCAGGTTGTTTCTTGTGTATGTTGTCCTCAAAGGCTTCACCGTCTACCAAATGGATGTGAAGTCAGCATTCCTAAATGGGAATCTGAAAGAGGAAGTATACGTCACGTAACCCCCAGGTTTGTAAACTCAACTCACCCTTAACATGTTTAGTTATTTATAAGAAATCTCTATATGGTTTAAAGCAAGCTCCCCGAGCTTGGTATGAGACATTGTCTAGCTTTCTTCTTGAGAACAAGTTCACAAGAGGAAAGATAGACAAGACATTATTTCTTAGGGAAGTAAAAGGCAAGATTCTACTAGTGCAAATCTATGTCGACGATATTATTTTTGGCTCTACGGAAGACAATCTTTGTAAGAAGTTTTCCAAACATATGCAAGGGAATTTTCAAATGAGTAGTATAGGAGAGCTGATGTATTTCCTAAGACTTCAGGTGAAACAATCTGAAGATGAAATTTTCATCTCTTAGACGAAGTTTACCAAGGATCTTCTTAAGAAATTTGGAATGGAGAACGCAACCTCTATGAGGACTCCAATGGGTTCAACAATGTCTCTAGACAAGGATGAGAAAGAGAAACCTTTTGATGAAACCAAGTACATAATCATAATTGGATCCTTGCTCTACCTCACTGCTAGTAGACCAGATATAATGTTTTCAATATGCGTTTGTGCTAGATTTCAGGTGAACTCAAAGGAATCTCATTACATTACTGCAAAGCGAATTTTAAGATACCTTAAGGGTACACCCAATCTTGGCATATGGTACCCAAGAAATAATGATGTCGAGCTAATTGGTTTTTCAGATGCCATTTTTGTAGGAAGTAGGGATGCCAGGAAAAGCACTTCTGGGACGTGCCAATTCCACGGAAGACGGCTTATTTCATAGAGAAGTAAAAAGCAGAATTGTGTGGAAGCTTCTACGACCGAGTTAGTGTATATCTCTGCGAGTAGTTGTTGCGCACAACTTTTATGGATCAGGAATCAACTTGAAGACTACAACTTGAAGTTTAAAGAGATTCTGATATATTGCGACTCATCCAGCGCAATAGCAATCACGAATAATACAATCTCTCACAGCCAAAAAAACACATCGAGGTGCGATATCACTTCATCCGGGAGCATGTGGAGAACAAGGATATAGCCCTCTGCTATGTCTCGATGGATAAGCAAGTCGCTAACATTTTCACAAATCCGTTGGACGAGGCAAAGTTCTCATTTTTCAAAACGGAACTAGGTATGCTAAACATGGATTCGTGAAGAGAGCCAAGAAGACAGGAAGCTCTCGGGAAATGCATCAAGGCTAAAAAATATCTCAAGGGAAATTCGTCGAATATCAGACAAGACACTCGCCGATTCGTCGGATATCATGGGATACTCGCCGAATTTGACTCGGTTCTGGAAAAACTAGCCGAATTTAACTTAGGCAAAATTTCATATTTTTTTTATATTGGATCCCAAGCGCAGCATATATCAGGTACGCGACTTCTAGGTCAATTAAAATATAAATATATATATATACATATAAAGAGTAAGGGTAAAACCGACAACACTCGCCGAACACATTGCCGAATTGTCGAATCGCTTCACTGTTCGGCTCCCGCGACAACTCCTTCTTCTTCTTCCTGTAGATTTGCGCTCGATCGTTGCCGATAGGGCTTAGTGACAGAATTCCATAGCATGATCCAAAGTTACAGTAAGACCTAAAACCTAAACTAATTTCCCGCGATTGTTCTTTCGGCGGCTTGAAATCCCGACACCGTGTTACAGCCATTCCGAAAGTGCAGTGATAGTACCTTCTTCAACCAACAGAAGTCCACCAAGCTCTCCTTTGTTCTTAGAATATCCATGGCTCCCAGAAGCATAAGTGGTCTACTAGGGGGAGGAGAACTAGTTCGCACAGGGTTTGCCTCAGCCTCCGATGAATTTAGAAATGTGATCCTCATGTTAGAGATTATTGGACTTTCCTTTATTCTCGAACATCCTTGCAAGGTTCTGGATAAGGAAGTCTTAGAATTCTTCCAAAATGCTAAGCTGCGACGTGAGGACATCGTCATAAAGAGTAGAGTTCAAAATACAAAAGTCAAAGTGAAAGCATCACTCTTCTCAAGGTACTTGCGGCTTCCTACTTGTGAAGAAGCCGACTACCTAGACGAGGATGACTTCTATAGGGATCTCCTATTTTGTGGAATACCCCGAGGTACTAAAGCAATTAAGCACAAAGGAATGAACAAAGAAGGAAGGCTTCTATTAAACATCATGGGCAAAGTTCTTTTGTACAAAACTGGCTCCCATGATTACCTTTCTAATGAGATGTTTAAGACCCTGGTAGCCGTCATCTACAGAAATAGACTTGATTGGGGTGCTTTGTTTTTTGAGAAGAACAAAGATAGCCTCCACACTCCCAACTTTGGGAGGATTATCAGCTTGTACCTGAATCAACTAGATGGTGATAAGTTCGATATGACCAGAGGTGTACCTATCCATCACCTGAAGAAGATCAACTCAACTATCTTCTCAGGTTGGATAAGAGGATCATTAGACAAGGGGGAACCCCCAGACCTGCATGTGGAGGAGGTAGAACAATCACCAGAGGACGGGATTCTTACTCCTCACCCTAGTGAAATTCCTAAGAGTTCGAGTGTAGGAATCAAAGGGGAGATAGTTGAAACACAAGTGGCCACTAGCATAGTTCCCTTGAGTATGCCTTAAGACTCAGAGATAAAAGCTCCAGATACAGTTATTCCACTTCCAAAGCCAGAGAATCTTATGTCAGAGGTTGCCAAGTTGGCTCAGACTACTTTTGAAGAGTTAGTGCCCGAGGAGGTAGAGGCTGATATTACAACTATGGAAGAGGTTCCAGCTCCGTCTGAGCAAGAGGATTCTGATAGCCTAGATGATAGTGTTGATGTTGAGGAGGACTTGGATGATGATGTTGTTGCTGATGACCTGAAAGTTTATGAATATGAGATTGAGAGTGTTGTTTATGAGACGATGATTGATTCTGATAAGTCAAGGACTGCTGCTGCTGATGTTGTTTCTGCTAATGAGCTAATGGTAATGGAGAACTTGGTTGGTCCTCTCCTAGAAATTGTTCTTGCTTCATCTTCTTAGGTGGAGGCAACTAAGTCCTCTATATCAGTTGCTACTGAGGTTGCTAGGCTCATGCGCAACCTTGAGAAGAGGATAGACAAGATGCCAGATGCACCTCCTGCTGCTGCAAAGGAGGTTGTGGTTCTTTAAGATGAGAAGACAGATGCAGAGGAGCAGACTCTAGTTCTAACTGCTGGTTTACACAAGGTTGCAGAGGTTAAAGTCAGATTTGACAAGCTAGATGACAAGTTAGACTCCTCGTTTACACAAGGTGGAAAAGGAGTTGATTTTGTTATGAGAGGTTTAAAGAGCAATCAGGATGTTCTGAGCAATGTGGATACAAATGCCAAACAAATATTGGAGCTCATAATAATTTGATGGCACATTATGACTCCAGCATGGAAGATTATGCAAATGCTTTGGCTAAAGAAATCAAAACGGGGGAGGGGACCATGGCGGGTAAGGTGGTCGCAAAGGTAAATGTGCTTGAGGAAGCGATGTTAGCAAACTTCAAAGGTATAAATGACTATAGTAATGACAATTGTGTGTGACTTCACAGTCAGTCTACAAGATATTAAGAACCTATTGTGCCTGTACCAGCACATGATGAGATTCATCCTCCCTAGGATTACTCTCAGTACTGGTCAGACACACAAGATTTTTCCCAGGGTGTTATTGCTGCTGCTGATGATGATGATTTGTTTCTAGAGGCTCAAAGGACTGAAGACATCCCTCCTCCTTTTTATAAGCGAAGAAGATTTGGCGAAGGTCCATCTGCAGTAAGGTCAGAGCTAGTTTTAGTAGAGCCAAACAGAGAGATGGAAGAGGTTTGGAGCCCTATATCCAGAGGAATTATCTTAGATACATTCTCCTTGGTCGACCTTGGTGGTGAAAAACTTCAGCACCACTATGATCAAGAAGAATGGAACAAGTATAAAATGTCTTGTACAAAGAGAAGGATACATTTCAGGAACCATCAAAATGCTGATCTGATGCCTCTAGCACTTCCAAAGTACTTTTCGAAGCCAAGGGCTTATTTTGACAGGTAGAGATTGAAGAGGCAGAGCAAGCAAACCTAATAGTCATATATCATATTTTATGCATTGAGTGTTGTGGGTTCCCCGCCCCCCAAAAAAACTATGAACTTTCTTGATATATATATATTTATATGATTTATATGATTGACTGGGAATGTGCTTTCTAATTTTAATTTCATTTATCGTTTTCAAGTCTTAATACTTTATTATTATTTGTTATGTACAATTCACCTTAGCTTATAATGCTCTGACTTCTTCAAATAGGGGGAGATTGTTGGGTATTGTATCCACAATAACCCGGATTTGAAGAAGGGTCCAGTTAAGCTAAGATGAATTGTAACTATATTTGATGTTGCCTTTTGAGTTATGTGCTTGCAAGTCTCCATTGCTAAGTACACACCAATGTCAGGTTAGAGTGGGTTAGTAAACACAGGACTATACAATGTAATCCCTCATTGTGTAGGCCAATGTGTTGACTCACATGTAATCTCTTTATTGGGATGTACTTCTATCCCAAGTATAGGAGAAGGATCAAGGATGGAACAAGGATTGGAATCAGAAGGACAGGAATTTGTCCAAGTACAATTTGTCGAGTATGGTTAGGAATACACATCAAATTCGTCAAGTGTACTCGTTCATACTCGTCAAATTCGTCGTACATCCCTTCCAACACTCGTCGAATTTATCGTTTGTACTCAGGTCAAATTCTCTTAGAATTGGAAAATCTGCCAAGTAAAATTCGTCGAGTATCATCGTATACACTCGTCGAATTCATCGAAAGTGTCTAACGATACTAGCCAAATAAATCAAATATACTAGACGATACACGTCGAATTCATCAAGTCCATTCGACGCTACTTCTCTGGATTTTCTATGTCTCAGTCGTCGAATATTACTTGTCATGTCATGGCATCAAGAGCGTTGAGTCATTCAGCCTATACTCGACGAATTTGTCGAGTATACTAGCTGATACTTGACGAATTCATCGTGTATTATTCTCCGCTTTGGCGTTGAGGTTGTAGCTAGCCTGCGTTTATTTTTCTAAGTCTAATTCGTCGTATATGTAAACTCACTCTGCGAGTTTACTAGTGATCTCAGCGATACTCGACAAATTTGACTTAATTCATTTTTCCGAATTTTTCAAAACTCTCATGCTGGGTCCATTGATCCCAATATCCTAGATTTGTAAGAAGTCAAATAGGTCAATGGTATGCACATAGTTGTATTTGATGTATGTTTTAGTTCATGCATACAGGTTGGTCTTTGTCACTATAATTGGACATATAGTTCAAGAGACAATGACAGGTGGACTCAAAGTGATAGGCTGGAAATTCAGGAAAATGCCACAGTCCAGAAGCATTGAGTGAGACAAGCTCACACAACGCCATATAGCTAATAGCGCTGAGAGAAGGTTGGAATTCAAAGCTTACAGTATTGAAAAGGAAGAAATATGGCTAAGTCCACAGGCATTAAATGAGCTCAACTCACTCAACGCCATATGGACAACATCATTGAGTCAAGGATATCATGTCAAAGCCTAAGCAGTGGAAGCCAGAAAATCGACTATATCTAGAAGCGTTGAGTGAAGCTTCATCACTCAATGCCATGCTGAATCTGTCAACGCCAAACTTCAACAAGAAGGAAAGATTGCGGAAAATCAGGCAAAATATAAAAGTAATGAGTGAAGCTTATACACTCAACGCTCTCAACGCCTAATAGAGCTGAAATATTTCTAATTCTAGATTCGTTGAGTATGTCATATTCACTTAATGTCACTCAATGCCACTCAATGCCTAATAGTGCTAAAGAAAATTCTAAGTCCAGAATCGTCGAGCTGAGCTTTGAGTTAATCGAACTGAGTTCAAAGTTCATCGAACTCAGCTTTCACTTATTCGTCGACCTGAGGATTTTTGGAATTATGCTTTATTTCGTTGAGCTGAGCTATAGGTTCGTCGAACTGAGTTTTGAGTTTGTTGAACTGAGTATTTCTAAAATGATGCTTGATTTCATCGAGCTGAGCTATGGGTTCGTAGAACTGAGTTTTGAGTTCGTCGAATTGAGGATTTCTGAAATGATGCTTGATTTATTCGAGCTGAGCTCTGGGTTCATCGAACTAAGTGTTGAGTTCGTCGAATTGAGTATTTCTAAAATATTACTTGATTTTGCTAAGTCCAGAATGATGCTGACGTCAGCAAAGTCAACAAGTCAATGATTTTCTAATTCATTATTTAAATGCTGCAAATCGACATTAATGTCGTCGTTAGTCTATAGTGAATTTCAATTTGATTAAGCTGAGGTTTTAACCACCGTTAAATCTAAAAAAACGTGTCAATCATCCCACAAATCGGCAGGATTATAAATAACAGCTGAGACCAAGATCAAATAAGTTTTTTTTTCTGATTAACATTCTGAAAACGAGAAATGGGAGTTCGTCGTCTTCATCCGCTATTATTACAGAACCAAGAACTTCAATTGATAAATCTGAAGGGTTTTTGAGTTTGCTAGTGCAATCAACATCTTTTATAGAAAGAACAAAGGATCTCTTTGAGGAAGACGAATCAGTCTAGGCAAGCCCTAGCTAAAGTTGATTCATCATCCAAGTCGAGCCAAATCTGAAGATCTTTCTCTGGATCGTTGAAGAAGAAGATATTTGTACAAAGTTTTCTCTAGATAGAAGGAGAGGCAGAGCAATTCATTTCCTGCCAATAAAGGTTAGCTGATTGAAGACATTCAATCTTAATTTTCCCCCTTCATCAGCAAGAATAAGATCAAGGTCCTGAGGAACTTCCAGCATAAGCTGCAGATTGTCGAAGATTGTCATTCTTTTTGTTGGGAAGCAAATAGGGCTGAGAGTTACTTAGCCTAGGAAGAAATTGACTCAGAGAATAATTTGACTTGAGTCAAATAAACAACTCTATCAAAATCAGTGGATCTGTGAAAGATCTGTGTTGAGGCCTAGATTGATTAGGCTGTGTGAGAGATCTATGAGATCTTATTGTAAAGCCTAAATTATAAAGGCTGTGAGTAAAATCTGTGAGATCTGTGTTAGGTCCGTGGGCCTGTGATTGGATTTTTGTGTGGATCAGTGTGGGGTTGTTTCTCCCAGCCTGTGTAAAGGGAATTTGTTCCTGTGTGTGGTTGTCAGGAGATTACTGTGTGGAGGGCTGTGAGCAAGTGTTGTAAGTCTCAGTGGAGACTGATTGATCCGGTGGGATCGTATTGTAATCTCTGAGGAGCCATAGTTTTTGGAGAAGAGCCTTGTCTAACATACTGTTAGAAAGGTGGAGAGGGATAGTGGATATACCTATATATTGGGGAACCACTATAAAAATCTGGTGTGCTGTGTATTGTATTTTGGTGTGCTGAGTATTTTGTTCTTGAAAGCTGAATTAAGTATACAGAGTAGGACTTAAGTCATAGAATATTTTAAAGAATCTTTAAAAGACTGCAATAACCTATTCACCCCCTCCCCTCTAGGTGATTATCAACCCTTATAATCAAAGACTTTCAAGAGGTATCAGAGGGAGGTTACTCAAGAAAAGACTTAACAGTCCGAGGAGATCTCCAGGGTAGCCGTCAGAAGGTTAAGATGGGTTCAGGAGAGAATCATAAAGAGCTTGGATCCATGAAACTTCCTCTCTATAGGAAGGAGAATTTTGGCATATGGAAAGAAAGGGTCTGATTGTTCATAGAAGCATCTTATCCTAGGATATGTATTACATTTCAAGAAGGACCCTTCATCTCAATGAAGATATGTGTCCTTGATATAAATCTTCAGACTTTAAAAAAGTACACTGAAATGATTAAGGATGAAGTCATCTTAGCAAAAATGGATAAGAGGGCACAAAACATCATAGTTAGTGTCATAGATGACTCCACCTTTCAAAACCTGGTGCATAATATGGCCTCAAAGGAAATGTGGGACACCTTGATAGTGTATATGGAAGACACTAAGGAAGTGAGAGATGATAGAAAGTCAATGCTGAATCAAGAATATGAAGCTTTCAGACAGATCATGGAGGAGACCATAAGTAGCTGTTATGAAAGGTTCTTCAAGGTAGTTAATGAGTTAAAGACCTATGGCAGTGCCTTCAGTAATTATGACCTAAATGATAAGTTTCTTAGGTCTCTTACTAGAAACTGGGACACTAAGATATGTGCCATTAGAGAAGTGGCAAAGCTGGCAGATACTCCACCATCCATACTGTTTGGTAAGCTGCTTTCATATGAGATGCAGCTGACAGCAAGGAAGGAGAAAGAGAAGACTAGCAGAGGCCAGACCAAAGAAACTAATGTGGCCTTCAAGGCAGATAGCTCCAAGAAGAGTAAGGAGAAGAATCCTTCTCCCTTAAGAAGGCCAGCCGAGTCAGAAGATTCAGATCAAGAGGAATATGGATGTAATATATTTGATGAGGAGTTTGATGCTTTCTCAAAGCAGTTTATGAGGTTGATGAAAAAGAAGGGGTGAAGGAGAAAACCTACCTCTTCCTTCCAGTATAAAGAGGACTACTACAGAAATAAGAAGAAACCCTCCAAAGTATGATCCAAAATCTGGTAAACATTTTTATAAAAAGGTTATTTGTTTCTGTTACAGCAAGCAATGTCATGTTGTGGCTGATTGTCCTGAGAAGAAAGAAGCTGGTGAAAAGAATAATCACCAAAAAAGAAGCAAGAAGGAGAAAAACTTCATTGCTAAGAGGGAGAAAAGCTACACTGAGTCTTCCTCTTCATAATCAGAAGAGGATGATGAAGAATACATTGGGCTGATGACAAGATTATATGAGGAATCCTGCCAGGATCAGCCTGGATCATTTAAGGTATACTCTTCATCCAACTCTTCATCCAAGTCTATATATATGACTGGTCCAGATTCAAGTGCTTCTTCATTAAGAGATGAAGATGGCTCTGAATCTGAAGAAGAAAAAAATCAAAAGATTGAAAGAAATGGTGAACTTCTGGAAGCATTCAGAAGGAGTAAGCTGCTGACCAAATAACAGGCTAAGGAGATTTCATCTCTGAAGCTTGTTGCTTCCCAGCATTCTGAAATAACAACTTTACTAGAGCAAAAAAATAGGGAAGTTAGCTAGCTGAAGAACATTACTGTTATTCATATGGGCACCATAACTTTTAAGAATGATCTTATTAGGAATCTAGAAGGTAAACTCCAAAATGAGAAGGAGCTAGTGGCTAAGTTTTCAAAGCCATGTACTGTGTTGCCTTTGATAGATTCCTTCTCCTCCCAAAAGGATAAGAAAGGGATAGGATTCAAAGGGAACACTAGAGCTGGTAATTCCAAAAGGAATAACAAAGCTATTCACCACTATGGTGGTAGGAATGAAAAGGGTATTAGTGGCAATAAGGCAGCCCATGAGGAGGTTCAAATGGCCCATCCTGGACCATTTAGGTTTTGTGTACCAGCCCCAACACTCAAGAAAAAGACTGATGATGTACTGAGAGCTACAAACTGCAATGCTGTTAAACCAGCCCTTAAAAGGAAGTAAAATATCCATGAGTGCTGGTGTTATGGCAAAGTGGGCCACAATGTCATTGATTGCTGACATAATAATACTGTACAGAGAGCTAATGCATGCTTACCTGTCAGAAGAGCTACAGGCGGGCATGTTCATTTTCAGCCTAACATGCACCTAGGACCCAATGAGAATTGGGGTTCTAAGGATAAGTGATTTATTTCTTGTTGGTGAGTCCAAGTTGCCATACCCCTATATGGTACTTGGATAGTGGTTGTTCTAGGCACATGACTGGAACAAAGTGCATCCTGAAGGATTTCATTACAATAAAGGATGGACCTAAGGTGATATTTCGTGGATTATATAAAGGGATCACCAAAGGTTATGGTAAGATCACTAATGGCTTAATCACTTTCACAAACTTATGTGGAAGGGTTGCAACACAACCTTATAAGCATAAGCCAACTATGTGATCTTGGCTATGTAATTTCTTTCCACAAGGATAAGTGCCATATAAGAAGATCAAGTGACCAAGAGGTCACTTTGACTAGCACTAGGAGTAGGAATGTCCCTTATCTTAATTTTCTTTGTTTATCATCAAACTCTCCCATTTGTCTAGTTGTAAATGAGAAAGCCTCATATTGTGTCAAATGGCATAAGAGGCTAGCTCATTTGAATTATAAGACTATAGGAAAGCTCTATAGTCAAGAGTTAGTTAGGAATGGTCCTAACATGAAATGCTCTAAGGAAGGTATTTGCTCTGCATGACAAAAGGGTAAGCAGACAAAAGCTTCCATCAAAAGCATTGAGACTAAATATTCTGTGTGGTGTTAATACCTCTTGCATATGGAGTTATTTGGTCTAATGCCAGTTTATAGTCTAGGTAGGAAGGTCTACGCTTTTGTGGTGGTTAATGACTTTTCCAGATTTGTTTGGGTATTCTTTTTGAATAAAAAGTCTGAAACCCCAAATGTCTTCAAGAAATTTGTAATGCAAATACAGAATGAGTTGAACAGTACTGTTGTCAAAATCAGAAGTTACCATGGGAATGAGTTTCAGTCTCAATACATGACAAGAATCTGTGAACATATTGGGATTCAGCAAGAGTTTTCCTCTCCAAGAACACCCCAGCAAAATGGGATAGCTGAGAGGAAGAATAGAACTCTCATAGAGGCTGTTAGAACACTACTAAATGACACTTCTCTCCCAAAATATTTCGGGGCTGAGGCTATAAATATAGCTTGTAATGTCCTTAACAAAGCTTCTATCACCAAGAGACACAATAAGACTCCTTTTGAGATTATGAAGGGTAGGAAACCAAATCTTGCATATCTCAGAAATTTTGGGAGCAAGTGCTTTATACTCAACAATTGGAAATCCTATAAAACTAAGTTTGCTGCCAAAGCCTATGAGGGGATATTTGTTGGGTACAATAATCATAGTAAGGCTTATAGTATCTATAACTTGACAAGTCAAGTTATAGAGGAGTTAGTTAATGTAGTGTTTAATGAAACAAATATGATTAACAATGAGAGGTCAAACTCTTCTTCTAGTTCTACAGGTACTGAACTAGTGGTGAAAAAACTCACTCTCAAGAGAAATGAAGAAGATGCTACAACAATGCAAGACCAATAAGAGGATGTGTGCATTCCAGAGGATGCACAAGGATCACAAAAAGTGGATGAAGATCAATATCATGAAGAACATGATGTTGAAGCAATACTGCCTCCAGTAGTAAGACATCTGAGGGATCATCCAGACCATCAGATTATTGGTGATGCAAGACAAGGAGTAGTGATAAGGAGCAGATGTCTCAACACAGTAGTGTACTCTTGCTTCCTGTCACAGGTAGAACCTAAGAAATTTAAAGAGGCTAACCAAGACCAGTTTTGTATTGGAGCTATGCAAGAGGAATTGAACCAGTTTAAAAGATGTAAGGTCTAAAAGCTGGTTCCTAGACCTTAAAGACATAGAGGAAGGTGTTGACTTTGATCAAACCTTTGGCCCTGTAGCAAGACTAGAAGCTATAAGGTTATTCCTTTCATATGATGCATTCCAAGGGTTCAGAGTCTATCAGATGGGTTTGAAATCAGCATTTCTACATGGAGATTTGAAAGAAGAAGTCTATGTGGAACAACCTCCATCTTTTGTTGTTCCTTACCATACTAATTTGGTTTATAGACTAAGGAAATCTCTATATGGGCTAAAGCAAGCCCCTAGAGCTTGGTATAAACATTGTCTAGCTTCCTAATTGAAAATAAATTATCAAGGGGAAGAAAGATAAGACCATATTCCTTAGGGAATCTAAGGGCAAGATCATCCTAGTCCAGATATATGTTGATAACATTATCTTTGGTTCTATTGATGATAACCTTTGCAGGAAGTTTGTCAACTTTTGCAAGGGAAGTTTGAGATGGGTTGCATGGGTGAACTTAAGTTCTTCTTGGGTTTTCAAGTAAGACAGACTGATAATGGAATATACATATCATAGTCTAAGTTTACCAGGGAGTTACTTAAGAAATTTTTGATGGAGAATGCTTCCTCCATGAAAACTCCCATGGTATCATATATGTCTTTAAACAAAGATGAGGCCCAAAAACTAGTTGATCAAACTTTGTATAGAGGGATAATTGGTTCTCTTTTATACCTCACTGCTAGTAGGCCAGACATCATGTATGCTACATGTGTCTGTGCTAGATATCGGGCATGCCCTAAAGAGACTCATTTCTCGGCTATTAAGATAATTTTTAGATATCTAAAGGGCACACTAGATCTTGGACAATGGTACCCTAGGAATAGGGATTTTGAGTTAATTGGCTATTCATATGCAGACTTTGCAGGCTGTAGAGAGGGCGGGAAAAGTAAATCAGGTTCCTATTAGTTTCTGGGTAGAAGGCTAGTGTCCTGGAGCAGCAAGAAGCAGACTAGTGTATCTATTTCTACTGCAGAATCAGAATACATAGTTGTAGGAAGCTGCTATGCACAGTTGTTGTGGATTCACTATGAACTCAAGGATTATAACCTCTAGATAAGTAAAAGTCCTTTGTTTTGTGACTCTATAAGTTCAATCTCTGTTGCTAGGAATCCTGTATCACTTAGCAGGACTAAGTACATAGAGATTAGATATCATTTTATAAGAGAGCATGTGGAATGTGAGGATATTAGTCTTGAGTTTGTCCCAATAGACAAGCAAGTGGCTAATATTTTCACCAAGCCACTAGATGAAGCAAAGTTCAACACCTTCAAATTTTAATTGGGTATGTTGAATTTGGTATGACTTCTGTTATTCTTATTGAGGGGGAGCAAGTTCTACTCTAGGTGTTTCTCTACTCTCAAATAGGGGGATTAGATAGCAAGCTACTCCTAAGCTATTTCACATAAGTCAAAAAGGGGAAGAAGTAGTATAAGAACAAAGTAGCAAGGGGGAGTAGTAGCAACAAAGAAGCGACTATAGGAAAGGCTTCACAGGTGAGGCAGCTTGTAGCAGCAGGATGCAGTAAGCAGGGAGAGAACAAGGGAAAATGTGGTAACTCAATGTGGTAAATCTTATTGATCTTAGATTAATACAATATTAATATTTTTGCTTCTTATGTTAGTATATATATTTTGGCTGCTTATATTAGTGTATATTATTGACAAAGAATTCTCAAGTGGTATTTTGACTTCTTCAAATAGGAGGAGATTGTTGGGTCCATTGATCCCAATGTCCTAGATTTGTAAGAAGTCAAATAGGTTAATGGTATATACATAGTTGTATTTGATGTATGTTTAAGTTCATACATCCAGATTGGTCTTTGTCACAATGATTAGACATATAGTTCAAGAGACAATGACAGGTGGACTCAAAGTGATAGGCTGGAAATTCAGGAAAATGCCTAAGTCCAGAAGCATTGAGTGAGGCAAGCTCACTCAACACCATACAGATAATAGCGCTGAGAGAAGGCTGGCAGTCAAAGCTTACAGTATTGAAAAGGAAGAAATATAGCTAAGTCTACAGGCGTTGAATGATCTCAACTCACTCAACGTCATATGGCCAGCATCGTTGAGTCAAGGATATCATATCAAAGCCTAAGCAATGGAAGCCAAAAAATTTACTAAGTCCAGAAGCGTTGAGTGAAGCTTCATCACTCAATGTCATGCTGAGTCTTGCACACCAAACTTCAGTAAGAAGACAAGATTGCAGAAAAATCAGGCTAAGTATAAAAGCTTTGAGCGAAGCTTATACACTCAATGTTCTCAACGCCTAATAGAGCTGAAATATTTCTAAGTACAGATTCATTGAGTATGGCCTATTCACTTAATGCCACTCAATGCCTAGCAGAGCTGTAGAAAATTCTAAGTCCAGATTTGTCGAGTTGGGATTTGAGTTCGTCGAACTTAGTTTAGAGTTCGTCGAACTCAGCTTTCACTTATTCGTCGACCTGAGGATTTCTGGAATGATGCTTGATTTCGTCGAGCTGAGCTCTGGGTTCATCGAATTGAGTTTTGAGTTCATCGAACAAATGATTTCTGAAATGATGCTTAATTTCATCGAGCAGAGCTCTGGGTTTGTCGAGCTGAGTTTTGAGTTCGTCGAACTGAGGATTTCTGAAATGATGCTTGATTTCGTCGAGCTGAGCTCTTGGTTCATCAAACTGAGTTTTGAGTTCGTCGAACTTAGGATTTCTGAAATATTGCTTGATTTTGCTAACTCCAGAATGATGCTGACGTCCGCAAAATCAACAAGTCAACATTTTTCTGATTCATTATTTTAATGCTGCAAATCGATATTAACGTCGTTGTTAGTCTACAGTGAATCTCAATTTGATTAAGCTGAGGTTTTAACCACCATTAAAATTGGGACACATGTTAATCATCTCACAAATCGACGGGATTATAAATAACAGCTGAGATCAAGATCAAATAAGTTTTTTTTCTGATTAACATTCTGAAAACGAGAATCGAGAGTTCGTCATCTTCATCCGCTATTGTTATAGAACCAAGAAATTCAATTGATAAATCTGAATGGTTTCTGAGTTTGCTAGTGCAATCAACATCTATTACAGCAAGAACAGTGGATCTCTTTGAGGAAGATGAATCAGTCTAGGCAAGCCCTAGCTGAAGTTGATTCACGATCCAAGCCGAGCCAAATTTGAAGATCTTTCTCTAGATCGTTGAAGAGGAAGAAGATATCTGTACAGAGTTTTCTCTAGACAGAAGGAGAGGCAGAGCAATTCATTTCCTTCCAATAAAGGTTAGTTGATTGAAGACATTCATTCTTAATCTTCCGCCTTCATCAGCAAACACTGGATCAAGGTCCTTAGGAACTTCGAGCACAATCTGCAGATAGTCGAAGATTGTCATTCTTGTTACTGGGAAGCAGATAGGGCTGAGATTTACTTAGCCCGAGAAGAAATTGACTCAGAAAATAATTTCTCTTGAGTCAAATCAATAACTCTTTCAAAATCAGTGGATCTGTGAAAGATCTGTGTTGAGGCCTAGATTGATTAGGCTGCGTGAGAGATCTATGAGATCTTATTCTAAAACCTAAATTATATTGGCTGTGAGAAAAATCTATGAGATCAGTGTTAGGGTCGTGGGCCTGTAATTGGATTCCTGTGTGGATTAGTGTGGGGATGTTTCTCCCACCCTACGTAAAGGGAATTTGTGCTTATATGTGGTTGTTAGGAGATTACTGTGTGTAGGGCTGTGAGCTAGTGTTGTAAGTCTATGTGGAGACTGACTGATCCGGTGGAATCATGATGTAATCTCTGAGGAGCCATAGTTTTTTGAGAAGAGCCCTTTCTAACATACTGTTAGAAAGGCGGAGAGGGACAGTGGATGTATACATACACTGGAGAACCACTATCAAAATCTGGTGTGCTGTGTATTGTATTTTGCTATGCTGAGTATTGTATTCTTGAAAGATAAATTAAGTATATACAGTAGGACTTAAGTCATAGAAGATTTTAAAGCGCCTTATAAAGACTGCAATAACCTATTCACCCCCCCCCCCTCTAGGTGATTAGCTACCCTTGTAATCAAAGACTTTCATCTAGTTTGGGTTTCGGTCGGCCATGCACATTGATTTCTAGGTTTTGTTTTTGTAAAGATTCTTTATACTGTTGGCAAGGATATCTCTATAAATTCCTAGGAGATATTTCCTTTCCAACTAATCGTGTTTTTGCTCTCAATTCAAAATCGCAAAACATTCCAAAATCAGAAATCAGTCCGCCACCGACGTATAGTGCTTTCATAATTTTTCCGATCATTCGTTGACGTACTGTACATGATTGATCATCTTCATCATACATGACTGGATTTCTACTTTCTCTAGAGATCTATACTTCTCCAGATCAAGTCGATTGAAGATTCAAGTCAAGATTCAAGATCTTCAACGTTTTCATCTTCCGTGTTCTCCAAGCAATTTCAAGATCTCCTATTCAAGAAGAACAGCAATTGAAGATCTCCAATCTTCTTTAAGTTTTATTGTAATATTACTGTGTAATATTCATTTACTTTTGTAGGAGATTTTTCTCTGAATGGTAGATCCGTTTGTGGATCGAGTGATAGATCCTTTTGTGGATCGAGTGGTAGATCCGTTTGTGGATCGAGTCGTAGATCCGTTTATTGATCGAATTGTAGGAGAGGTTGTTCTCCGAATGGTAAGAGGTTTTTATCCGAGTTGTAGGAGTTATGGCTCCGAGGTGTAAGATTATGGAAATCTGAGTTTGGTGAAGAAGCCAAATCTAGCCCTTCATGATAGATAGGTGAGGCGGGAAAGTTAACATACCTAACTCGGGGAACCATTATAAATCTCGGTGTTCGTGCGCTTATTTTTAAAGTAGTTTTTATTCTGCGAAAAGACATAAACATCACCTATTAACCCCCCTCTTGGTGATTTAGGTAGACGCTAGAAACTTTCAAATAAGGCATCACTTTCTCAGAGAAAATGTAGAAAAAGGGGAAATTTCTCTAGAATATGTGTCTACAGAGAATCAAAGGGAAGACATTTTCACTAAGCATCTTGATGAGATTAAGCACAAACACTTTATTAATTCTTTGGGCCTGCTTGAAAAATCACTATAAATTATCTTGCTACTGTCACAATATATAATTTTCATATATGTATATTGCTGGGAAAATAGTAGAAAACTAAAAATCTAAGCCTGTTCTCGACATCAGATTGAATACAAGTCGACTACACGTCAACATCTATTCGATATAATGTCTAAAGACGACAACTATGTAGAGTTTTGGACTTAGTTGAAACAACGTCAATATAAATTAAAGCATGCGCCAACTTCATATCTGATATAGTATTTTTATGATACATCGAATAGAAGTCGAAGTCACATCGACAAAAGCATGTTAAAATTTTATGCCCTTATTTGCCGACATTTTGACAACTTATATTAAACTTCAAATTCACTCAAAACTCTTCATCTTCCCCGATCTATTCTTTTATACTCACTCTTTTCTGTCTTCCTTGTAATTTTTGCAGGTACTCAAATTGCAACTAAAACAAATTCAAGATTCAGTATTGATCTTGATTCCTTTGCAGTTGTGGCAAATTCCTTCAAAGGAATTTTACAACTCTTCACAGATGTCGATTTGAAAAAGTTAATCACTACAAGATGTCTGCTATATTACGCAAAATTAATAGAGTTCATAACTTGTATCACAATTGATGAAGATGGAACATTGATTGGGCAGATAAATTGATCAGATGTTTATAAAATTGCAGAACTGATATAAAAGACTTTTGAGCTGCCCTTTAGTGAAGGTGACACGGAACTTTCTAATGCAAAGATAAAGGAAGCACTAAAAAAGATGATTTTTGAAAGTCTTTGTTTTCTAGGTCAGCTAAACACCTAGAGGGGGGTGAATAGGTTTTTGGTCTTTCTTTAAATCTATTAGACCTTTACCTGATTGTGTTGTACTTAGTGATTAGGGTATTTTAGCTTTCAAGATTAATCACAGACGATACAGTTATTTTGTTGTGGTTTCCCAGATTATTGGTACGTCCACTATCCCTCTCAGCATTTCTAACAGTGTGTTATACAAGGCTCTTCTCCAATACTCGGCTCCTTAAGAGCTTACAACTCAATCTCGCAGTACCTCTCAGTCTCCTCCAAGACCTACTCCTCCTGAACAAGGCCCTACAACTCAGTGGTTAGACAATAACCTACCTCCAGCCAACGACCCTATAACTCAGGCTGGGAGGACAGCCCTACACTTAGATCCAAAATGGATCCTACACTCAGATCAATAAATGATCCTACCTCAGCCTTTATAACCCAGGCTTACAACTCAGATTCTCACAGGAATCCTACACTCAGATCAAAGTTTGGATCCTACAGAAAATATAATATTGTGAACCAGTTAGACACTAGAGAACTTTCTTTGTGTCTGTCTTCCTAGGCTAAGCAGATTTCAACCCAATCTTCTTAACAACAACAAGTTGAAAAGATCTTTAGTATTGGGCTGCTTGTGCTGGAAGTAACTCAGAATCAAAATTCTGATCTACTATTGAAGACAATGGATCTGGAATACTTGTATCTTCTTAAAATAGTTACCAGTACTAGTAGACTCTAAAGGCTCTACTTCTCTTCTCAATCAGAAATCGATTGCGAACTTGATGTTGCTGATGAGAATCGTAGAAACAATGTATTTTTTTTCTTTCAGGTTAACTGATCAGAACTTGTGCTTCAGGCTCGATGTTAATGGTGAGGAAGAAGACGAATTTCCGCAGCAATGCGTAATCAAAAAACCCTAAAATATTTTTCCTTTCAGCCAATCTTATCATTTTATAGTTAGCTGATCAACGACTCTTTGTACTATAGGCCCAGCCTAAAAAGGATAGTTACCACCTTACATTTGCAGAAAATGACAACAGCTGTCCGCCGGCGCCATTAAAGGCATACCGCACCTTTCCCGTAAAAAATTTGAACTGCGTTGACTTTGTTGACTTTTGTTGACGTCAACCATTCTGGACTTTGCCAAATTCACAGAATCACTCCTGGCATTGAGTGAACTGGTTTCACTCAATGATTCTGTACTTAGCTTATTCTTTAGCTCTTTTTGCATCCATGACATTGAGAGCATTGAATGGTTGGCCTTCACTCAATGCCATTTCCCTTAGCTCCTTCTGAACTCTACCAACTACTGAGGCGTTGAGTGAAATTGCTTCACTCAATGCTTCTATACTTAGAAATATTTCTTCTGAATGGAGGCATTGAGTGTGTTGACTTCACTCAATGCTTCCTGCCTCAGCCTCTTCTTTTGACTAGGCGTTGAGTAAACTGGCTTCACTCAATGCTTCTGGACTTAGTCAAATCTTGCCACTCCTTCTGGCTTTGACTGCTTGAGCTTGTCTTAACACTATCTATTGTCTGGCATTGAGTGAACCGGCATGGCATTGAGTGAATTGGCTTGACTCAATGCTTCTGTACTTAGCTGATTTATCTTTGCTAGAAACTTCGGGGCTTTGACTGAGGCAGCTTTACTCGATGAATTTGTTGCGTGGCGTTGAGTGAGATGACATCACTCAATGCCTATGGACTTAGCACTTTTCTGTCTTCCATTGTTGAGGATTTGACAAATCCTGCTGTATTCAGCTCCATTTGTGCTATGGCGTTGAGTGAACTGTCTTCACTCAATGCCTGTGGACTTAGTAACTTTTCTATCCAGCCCACAACTTTGTGTCCACCTGTCCTATTAATGTGAGAAGGACTAACCTGCATGCATGAACTTTTACACACATCAAATACAACTATGTGTATATCATTGACTTGTTTGACATCTTCAAATTAGGGCCATTGGGATCAATGGACCCAACAATCTCACCCTATTTGAAGATGTCAAACCCATTGATCAAATTACCTAGTCAATGACATGCACACCATATAGGCAGTAATAACATATTATTGTTAATTATATGAAGGTTACCTACTCCCCCTGGAGGGTTACCTATTCCCCCTATTTTGTCTCCATAACTTTCTCCCCCTGTCTTTCTGCTATATTTGAGCTTGATCAATCTTTCTTGTGCTTGATCAATCCTTTCTCTCCACCTTTTTGACTTCTTCAGATAGTCAGGGAGGTGCTTGAATGCTTTTATGTCCCACCCCCTAGCTGATTGCAGATGATACCACTGGTGCACCTGCCAGCTTCCTCTCTACATAAGGCTGAATTTTCTCCTACAGCTGTAGGACTTGCTCCCCCTCAATAGGAGCATCTTCTATCATCATGTTCCCGATAGACACTTTTGTCTCCATTGCCACTTAAGGTCTTCATCACCTGTAATAAGAACAAATCCTGCACCAAAAATATTCAAAGGAGTAACTGAACCTATGCTAAAGTTCAACATACCCAACACAAACTTGAAAGTGTTGAAATTTGTTTCATCTAGTGGCTTAGTAAAGATATAAGCTACTTGGTTGTCTTTGGGGACAAACTCTAGACTAATGTCTTCCTTTTCCACCCGCTCCTTAATAAAATGATGCATAATTTCTATGTGATTAGTGTTGGGTACATTGGGAATTATGTTCCTGATTTGGAGAAGCCCCTTGTCAACTCAATAATATACACAAAGTTGTATTTGATGTATATTAAGTTTACATGTGTAGGATTTAAAGTGAATAAATTTATCTAAGCACAAATGTGTTGACACAGTTCAATTATGTCGACACCTCTGCAGGAGCCGTGTCGAGACAAGTCAGTTGTCTTAACACCTTGAAGACTAAATCAGCTTACTTGACAAAATAAAGAGGAGAATTATTTTAAGTAAAATTATGTCGAGACAAACCAACTATCTCGACACAATGAATGTTAAGTATATTTGTCGACACAGCAGACAGATTGTGTTGAGACAATCTCACTGTCTCGACACAAGGCCAAATCAGAAGATGTCGACATATCAAACAGTTGTGTCGAGACAATCTCACTATCTCGACACAAGGCCGAATTAGAAGATGCTGACACAACAAAAAGTTGTGTCGATATAATCTAAGAGTCTCGACATAAGGCAGTATTAAGAGATGTCGACACAGATAACAGGTGTGTCAAGACAAATCAACTATCTCCACACTTTCAGCTTCTGATGAAAATTATTCCAAGTTAGAATGTGTTGAGACTACTAAGATATCTCAACACATGTGTCAAGACATATGGAACATCTCGACACTTATGTTTCAAAATATATTGAGTTGATACCAAACAAATCAAGACATGTCAAGTCAGTTGCGGAAAACTCATACTTCAACAGAAATAGGTCAAAGAATGATTTGATGTATGTTGTTGATGTCATCTAACAGAATCCAGCCATCTGCGAAGTTTATAAATACAAATTGTTGCCTTCAAAGATGAATACGAGAGAATCGAATCAAAAATAACAACCAATAGATCAAATCAAGCAATTAGAATTTCTCGTTCTAATTTCTTCCAAGTCCTAACCCGACGACATTTCTGGAGAAAGAGGAAGAAGACGAAGGTCTTCAAGAAAGTCTTCAGATCCCTTTTACTAGGTTGATCTGAAGATCTTGCTATATCTGATCAACAATATCTTCAAGGTATTCACGGCAATCAGCATCAAGAAGATTGTTGATTTAGAGGAGGAACTTTTAAGTCTACAAATCTATCAAGAAGAAATCCAATTGCGGCTGATTTGAAGAATCTGTGTAAACAAATATATCAGATTACAGGTTTTTTGTTTTCTGTGTCTTATTTTATCACTTTATATTGTAAGATCTCCTAGAGATCTGAGTGGGTAGGAGATTCTTTTCTCTGAGATTGTAAGCCTAAATTATAAAGGCTGAGGTAGGGTTCTGGAGGGACCTGAGGTAGGTGGTTTGTGTAAATCACTAAGTTGTAGGCCTATTCTATAAAGGCTGAGGTAGGGTTCTTGAGAGGGCCTGAGGTAGGGTTCTTGAGAGGGCCTGAGGTAGGAGATTGAGAAAATCTCTAAGGTAGGACCAGTTGGTCTGAGTGTAGGTTTCTTAATAGAAACTGAGCATGTAGGATCTTTGGATCCGAGATGAAAAGGAGGAGCTATAACCTTATCTAGCACATTGGTAGTGAGGAAGAAGGGGGAAAGTGGATGTACCCTAGATAGGGGAACCACTATAGATTCTGTGTGTGTTGTGTGCTGTGTACTATTCTTTACTTGTGTTGTGTGTGTTATAAACTTTGATAGTATTATTGCTATTCAATAAGGGAGAAAGAATTGCAAAGGAATTTTAAAAGGTCAACTATTCACCCCCCTAGGTGACTATCTACCCATAGGTTTGACTTTTAAGTGGTATCAGAGGAGGTTATTTAAAGAAAACCTAACAGACCGAAAAAGATCCTATGGGTATTTGAAGATTATAAGATCTATGGCTTCTGAATCTCACAGAAAACTTAGTTATATGAAACTGCCAATTTGTACTAAAGATAACTTTGTAATATGGAAACAGAGAGTGAGACTGTTCATGGAACCCTCAGATACAAGAATCTTTGTCATAGTACAAGAAGGACCATATGTGCCCATGAAAATATCAGTCTTAGATGCAAATGATCAAACTCCCAAGAAACTGTCAGAAATGACAAAGGATGAGGTGATACTTGCTACTATGGACAAGAGAGCACAGAATATAATAGTTAGTGCAATAGATAACTCAACCTTTCAGAATCTGGTGCACTGTAATACATCCAAGGAGATATGGGATACCCTCATAGTATACATGGAAGGCACATAGGAGGTAAAAGATGATAGGAAATCTCTCCTCAACCAACAGTATGAGGCCTTTAGACAAGGAAAAATAGATTCTATTGAACAATGCAATAAAAAGTTTTTTAGAATAGCTAATGACTTGAGAAACTATGGCAAAAACTTCTCAAACTATGAACTAAATGACAAATTTCTGAGATCCCTGAATAAATAATGGGACATCAAGATTTGTGTCGTAAGAGAGATGGGGAATCTAAGAAATATGTTACCCCAAGACTTATATGGGAAGTTAATTTCACATGAACTTCAGCTAAATTCTAGGAAAGCTGAAGCTAAATCTGTCAGACACTCAACTCGGTCTAAATATGTGGCCTTCAAAGAAGATACTTCTAAGAAAGCTAGAAGAGAAATCCCATCATCACCTAGAAAAGATGAAGATATAGACAACACTGGAGCATGTTCTTCTTCAGAAGGAATATCACATGATGAAATAGCACTGTTTACCAAGTAATTCAAGAAAATGTTAAGAAGGAGGAAGCAGTGGAGCAATAGGAAACCTTCTGGATCAAGATCTAATAAAAACAAAGACAAGCATAGAGACAAATCTGTAGTCAGGTATGATTCACAACAGAACAAACAATTTAAGACTGGCATTATTTATTTTTGCTGTAATAGGCATGGGCATGTCATTGCTGACTGTCTAGTAAAACGAAAGGAGAACAAGAATTCAAAAGAAAAGAAGTTCAATAAGGGCAAGAAATCAGAGAAGGGTCTGATGGAAAAGAAGTTAAAGACCTTGTTTGATAGTGAAACTGATTCAACTGAATCAGAAGAAGAACCTATAGGACTGTTCTCCTATGAAGAAGAGTTTATCAGAAGGGATATATATAAAGTGAAGAGCTCCACAACTTCATCAAATTATGGTGATTCATAAGAAGACATGGAGATCAACTTGATGGCAATATCTGATGACCCAGAAACAGAAGCACATGACTATAAAAATACACAGGTAATCAATGACAACTCTTCCTTCTCTAAGACTTATGTTTATGAGACTGAAGGTGAGCTAAACTCATGTGACTCAATGGTTGATTCACATGAGATTAACTCAGTGACTGAACTACAACATCTCACAGTAAAATTTGGTCGGGTAGCTTTAGTTAATAGTAAGAAGCTTGTTAAAGAACAAGCTGTAAGAAATTGCATCTCTAAAAAGTTTTGAGTATCATCATAAGATGGATACTCAGAAGATTGGTCTTCAAAGTTCTAAGTTGACAAAACTGACTAACATCATTGATTACCAAATAATATTAATTAAGAAAAAGGATGCAACCATTCAGGAGCTGGAATTAAAACTCATGAATGAGAGAAGCCTAGTACATCAATTTTCAAAACCCAAAATTGTGCCCGTAATAGACACCTTCTCAAGAACACCTAGAAGTGGTCTTGGGTTTGTTAAACCCAAAATAAAAAGGGGGAAAAGCCAAAAGGAACAAAGTGTCCAATTATTCCATAACCAGTGTTCCAGGCTAAGGCTCCAAGGAGAAATCTTGCAGCTATGAGACAAAATAAGTATTGTGCTTTCAGTCAAGATAAATCTGTTAAGTTTGCTGACTCCTGCCCAAAGGAATGTCGGCACAAAGATCCTTTTGTTCCTCCAAAAAGGAGGAACAATAGATATGAATGTTTGTGTTGTTGAAAGATTGGACACTTTGCTTTAGATTGCTGGTTTAATTACTCAGTGTCTCATATTCAGAAAATATCCAGTCAAGAAGTTTACTGGTGGTTTTAATAGATCCATAACTAACAAAAACCTAGGACCCAAAATAATTTGGGTTCCTAAGGAAAAGTAAATTCTTATTTTGCAGGAATATCCAAGTTCTATAGATAGACCAATCTGGCACTTAGATAGTGGATGTTCTAGACATATGACTGGAACAAAAGGAAATCTGAGGGAATACATCCCTCTAGAGTATGGACCAAAGGTGATCTTTGGAGGATCTGACAAAGGCATAACCAAAGGTTATGCATAACAGGTGTGGACTTGAAGCTAAAGTAGCAGACTATAGAAGATACAGTTACAACAAAGCAGAATATGCAAGATGAAATCAACATTGTTGAGGAAGTGCTTGCATAGGAAGAGCCAGGAGAAGCAACTCAGAAACTTGATCAAGAAGGTCCAGGAGAAGAAGTCACACTTCCTATAGCTGTCAAGCATCCAAGGGAACATCCAAGGGAATTGATCATAGGAGATGCTGCTTAGAGAGTGACCACAAAAAGCAGACATCACAATATTGTGATGTATTCAAGTTTTATGTCACAAACAAAACCAAAGAAGTTTAAAGAAGCTAATGTGTATCCATTTCTGATAGGAACAATGTAGGAAGAATAGAACCAGTTCAAGAGATGAAATGTTTGGATGCTAGTTCCCAAACCAGATGATTGCAACATCATAAGAAATAAATGGATATATAGAAAAAAAAAACTAGATTAGAATTGTGTATTAATAAGAAACAAACCTAGACTAGTTGCAAAGAGATATAGACAAGAAGAGGGAATATAATTTTATCAAACCTTTGCACCAGTGGCTAGGTTGGAAGCTGTAATACTCTTCCTAGCATATGCAGCCTACAATGGTTTCAAAGTTTACCAAATGGATGTTAAGTCAGCCTTCCTAAATGGCAACCTCAAAGAAAGAGTCTATGAAGAGTAACCATCAGGTTTTGTTGATTCAACTAAACCAACTCATGTTTATTTTCTTTCAAGGGCTCCTTATGGTTTAAAACAAGCCCCAAGGGATTGGTATGAGACTATGTCTGAGTTTCTTCTGGAGAATAAATTCTCAAGAGGGAAAATAGACAATACACTATTCCTAAGGGAAGTCAAAGGCAAGACCATCCTTGTACAAATATATGTAGATGACATTATATTTGATTCTACTGATGAGTCACTTTGCACTAAGTTTGCAAAATTAATGCAAAGTAAGTTTGAGATTAGTAGCATGGGTGAACTCAAGTTTTGCTTAGCTCTCCAAGTAAAAGAAACTATAGACGGACTTTTCATTAGTTAGTATAAGTTCACCAAGAAGTTAATCAAGAAGTATTTGCATGGAATCTGCCACTTCAATGAGAACTCCTATGGGATCCACTATGTCTTTAAATAAGAATTTTGCTGGCAAGCCAGTTAATATAACATTGTATAGGGGGATAGTTGGATCACCACTTTATCTAACAGCTAGTAGACCCGATATAATGTATGTCACTTGCATCTGTACCAGGTATCAAGCATGCCCTAAAGAATCTCATTATACAGCAGTCAAAAGGATATTGAGATATCTAAAGGGAACAACTAATCTTGGCCTTTGGTATCCAAGGAATAGTGATTTTGAACTGATTGTCTTTTTAGATGCAGATTATGCAAGATGCGAAGAAGTCAGGAAAAGCACATCAGGGTCATGTCAATTTCTTGGAAGAAGGCTGGTTTCATGGAGTAGAAAAAAGCAGATAAGTGTGGCAATATCAACAGCTGAATCTGAATACATTTCTGCTGGAAGTTGATGTGCTCAACTTCTTTGGATTCAGCATCAGCTACAGGACTATAAGTTACAGCTAAGAGAAACTCCCTTATTCTGTGATTCTATAAGTGTTATTTCTATTGCAAACAACCATGTGTCTCATAGTAGAACAAAGCATATAGAAATTAGATATCACTTCATTAGGGAGCATGTAGAAAATAAAGATATTAGCTTAGAATTTGTTCCAACAAATAAACAAATTGCTGACTTCTTTACCAAACCACTAAAAAAAGAGAAATTCAATTTCTTTAAATTTGAACTTGGGATGTTAAATCATGAGTAGCTAAAATAAGAATAATTAAAAAAAATATTAATTAAATAATAATCAACAATACAGCTTACTCTATTATATATAGACATCTCAAATATCAGGAAGTAACAGTTCTGAAAATAGAATTTTGACTAAGTAAAAATTATGTCTAGACACAATTTATGTATGTCGACACTATATATAATCTTGTGTCGAGACTCAGAAAAGTGTGTCGACACTGCATATCGAGATACATGTAGGTGTGTTGACTCAAGTTGACATATCTTGATAGTCAACAATTCCCTTGTGTCAACTCTAGGTATTTTCCAAAATTTAGAATAAGCCTATAT
This sequence comes from Platanthera zijinensis, assembly GCA_039513925.1. Lineage (NCBI taxonomy): Eukaryota > Viridiplantae > Streptophyta > Magnoliopsida > Asparagales > Orchidaceae > Platanthera > Platanthera zijinensis. Next base: position 110,928,020 of record CM077094.1, read on the forward strand.
GCAGCACGCTCTTTTGCCTTCTAGGAAGATTTGTCTATATAAAGGGAATTGAGTGTAAGAATCGACTACAACTTCTTGATCTCTTACTAAGTGTCGAGACCTCGAATTCCAATTAGTCAACATTTGTCACTCCTTCCGTTCGACGAAATCAAGAACGACGACAACAATGACTCCAAAGAACGATGAAAACATCAATGAAGGATACAAACTTGTGCGAAATGGATTCGCCTCCGCAGAAGAAGAGATTAGGAATGTCATTGTCCTAATCCAAGAAGTAGGCCTTGAATATCTACTGTCAGAACCTACAAGCATCTGGAAATGCGAGGTACTGGAATTCTTCACCAATGCAACATTAGATTCTAGTTCAATAAAGATTAAATCCACTATGAATCAGACAAAAGTTAAAATAACAAGCAAAAGACTGGCTAAGGTATTTCATATACCTCAAATAAATCAAGAGGATGCAGTATATTCAACCAAGACTGCTGTAGTACTGATATTGTGTGGATTGGACTTAGTCAAAAAGATAGGTAGTTCTTTGAATCAGAAGGGTATGAATACCCAAGGTAAATTTCTGTCAGAATTCGTTTGAAAGGTGCTGCTGTGTAAGACTAGTGCACATGACAGAATTTCTGCTCACATGTTCGAGCTTATGATAAGAATAATCTTCAAACTTAAGATTGACTGGAGTAGTTTAGTGTTTGACAATATTTCTGAGAGTATCAAGAAGCCCAACATAGGTAGGATACTAAGTCTGTATTTACTTAAAGCCATTTCTACAGACCTAAATCAATAATTGGGCACAAAGATAAATCATATGATAAAAATGGATATGAGTATTTTTTCTAGATTGGATATAGTTATATACAGAGAGCCTTTTGTATTGTAAAAGAATAAAGAGAAGAAGAAAAAGGTAGTGGCGGTGGAAGGCAAATCCTCAAGTGATTTTGAAATTCCAGGAAGTTCTTCTTCAGATCAGAGTGATGCTCCAGATACAAAAATTCTTCCAAAGACCTCACCTGAAACAAGGCATCAGGTGCAAGGGTAGATTGAACCAACAGTACACAAAATTGTCCACGCAAACCTTAATTAACCTATTATCTTAGAAAGTGAAACTGTCAATGATATTGTAAAGGATGTTCTCCATGAAATGAATATAGATGTGATAAACAATGTGAATGAGGAACAAGATGAGCACATGCCTGACATTGAGGCAGTAGTCTCTAAGGAGACTGTGGAAGAAATCCCACTAGGAGTGGAAGCTACCATCTAGGGGAGATAACTGCTCCTCCTGAGGTCCATGTTACTACTGTTGAAGATCAACAACAAGACACTACCTTAGAAGATCAAAATCTTGATCAAAATGATGCAAGAGTTGAGGGGGAGCAAGCAGTCAAGTCCCCTAGATCTGGAAGTGCAGAACAATAATAATTTGTTGCCATTGTCAGTTCATCTGAATCAGATGAAGAAGTATCCCAGATACAGCAAAGAAAGATAACTGAACTAAAAAGTAGAAGTCAGAGCTATAAGAAGGCAATATAGTCAAGAAAACCATCTCTTTCTCCTGCTGTGGATTTCAGTTCACTCTTAGTTTAGCTATAGATAATGTTAGATAAACACTGAACAGAACTTGAAAAATATGTGAATGAAATTAAAAAGGACATATAGTTACAGCTTGCCCAAGATATAAAGTCCATTAGATTTGAAGTAAATTTACTAAAACAAGACATGAAAAACTTCTTTGAAAAATGTGAAAATGATGTGGACTACCTTACAAAACAGCAAGAAGAGTAAAAGAAGACTTTAGTAGAAACTGCAGTATAACAAGGCTTTTTTCTAGAAAATCAGCAGAGAATGAATTAAAATCTCATAGAAATGCATGAAATATCACTAACAAAGCTTACTGAACAAACAAAAGCTTTGGAAGAAAAGATTACCTATACATCAGCTGCTACTGCAGCCAACCTCTCAATTGAATCAGCTTCTTTAAGTACAACCATAAAGGATTCAGAAAATGGTATTGCTGATTAGATTAAGAAATTTAAAACTTATTACACCACTGGGACTCAACATGTGGTTGATCAAGTCATATTTCAGAAGGATGATTTAAGAGATCACATTAAAAGAGAAGTCATAAAGGGGGAGAGGGTTATGATAAAATCCAGCTCTGATCATGTTAAGTGGACTTCCAATAAATCAGAGCTACTCTTGGCTACCCCCGCCCCCCCCCCCTCCCCTACTATGTGATGATGATCAGATAGCTAAGTCTGGCTGCCAACCAGCTCAGTTGGAAGGAATTCCTCTAGTTGCAGAACATATAATATATCCTCCACCACACTTTGAGGATATTCAAAGTATAGTCCAGGCCATGTATAGTCCTCCACCTAATGCTCAGAATGTTGTTTGTGAAGTGGTGGAGATGACTGATGCTGCCCTACTGAAGGAAAAAGAAGTCCAAATGTCTAAGAAAAGATTTAGAGAACAGGCAGAGGCTAGGCCTGATTTTGAGAAGTGGCGTCCAACCTCTAGAAATATTATACTCACTACTTGGCAAGAAATTAACACTAATAGATATGACAGGGGAAAGTGGTACACTGAGAAGGAATGGAGTAAGCATTCAAGCAATAAGATGTTATCAATAAGTTCAGAAAAGATCAGAAGGATGGGGTGATTCTAGGTACTGCTGTTGAATGAAGCAAATATTTTCCTAAGCCCTTCCATTACTTTGAAAGACAAATACTTAAGGCTGAACAACTTTCCAATATCATGAACAAAAAAGGCAAGAAGATAGCTGATGACAGTATGCGAGAAGTTAAAGCCAAAATTCAATAAGGAAAAGGCATTATCATTAAGGAGCCAGATCAATCTTAGATTATTTTTTATTGTTTAGGAATTAAGTAATTTCTGTTATGACATATTGTAATCGACTGGTTAAATTTATTAAATGAAATGAAAATGTTAACTAGCTTTCTATTTTTGTTTTCTTAATATAATCTGTGGCCATGCTAAATCTTTTACATCATATTTTGGTATTGTGGTGTATATCATTGAATTGGGGTTATGACTTCTCCAAATATGGGGAGATTGTTGGGTACATTGGGAATTGTATACCTGATTTGGAGAAGCCCCTTGTCAACTCAATGATATACATAAAGTTGTATTTGATGGATGTTAAGTTTACATGTGCAGGATTTAAAGTGAAGAAATTTATCTAAGCACAAATGTGTCGACACAGTTCAATTTTGTCGACACCTTTGTAGAAGTTGTATCGAGACAAGTTAGTTGTCTCAACACCTTGAAAACTAAATCAGCTTACTTGATAAAATAAAGAGGAGAATTATTTTGAGTAAAATTGTGTTGAGTCAAACCAACTATCTCGACACAATGCATGTTAAGTATAGTTGTCAACACAACAGACAGATTGTGTCGAGACAATCTCACTGTCTCGGCACAAGGCAGAATTAGAGATGTCGACATAGCAGACAGTTATGTTGAGATAATCTCACTGTCTCGACACAAGGTAGAATCAAAAGATGTTAACATAGTAGACAGTTGTGTCGAGACAATCTAACTATCTCGACACAAAGTAGTATTAAGATATGTTGACAAATATAACGGGTGTGTCAAGATAAGTCAACTATCTCGGCACTTTTAGCTTCTGATGAAAATTATTCCAAGTTAGAATGTGTCGAGACTGCTAAGATATCTCAACACATGTGTCGAGACATCTGGATCACCTTGACACTTATGTTTTACAATATTCTAAGTTGACACCAAACACGTCAAGACATGTCAGAACTGTCAAGTCTGTTGCGAAAAACTCATACTTCAATAGAAACAGGTCAAGGAATGATTTGATGTATGTTGCTGACGTCATTAAATAGAATCAAGCAATTTGCGAAGTTTAGAAATAGAAAGTGTTTCCTTCAAAGACAAATACGAGAGAATCTAATCAAAAAGAACAACTGACAGATCAAATCAAGCAATCAGAATTTCTCGTTCTAATTTCCTCCAAGTCCTAACCTTGTGAAATTTCTGAGAAAGAGGAAGAAGACGAAGGTCTTCAAGAAAGTCTTTAGATCCCTTTTACTAGGTAGATCTGAAGATCTAGTTGTATTTGATCAACATTATCTTCAAGGTATTCGCACTGATAAACATAAAGAATATTGTTGATTCAGAGGAGGAACTTTTCAGTCTACAAATCTATCAAGAAGAAATCCAATTGAAACTGATTTGAAGAATCTGTGTAAACAGATATATCAGAATACAGGTTTTCTATTTTTTGTGTCTTATTTTATAACTTTATATTGTATGATCTCCTAGGTATCTGAGTGCGTAGGAGATTTTTTTCTCTGAGATTGTAAGCCTAAATTATAAAGGTTGAGGTAGGGTTCTGGAGGGACCTGAGGTAGGTGGTTTGTGTAAATCACTGAGTTATAGGCCTATTCAATAAAGGTGGAGGTAGGGTTGTTGAGAAGGCCTGAGGTAGGGTTCTTGAGAGGGCCTGAGGTGGGGTTCTTGGGAGGGCCTGAGGTAGGAGATAAAGGGAATCTCTGAGGTAGTACTGTTGGAATGTGTGTATGTTTCTTGACAGAAACTAAGCCTGAAGGATCTTTGGATCCGAGTTGAAAAGGAGGAGCTATAACCTTATCTAGCACATTGCTAGTGAGGAAGAAGGGGGAAAGTGGATGTACCCTAGATACGGGAACCATTATAAATTATATGTGTGATGTGTGCTGTGGACTGTTCTTTACTTATGTTGTGTGTGTTATAAACTATGATAGTATTATTGCTATTCGATAAGGGAAAAAGAATTGCAAAGGAATTTTAAAAGGTCACCTATTCACCCCCCCCACCCCTTTAGGTGACTATCTACCCATAGGATTTACTTTCACTTAGTCCCGCTGTGTGAGACAAGATTCCTAGCAATCGAAATAGCACCAGTAGAATCACAATAAAGAGGAATTCTACTTATTTGGAGATTATAATCTTGGAGCTGATGTTGGATCCACAGTAACTAAGCACAGTAACTACCTGCTGAAATGTACTCTGACTCTGCAGTTGATATTATAACCCTTGTTTGATCTTGCTGTTCTAAGACACTATTCTTCCTCCCAAAAACTGACAGGTGCCTGAAGTGTTTTTCATGTCCTCTTTACATCTTGTAAAATTTTCATCTGAATAGCCTGTTAGTTCAAAATCCTTATTTATATGATACCATAGACCAAGATCTGGGGTGCTCTTAAGATACCTCAAGATTCTCTTTGCAGTAGAGTAATGAGATTTTTTAGGGCAGGCCTGATACCTATCACAGACACATATAGCATACTTGATGTTAGGCCTACTAGCAGTAAGATATAGAAGAAAGCTAATTATCCCTTTATACAATATCTTATCAATAGGTTTCCCTCACTACCAAAAAAGTGAGTATTGGCTACACTTTTTTTGACCAGGGACTAAAAATCGTGGCTAATACACTAATATTAGCCACGATTGAAAAACCCTGGTTAATAGTAATTTTATAGCAAGGGTTATAAATAGTGTGGCTAATACATATGTATTAGCCATGAAAAGTAATATTCATGGCAAAAAAGAGATTATTGACCTAAATTTTTGTCACACTTTTTCATTTCCCGCTCGATCCCGCGCTTACTCTCTCACATCTCTTTGATATCTTTCTCCCTCCCATCCCGAAAACATTTCCTCCCTCCCATCCCATCAGACATTTCCTCCCTCCCTGTCCCGAAACCCTTTCGACTTCCGGTACTAGATAACCAACACACGAGCTCAAAATCCCGCCTTATCGGCCCTCTTCACCGAGTTTGTCCCTATCTACAGCAGTTGGCCAACTGAAGATTCCCCCAGCTGCAAGTTTGCCGACCATTCTACTTCTCTTGTGATGGCGCCGACCTGTCCATGTTTAAAGATATTCGCCATCGCAGTCATGATAATAAAGATCTCCACTGCTACCACCTACTATATATTCGCGGTTGCATTGCCGCCACGACCGCGATCCTTAAGATTCCCACCACAACGATATTTTTCATTAAGAGTTCCACCGCTATGATCTTTTTCGTGAAGACCTCCATGCACGACCATGTGCAGCCGTATAAGCTCGAGAATGGTCATATCTAAAGGAGATTTCAAATTTGGGTTTACTGTTAATGTTTATTGATTTCTATTTAATGATTAATTTCATGTTTATTGATTAAGATGGCGTCGTCCCGCATAATTTTGGGGAAGCCTGCCACAACCTAAAACATCGCTACAACCTCCGCTCGCGGCCACGCACGGTCGCTTAGCTTTTGGATGGAATTTATAAATGCTACTTAAATTAATATTTTAGCAATTTTAGTTTTAATAGTTTTTAGAATTCATTAAATGTTTTAATTATAAGTTAAATGCTGATTATTAATTTTTTAATTAATGTAAACCTTTTAAAGGCTATGAAGAGAATTTGAAAAGTAGGTTTATTTTGAGAAAAAAATTATCCAGTAAAAGATTCCCCTAGGGTTTGGGCGACTAGGAGCCGCAACCCCCCTTGTGTGAATAGGTCGCCGCCAGCTCCTTTGGACGCCTTCTGCTCGCCCGACGATGAAAACCACGCTGCTGCCATTCTCTCGCAGTGTGATTCCGGTGGGCTCGTGCATCCTAACTCCCGTTCCAGTGTGATTTCGGCGGATCTCGTGGAGAGAGATTTTCCACTGCATCATTGAGTGAACTTGGGTAACGAATCTCTCCACTTTTTGTGTGATTTCTCTTCCTCTCATTTTCGAGTTCTTTTGCATCATATTTCAGTGGTTGAGGCAGGTGTTGGCTACGAATCTTTGAAGTATAGACAGATAATAGATCATCATTCAAGTGATTTTATTTTAGTAAAAAACACAGAGTACCATACTTTCTAGAAGTATGTGTAAAGATATGCATGACATGCATTTATGTAGAGACTTAAATTTCAAAAATGATATACACAAGATGAAGAGAGTTTCCAGCTACTACAAAAAACAACAATTCTATTAGTCCCGGAGATGCTAGATACTCAAAGTGATGTACACCGTAATAAGCTATTTGCATAGAATATGAATTTGGTATATATAAGATATTATTGATATTAAGATCTACTAAACTTAAATTTATTCATCATTCATTATTAAATTTGAGATGACTTGCTCACTATTAACTTGAATGTTCACTCAATATTCTTCATGATACATGTACTTCAGTAACATGTAAATTTGAAGCTCACAACTAGTGAGTTAATCGTCAACATGTTCATTCATATGATACATGTCAAAAAAAATGTTCAATTATCAAAATAAATGAACACATGATTCTAATATGAATGTGCTCATTTTGATAAAAATGAGCATACTTCAATTGTAGAGTGGATAATGAAATACAATAGCGCATAATTGAAGAGCATGACAATGTTCCTTTACATTAATCATACTTCCATGTAGATCTTTATGTATGATGATAGTGTTTTGTTCATGATCACTGGAACAAAATTGAATTCTAAATGATTGTTTTTTTATGTGAACATATATTCAGTTTACATAGTTTTTTAATTTAAAAGCATTTGCTTGCTTTTATAGATATGCATGAGGTCTTTGACTGCTTCAATTTGTGGCCCATCTGGCCCTACAGCTCCAAATTTTGTGAGAGATGAGAAGCTTTCAAGTGGCTACCTAATCAGAACATGTGAGGGTAGTGGTTCCATGATCCATATTGTCGATCATCTTGATTTGGATGTAAGTTTCTTCATTTGCATCCCCTTTTTACCCATTTTGTTTGTAAATTTTTTTGGGAAATTTACTCTAAAAAACTTTTTTTAACTCAGGCTTGGAGTGTGTCTGAGGTTCTTAGGCCTTTGTATGAATTACTAAAAATCCTGGCTCAAAAGATGACCATTGCTGTAATTTGTTTTTCCCATTTCTCTTCAAACGTCTTCGATTTTGAAGGATTTAATTAATAAAAAAAAATTCATTTTACGTGTTACAGGCTCTACAACATATTAAACGGATTGCCCAAGAAGTCAATGGTGATATTTGTTATGAGGAGGGACGTCAGCCTGCTATTTTGAGGACCTTTAGCCAGAGACTGAGCAGGTGGTTAACCTTCTTTTATTTTTTCAGCTGTCAACTTTTGTTTTTTTTAGTGTCAATCACATTTAATGAATTGCAGGGGATTAAATAAGGCTACAAATGGGTTTCCTGATGATAAGTGGTCTTTAATGGGAAGTGATGGGGTTGAGGATGTGACAATAACTCTAAACTTATCTTCTAATAAGCTTATTGGCCCTAATTCAAGTTCTGCCATGTTTTCTAATCTCGGGATCGGTATCTTATGTGCAAAAACATCCATACTACTTTAAGTTTAAATTTGTTTAATAGTTGTATACCTTGAAATCCTACTTTGGGTGTATTGTTTGTGTAATTGGCAAAAATATGTGGTTCCTTAAATTTTGCACCTTTTTGAATTAGAAATGGGGTTTTGGCATGATCTTGGTCCCTCGTCTTTCGAACTTCTAGTGAGGGGCATAAAAAAGAAGACTGAACACCGATTTTCATATTTTTGCATTCATAAATTGAGGTTATGAGTTGTTATATGATTTATTGTAGAACGTGCCTCCTTCATTGCTAGTTCAATTTCTAAGGGATCATCATTTGGAGTGGGATGACTTTGGTGTTGATTCTTATTCTGCTGTTTCACTGATAGTCAGTCCCTTTGCAGTTCCTGGTATGAGGGTTGGTAATGGCTTCCTGGGAAGCCATGTTAATATTCCTCTAACTCATACAGTGGAGAATGAGGAGGTAATTTTTGTTATCCAGATTCTTCTCTTTGTATTGTTATAGATGATGCTCTGTACAAATTTGATTTTTGCAGGTCCTGGAAATTGTGAGGCTGGAGGGGCACAGATTAAACCAGGATGATTTTCTGGCTAGGGATTTGCATCTATTATAGGTTGTATTCTTGAATATACATGTCGGCAATTCTATTTTATTGCATTTTCTTAAATCTCATTTCATTTTTTGTTGTCAGCTTATTAGTGGTATCAACGAGAATGCGGTCGGGGCTTGTGCACAGCTTTTATTATGCTATATGAGTTTTATGAGTCTTCATAAAAACCTCGATGCACATCTGCTGATGTTTTGCAAGATGTTTTTTATTGAGTTTTTTTTATGAGTTTTGTGAGTCTTCACAAAATCCTATCATTTTGATGAGTTTTGTGAGTATTTTATTATTCCTCAGTTGCAACTTTTTTTGATGTCGCTCTCGTAAGATGTTATGCTTTTTATCAAGGTCACCTCCAAGTACAGCATTTTACCAAAAATTATGGCATTAATGATAGTGTTTCCTGCTGAAATTTTTTACTTTCAAAACTTCTGCAATTATTATCTATGCCCATTGTTTGTGATACATTGTAAATATGAAAAGCAAGTTTCTTTGTCTGATGTAGGTTTTTAGCTATAGTCCTGTTTATATTTTGTATAAGAAAATTGGCTTAAATGTATATTGTTGGATAATATTTAATTAAAGTAGCTTTCTTTGTGAGCTTGTGTATGCCCTCCCATGTTTAAAAGCACCAAAATCTCTCCTCCAAGGTTGGAACTTTTATATACATCACAAGTACACTCATCTTAGCATTTTAAGTTATTTATTTTACTAGAAATAAACAATGTAACAATTTGCAACTGTATTACAGTATTTTGAATGTGTTTTTTTTAAAAAAACATAAATTAGTATTTTCCACGACTTGTAACTTTGGCAAATAGTTTTTATAAAAAATGATGAGTTCACTTTTAGCCAGGGTTTCATACCGTGGCTAATAGTTGGCTTATTTTTTACGGCATTTTTGCCCATGGCTAATACTATTGGCTACGACCAATTCGTGGCTTAAAAGTTTTAGCCACGCTGACTTTAACCTATACAGTTTTCCCATGGCTAGACCGTGGATAAAACTTTTTAACCACGGTTTTGGACTTTTTGCTAGGGAAATTTGCCCTAGACAAAAGTCTGTTTTCTAGTAGTGCCTAGTTCATCTTTGCCTATAAGCATACTTGACCCCATAGAAGTTTTTATGGTGGAGGCACTATCCATACCATATTTTTTAATCAACTCCCTAGTGAACTTTTATTGGGATATGGATAAGCCATCATCAGTTTATCTAACTTGGAGTCCTAAGATGAACTTGAGCTCACCCATACTGCTTATCTCAAACTTCCCTTGCATAAGTTTTGCAAACTTTCTACAAAAGTTGTCATCAGGTTATCCAAAGATAATGTCATCAACATATATTTGGACTAGGATGATCTTGCCCTTAGATTCCCTTAAGAATATGGTCTCGTCTATTTTTGCCCATGAGAATTTGTTCTCAATGATGAAACTAGACAAAGTCTCATATCATGATCTCGGGGCTTGCTTCAACCAATATAGAGCTTTTCTAAGTCTATAAACAAAATCAGGAGAGTTAGAGTCAACAAAACCTGGAGGTTATTCTACATAGACTTCCTCTTTTAAGTCACCATTTAGGAAGTATGACTTCACATCCATTTGGTAGACTTTGAATCCTTGGTAGGCAGCAAATGTAAGAAAGAGTCTTATTTCTTCCAATCTAGCTACTGGGGAAAAGGTTTGATCAAAGTCAATACCTTCTTCTTATCTGTATCATTTAGCCACCAGTCTTGCCTTATTCTTAACTATAATATCATTTTCATCAAGTTTGTTCCTGTAGATCCACTTGACTCTAATGACATTATGTCCTTATGGTATGAGAACTAGCTTCTAGACCTTAAATCTCTTGAACTGGTTCAATTTCTCTTGTATAGCTCCAATCCAGAATTGGTCTATGTTGGCCTCTTCAAATTTTTTTAGGCTCTACTTGTGACAGAAAACTTGAGTAGAGTGTTGTGTTGATACTCTTACTTCTGGTATGGACTCTTTGGCTTGCCTAACCAATTATTTAGTGTGCTAGATGATCCCTTAGATTCCTGATAGTTGGAGGCAATCTAACTTCAGCTTGTTTTTCTTCACTCTCTTCAGCTAGTTGTTCTTCATCCTTAACTTGTGGGTCTTATGCTTCCTCTTGATAGCACTCATCTTTACCCTTATCTTGGACTGCTAGATCATCTTCCTTGATGGTAATCTTGTAAATCAAATGTTCTGTACCTGAAGTGCTAGTAGAAGAACTAGGCAACTCATTGTTATCATATTTGATTCATCAAAGACAACATGAACTGCCTCTTCTATAACTTGACTTTTCAAGTTATAGATTCTATATGCCCTACGGTGGTTGATGTCCCCACAAAGATCCCTTCATAGAATTTTGAAGCAAACTTAGTTACATAGGACTTTCTATTATTCATCACATATCACTTGCTGCAAAAGATCCTGAAATAGTTTAAAGTTTAATTTTCTGCCTTTCAAGATCTCATAAGAGTCTTCTTATGGCTCTTTGTGATAGAAGCCCTATTAAGGACATGATATGTAGTATTTGGCTGCCTCAGCCTAGAAGTATTCTGGGAGAGATGTGTCACTTAACAATGTCCTACCAGCCCTCTAGGAGAGTTCTATTTTTCCTCTCAGCAATCCCATTTTACTGGGGTGTTCTAGGAGAGCAGAATTCTTGGTGAATCCCTTGCTCTTCATAAAACCTTGTCATGCATTCAGACTGAAATTCAGTTCCATGATCACTACTGATTTTGACCACAGTACTGTTAAGTACATTCTAAATTTGCTTGACAAATGTCTTGAAGACATCAGAGGTTTCAGATTTTTTCCTAAGAAAGACAACCCAAGCAAATCTGGAAAAGTCATCAACAACCACAAGGGTGTAGATTTTCCTACCTAGACTTTGAACTGGCATAGCACTAAACAAGTCTATATGTAGGAGGTATAGGTACCTCACTGAGTCTTTGACCCCAATGCTCTTGAAGGAGGTCTTGGTCATTTTTCCCTTCTAGCAAGAAGAGCAGATACCCTCCTTAGTGCATTTGAACTTGGGACCATTCCAAAATAGCTCATCACTAAAGAGCTTGCCTATGGTCTTGTAGTTCAAATGAGCCAGCCTCTTGTTCCATTGAACACAATATGATAGCCTTTCTCATTTGCAACTAAGGCATATAGGAGAGTCCTTGCTTTCACATAAAAAATTAAGACAATAGGCATTTCCTCTCCTAGTGTCTGTCAAGATGACCCCTTGGTCACTTGACCTCCTAATTTGGCACTCATCCTTAAGGAATGAAATGTCATAGCCAAGATCACAGAGTTGGCTTATGCTTATGAGGTTGTGTTGCAAACCTTCCACATAAGCTACCTGTGTGATAGTGATTATGTCATTTGTTATCTTACCATACCCTTTAGTCACTCCCCTATCTAAACCACCAAAGATGACTTTGGGTCCATTCTTTATTGGTTTTTAGTCCTTTAGAATGCTCCTTGTTCATGTCATGTTCCTGGAACATCCACTGTCCATGTACTATATAGGGGTATGGTCTCTTGGACTAACCTGCAAGACTTAAATCAGTTACCCTTAGGACCCCAATTCTTATTAGGTCCGTAGGTGCAAGATAGTCTGATAATAAACTTGCCTACCTGTAGTTCTTCTGATAGGTAAGCTCTCTCTTAATCTTGGCACATATGGATTGTGCTAGCAATCAATAGTATAATGGCCCACCTTGCCACAGCACCAGCACTCACGGATATTGTACCTTCTTTTTAGAGCTGGTCTAGTAGTTGTGCTGATAGTAATTCTCAATCCAAAAGGTATAGCAATAATCTTATTCTTATATCTTCCAGCGACTATTTTACTTAGGGTATGTCTGATAGTAGAAGTACTTGGAATATATTGAGCCCTACCAGCAGTAGTCTTCTTTCTAGAAAATATACTCTTGATGGCCTCAGATATTCCCAAGTCTGGCTTGCTGACAGACTTTCCCTGGTTTGATTTTGGGTAGGGAGATCCTGAGAAATGGCAGTTACGTTGTTCTTGAGTGTAGGGGTTGGTGCACCAAACACAAATGGTCCATGATGGGCAATTTGGATTTCCTCATGGGTTGTCTTGAAGGCGCATACACCCTTGCTATATTTACCACCATAGTGTGGAACATCTTTATTCTCACAAGTAGATCTACCAATCTTCCAGTGACCATAATTTCTATCTTGGTAATGCCTGTTAGAAGGTAACAGAACTCTCTTGAAGGGAATAAGTGGCTTGGAGGATAGTGGTTGTACAAGAGCTTTGCCCTTTCCTTTGGGATTGGCAATTCTTGTGTTTCCCTTGAAGCCCAACCCCTTCTTACTTTTTTGGGACGTAAAGGATTCTATCAAGGGCAGCACTGAACTTAGCTTTGAATAACTAGCCACTATCATCTTCTCCCTCTCCAGCAGCTCTTCTAGGTCCCTTATTCAGATTTCCTGGTACTCTTATATGCATATCTGAATGAAGGAAATAGTTTCTAGTTCTCTAATTTCCTTCATCTTCAGATCCAAGCAGTTAAGCTGAGTCTATATGCTGGGAAGCAGCAAGCTGAAGAGAAGAAATCTCCTTAGCCTACTTCTTAGCCAGCAACTTGCTTTTCCATAAAAGCACGCAAAAGGAAACCATATTTGTCAATTAAAGAATTAACATCTTCCTCAGATTCAAAGTCTCATTCATCTCTTAATGAATGAGCTTCAAAATCTGGGCTAGTCTCATAGCCTGACTCAGAAGAAGACTTAGATAGAGAATGTACCCTTTGATGACCAGACTGATCCTAGCTAGATTCTTCATCAGTCATTTTCATCAGCCCATAGTAGTAGCTATCTTCATCTTCTTCTTCATCCACCTCTGAATCATTATCTGATTGTGATACAGAGGCCCTGATTCTAATTCTGGTAGCAGGATACTCTTACTCTTCTTCTAGCATAGCAGTAATTAGCCTAATATAGGATTCATCTTCTTCCTCTTCTTCTGACTCTGATGAGGAAGAGTCGGACCAGCTCTTCATTTTCATAGCAATGAAGGATTTCTCCTTCTTGCTTTTGTGTTGGTGAGCCTTCTTCTCCCCAGCTTCTTTTCTTTTAATAGGGAAGTCGGCTATTACATGTCCTGACTTGCTGTAATAGTAGCAAACAATCTTAGATGAAAGATGTTTATTTAGTTTAGAACCATACATGTCATCCTTAGGGGATTTCTTCCTATGGTGAGAGGAGGAGAAAGGCATGCTCTTCTAATGCTTCTTTTTAATCAACTTCTGGAACTATCTAGAGAAGACAGCAAAGTCCTCATTAGACATGTTATAGTCTGATGTGCTTGTCTCTGATCATTCTAAAGTCAGACTCAGTATCTCTCCTTAGTGGGGAAGGAGTCTTTCCCCTACTCCTTATTGCTTCAGCTTTGAGTGCCACAGACTTCTCTAGGGACTGGGACTTGTTGTTGGTCTCCTCTTCTTACTTGTCAGAGAGTTATATCTCATATGATAGTAGCTTTCCAAATAGGGTTTGAGGTGGAGTATCACCCAGCTTTGCCACCTCTCTAATAACACATATATTTGTGTCTTAGTCTCTAATGAGAGATCTTAGGAAATTGTCATTGAGCTCATAATGACTGAAGACACACCCATAGGTCTTCAGCTCATTCACAATCCTAAAAAACTTTTATTGTAGGTGGATATGTTGTCTCTGTTGGATCCCTAGTTGGATTTGGGCTAGGTTCACTAATTTAGGATGAGTCTGACCCACCTTGTATAGCCAAGGTCAAGTCTAGTAGCCCTAGAGTGTGGGCTAAGTCATTAAGTTCAACCTTCTTAAACCAGCCAGCAAGGACCTCAGAAGACTCAGACTTAGAAGATTTCAAAGAACAGTTTGATCCGTTCGAAGGTCTTCGAACTCAGCTCAACGATCGTCGATCTCAGATCGACAAACTCAGAGTTATTTATCTGAGCTGAGCTCGATGATATTTGAGCTCAGGTCGACGATCAGTTTTCATCAGACAGAATCTCAGCTTCGACAAACTCAGAGTGCAGTTTTGGTAAGCCATTCTCAGTACGCAATTCGCAGAGCTCAGGTCGACAAATTGGAAATCTTAGGTCGATGATCTTGGATCTCAAGTCGACGAATTCTGTTCAATGATCGACGATATCTGTCCAGTTCTAGAATGAGAAGTTTTCTTCCTTCTGTTCCTTTATTTCTATATTAATAGTAGTATTATTCTTGAGTAATTATTTCTTATATTCCTCTGAATATAGCCATTATTGGAAGCATTAATTATGGTATTCATCAGGAAATTTACTTGCTTATTTTATTAAGTAATAGTTTGGGAAACTCATTTATGATATATTCCAGCCGTTTGTATTCTCCAGATTAGCCAGCAATTAAGGCAATATTTCAAATTTCAAAGGAGAAATTATTAACTGAGAATATAAAAAAAAAATTTCTTTTAGAAAATAATAGAGAAGGAACCACCAGAACTTACAGAAAAAATATACAGCACTGAGATAGACTAATCTTTCAAAACACACACTCTCTCTCTCTCATAGTGTAAAAAATTCTCTATGTTTCACCTTGTCAAGTCTGAAGACAGAAGAAGAACAATCATCACAATCAAGATTCTTCTTCAAGCTTCACTTCTAGGGACATTTAGGACAACAAAGATCTATTCTGTCAAAAAAGGTTCCAAGACTGCTTTCAAACAAGGCTGAAGACCTATACCCTGAAGCAAAGATCCAGTCTTCCTAAACCATCAACTTCTCAGGGGGAGCTTTGTCAACATCAAAGATCCACTAGTCTCCTCTATTGATTAGAGAAAGAGAAGACACCATCACCTCCTCTCACCTCTTGTAAAAGGGTTTTAACTCCCTTCAAAAGATAGCTCTTGGTTGTCAAGTCTCCTGATCAAAAGACTTGGGTTGGTTTTTGGGAACCTGATCAAAAGCCTAAAGGGTTGCAATATCTCCCTATAAATATATATTGTGGTGGCAGACACTTGATCAAAACCTTCTAGTGTATTCCTACCAGGGTGGTAGAAGAGTGAATGTACCCAAGTTTATGGGAACCACTATAAAATCTTCTTGTGTTGTCTGGTTGCTCATTTTCTGTTTTTGTTCTTGCTGTCGCTATGATAGTTAGAATAGCTTAGCTTGTTTTTCCCTCTATTGTTATAATTGGTATCACTTATTTTAACTCTGATATATAAATGTTATAAAACAGCAAAATTTTTTAAATACTCTTTTCACCCCCCCCCCCCTCTAGAGTAAGTTAGATCTAACCCCTCCTTTCAATTGGTATCAAAGGGATGTTCTCTTAGTTGAACAAGGTAACACTTGAACCAACAGATCCTTCTTAGATCTAAATATCTCTAGCTTATTTCTTATAGCATGGCACATAACAAGGATTATGTAAGAACAAGACCTCCAGTGTACAACTTAAATAAGTTTGCCATCTGGAAGGCAAAAATCAAACTTTATATGAACTCTATTGATGAGGACATTTTTAATTCCATTTTGACAGGACCTCCTGCTCCAGTGACTGCATCCACCTCAACATCAAGCACACATACTGTTTCACCACCTGAGTAGACAGATGCTCAGAAAAAGGCCAAG
The DNA here is from genome assembly GCA_039513925.1 of Platanthera zijinensis. Taxonomy (NCBI): domain Eukaryota; kingdom Viridiplantae; phylum Streptophyta; class Magnoliopsida; order Asparagales; family Orchidaceae; genus Platanthera; species Platanthera zijinensis. The sequence continues at coordinate 110,944,600 of CM077094.1, forward strand.
ATTGTTGATGCAAAGACCATGAATATTCTGGATAAGACTATGTTTGATGACATCTTCCAGAAGGTGGCTGAATGCACATCAGCCAAGGCTATTTGGGATTCTCTTAACCAGATGGTAGCTGGTTCTGCTAATGAGATAAAGGATAGGAGATCCAACCTCATCTCTCAGTATGAGAACTTCAAGAAGGATGAGTCTTAGACTATTGGTGATATGTATAACAGATTAAGCTCAATAATCAATGAGCTGAAGACATTTGATAAGGACATCACACTTATAGAAGTGAATGACAAAATCTTCATGTACTTCCCTAGCTCATGGGATTCTAAAATATGGCATATCAAGTAAGCCAGAAGCCTTAATGAGATTTCCACTGAATCTCTATTGGTAAAGCTCAAATCTTATGAGCAATTGATTAAGTCAAGAGAAGCTACAGAACAGAAGACTCCTTGGGAGAAAGGAGCAAAATATAGCATTCAAAGCTAATGAAGATTCAGAAGCCCCAACTATCAATGAAGAATTCCTAAGTCTTTTAGCCAAGAGATTTTACAAAATGGGCAAGAGGGACTTTAGAAGAAAGTCATCAAGGCAAGATGACAAAACCAGGTATGAAAAAAAACCAACTAAAGAAGTAGTTTATTTTGGCTGTATGAAGCCTGGACACTTCATTTCAGTGTCCAGATTCTCAAAAGAAAGGTAAAAGAAGAGAAAAGGAGACCAGGAAATAGCATTATAATAAGCCCTCCTCCAGCAAGCATAAAAGGAAGGAGAAAGGTTTCATTGCTGAAACCTGGAATGACACTGAAGAAGAATCTTCATCTTCCAGCTCTAATGAAGATGAAGAGGAAGCAAAGGCCAAGGAAATACGCTTGATGTCTATTGATGCATTAAGCACCCATTCTGAAGCTAACCAATCAAACATTGAAGAACCTCTATCTAAAGAGGATCAAGTATTATCTTATTTTGATTTTGATTCAGAAGAATTTAAAATTGAATTTAAATATTTATGTCTTGATTTAAATAACTCTGAAAAAGAAATTAAACAACTTAGAGAGAAAGTAAGTGAATAAGAAAACCTACTGTCAGAAAAAAATAAATTAAAGGATGAAATCACCTTAGCTAATGAACAAATCATTAAATTAAGGAATTAATTATTTGAGACTAGGCAACTTAAAGAATCCCTGAATAGGAGAAGCATCAAGTTGATGAACATCACAAGCACAGTGAATGCCAAACTTAATGGTAAGCTGGGCTTAGGTGCTTCATCAAGCTAACCCCCACTTATTAAGAAAAACATTTTATCCACCCCCATAAAATTTGTTTTTGAAAAGGGTAAAGGGAAAATAGAAGATAATCATGTTAAACAAATAGTATTAAAACAAAAGAATAAGAAAAGAAGAAAGAGTAAGAAAAATAATAACCAGAACAATGTTCAGCAGATTTCGTCAAACTCAGATCGATGAAATGTGTCCAGTTCGTCGAGCTCAAGTCGATGAACTCCGAACGCAAACTTCTACTATAACTATTCTCTGAACTACGATCGACAAAACTAGTATAGTTCGTCGACTAGAGATCGACGAAATTGGGGCCCAGAAAATGATTACCTTGATTCTCTGAGTGGAGTTCGACGAACTCATCCCCATTCGTCGACCTCAGATCGACGAACGTACCAGAATTTGTCGACCCCAGTTTATAATAACAAAAACTTTAATTCCAACAAGATTTTTTATCAACCTAGACAGAACATTAATCCATTTAACCAATGGATAATTCCACCAAGAAAATACCATCCTTTAGGTTACAAAAGTCAACCTGAATATTCATATATTATCAGCTTTAGTTATATAAATCAACAAGGACCCAAGGTAACCTTGGTCAAGAATATCTAACCTTTTTTTGTGCATGTGAAAGACTATCCTACCACAAAGGAACAGTGGTATCTTGATAGTGGTTGTTAAAAATATATGACTGGCAGGAAGGACAATCTATCCAACTACAAGTCCAAGCTAGATCCCATAGTTGTTTTTTGTGACTCCAACTGTGGCCAGACTAAAGGCTATGTAGATGTAAAGATTGGAGTGGTCACATTCAAGAAAGTAGCTTATGTAAGTGGATTAAAGCATAACTTTATTTCAATTAGTTAACTCTGTGATGAAGGGTTTCAGGTATCATTTGATAAATCCTCTTGCATTATTTCTTTTGCTGACAATACAACTGTTTTAACTGGCTCTAGAGTAGGAAATATCTATATAGTTAATTTCAAATCAGCTAAAACAAAAAATTGTTTTTTAACCGAACCAGTAACTACAATGAACTTTAGCATAGGATATTAGGATATCTTAACTTAAAAAACATTATTAGGTTATCTAAAGACAACCTTGTTAGAGGATGGCCTTCTTACCCCTATAAGAAGGAAATCCTTTGTAGGGCTTATCAGTTAGGCAAGTAAACTAAAAATAGTTTCAAGTCACTTAACAAGAGTGATTCATCTAGGATTTTGTATTTGCTCCACATGGATCTTTTTGGACCCATTATTATACAAAGCCTAGGAGGGAAGTCTTATACCTTAGTGATTGTTGATGACTTCTCAAGGTTAACTTGGGTGTTCTTCTTGAGAAACAAGTTAGATAACTTTAAGGTTCTTATAGATTTTCTCAAGAGCATATAAATTTTGTACTCCACTCCAGTTGCATTGATCAGAAGTGATCATGCTACTGAGTTTGAGTCTCTTCTTATGCAAGAGTTCTGTGAGAAGGAAGGTATCAGGCATTGTTTCTCTACTCCTAGAACTCCTCAACAAAATGGGGTATCTGAAAGGAAAAATAGAACACTCATTGAAGATGCAGGCATATTAATTATAGATGCTCACCTGCCCCTATGCTTCTGGGCAGAGGCTGTGAGCACAACAAACTATGTCCTGAACAGGAGTTTGATACACAAATTTAAGGGCAAGACACCCTATGAACTACTCAAAGGGAAGAAACCTAAAGTAGACTATTTTAGAGTATTTGGTTATGTCTATTACATCCATAACAATAACAAGAAATACATTAGAAAGTTTGAAGCCAAAGCTAAAGTTGGAATTTTTCTCGGATATTCCCAAGTAAGCAAGACTTATAGTGTATATAATAAATCAACCATGAAAATGGAAGAGTCTATTCACATTTATTTTGATTAGACTAACATGTTTTACAAGGAGAAGATAACTTCTACTAGTGAAACCTTGTAGGTACCTAACATGTGTGAGAAGCTAGATGAGTTGACGCTCACCAATGAGGATGGTACACATCCTTCTCCACATATTATTGAAGAAAGTGATGATGAAGATACTGAATTTAATGGGGATACAACAACAGATAATTTAATTCCACAAGAGGAATTAACTCCCCAAGCTGTTGCTGAACCAACTCCACCAACTGATTATGTCATACTTAGAGATCAACCTATATCTCAAGTAATATGAGACATATCAGTAGGTGTGCAGACAAGGCATCAACTTCACCAGGATATGATACATGCCTGCTTCATATCTCAAGTTGAACCACAATCCATCAAAGATGCAGAGCAAGATCCACACTGAATCATTGCTATACAAGAGGAGCTCAACAAATTTGAGAGATGTAGAGTTTGGGACTTAGTTCCAAGACCCAAAGACTACCCATTCACTAGAACTAAGTGGGTATTCAGAAACAAACTTGATGTCTAGGGCACCATCATAAGGAATAAGGCAAGGCTAGTTGCTCAAGGCTATAGGCAAGAGGAAGGCATAGACTATGATCAGACATTTGCCCTTGTTCCAAGGCTTGAGGCTATAAGAATCTTCCTTGCATATGCTGCCTTCAAAAAGTTCAAAGTCTATCAAATGGATGTCAAGAGTGCATTTCTAAATGGAGAACTCAAAGCGGAAGTTTATGTGGAGCAACCACCAGGTTTTATCTCTCCAACTAATCCCTCTTATGTTTTTAGATTGCATAAAGCTCTCTATGGTCTAAAGCAAGCTCCAAGAGCTTGGTATGAGACCTTAGCTAGCTTCTTGTTAGAGCATAAATTTTCTAGTGGCATGGTAGATGGGACTCTTATTATTAAGCAAGATAAAGATAAAATCTTGTTAGTACAAATTTATGTAGATAATATTATATTTGGCTCAACTGATCCCAAACTATGCAAAAGGTTTTCTGCCCTTATGCATTCAAAGTTTGAGATGAGTAGTATGGGTGAACTTTCATACTTCCTTGGTCTCCAAGTGAAGCAATTGCCTGATTGCATCTTCATATTAAAATCCAAGTATGCTAAGGAGCTAATCAAAAGGTTTGGGATGTCAGATGCCTCAGCAAAGAAAACACCCATGGCTACCAATGTTGTGGTTGACTCTGATGAACATGGAAAGCCTATTGATCAGAAATTATATAGGGGCATTGTTGGGTCCCTATTGTATCTCACAGTAAGTAGGCCAAACATAATGTTTGCTACATGCCTTTGTTCTAGGTTCCAAGTGAACCATAAAGAATCTCATCTTATTTTCCTTAAAAGAATTTTAAGATATATGAAGGGTTGCCCAAATCTAGGACTCTGGTATCCAATTGAGTCAGAATTTGAGTTGATTGGATACTCAGATGCTAACTTTGCTGGATGTAGAGTGGATAGGAAGAGCATATCAAGAACATGCCAGTTCCTTGGTGCTAGACTTGTCTCTTGGTTTTGCAAAAAGCAAACATCTGTGCTATATCAACAGCAGAAGCTGAGTACATAGCAGCTGGCAGTTGTTGTTCACAGATGTCATGGATTCAAAACCAACTTCTAGACTATGGATACAACTTAAATAATTAAAACTTACTCTGTGATAATATAAGTGCAATTTTTATTGCTTAGAATCTAGTTCATCAAAGTAAAACTAAGCATATAGAGATAAGGCATCATTTCATTAAAGAGTGTGTGGACAAAAAGAAAATTAATCTTGTCTATATCTATACATATTTGTAAAGAGTAGACATCTTCACCAAACCCTTGGATGAAAGAAACCATATGTTCTTCCTAAATCAGCTTGGTATGATTAATGGGGAAGCTTTAATTTAACATTTTGTCTGTGGTCAAAGAATTTGCCACAGTTCGTCAACCTAAGATCGACGAACTGAGAAAAGTTATTGAGAAAATTCGTCGACCTGAGATCGATGAACTCTCTGTGTGACTAATTTTTATCGACAGGAGATCGACAATCTGGCTTCAGAAATTGTTCGTCGACCTGAGAACGACGAAAAGTTTTCCCTTCTTCAGACTGAGATCGACAAACTCTTTTGTCGATAAAATATTTCGTCGACCTCAGATCGAAGAATTTTTCTTTTTCGCAGGACGGAGTTTGTCATTTCATATTCTGAAAAACCTTATATCTAGGTTTTCTTCAAGCTCCATCCCACTCTTTCAGTTCCCTTGCACTTGATCTCTCTGTTTCTTTGTTGTCGGTGATCATGGCGATTCTAGCAAGCGCTCTTGCAGCTATGAAATTCGACATGGGTTTCAACATAGATTTTGAATCATTCTAACACTCGGACCAGATCTTCCTTGACACCCTAAAATTGCTTGAAGATTTACAGTTGAAGAATCTGATGACGACCAGGATGAAGATTGCGGCGACAGAAATCAGAGAATGGGTCTTCACTCTATCGACTCCAGATGTTGATACATTGATTGGGACAATATCGGGTAATTCCGTTTCACTTACCCCTGATGTTCTAACTAAAATTTTTGGTTTATTGAATGGAGAAGAGGAATTAGAAATCGACACTGCTGAATTTGATGAGGTGTTGATTCGAATGGGTTATTCTGGAGACACCCCTAACAAACTGCTAAAGAAACATCTATCTGCAGACTATAAGTTTCTGGTAGATGTTGTAGGAAAAGTACTGCTGGGCAAGCACACTACCCATGATTATATTACTAGACAACAGTTTCTAGTGTTGTGTGTAGTGGTGAACAAGAAGGCCGTGAATTGGGCCAAAATCATGTTTGAGTTGATTAAGAAGAAAAACACCAAGAAAGAAGTGTGTTTTGGAAGATTTCTGGGAATCTTCCTTTAGGCCAAGGCTGCTGAATCACTGGTCTCCCCAACCATATTCATTAATGCCTCCAAGAGGCTTACCTGCGCCTTATTTCGCAGGTGGGAGAAGAATATCTCTAAGCCATCCAAGGCTTCCTCATCCAGACCTTCTGAGGGTACAAGGGCTGCTCCAGCCACTCCCCACCCTGCTGATGATGTTTCCATTCCCCCTCCACCTCCTCTTATTCAAACTCCCTCAACAACCTTCCAGCATCCTTCCATATCTCATGAACATCAACCAACACCTCCTGCTTCCCCAATCCATATTTCTTCACCAGTTCATACTAAAGTCCATTCTCCTTCACCATATCAATCCCCTGAACATCAACAATAACCAATTCAATCTCCAGTGCATGATATTACACCAGAACATGTTACTCCTCATCTGTCTCCCCTTCCTCCACATCTTACTGATATCCCCCTTCACAACATCTCTTCCTTACCATCATTTGACCAGATGTCATCCCCCTCCCATACTCCATCACCTCAAGATGATCCAATTAAAGATTATTCACTGTCTCATCGATCATCATCCACCCTCAATCCATCTATATCCACTCAAACCTCTCTTGAGTTCATGATCATAGATTCTCCCTTCATTGTCTCAATCCTGGACCACATCACCCCAGTCATCAAACAACTAATAACAGAGGCTATTTAACCTCTTGCTACCTCTATTTCTTCTCTTGCTGCCCAACTTTCTACCTCCTCTGTCCCTCCTTCTTCATTTAGGAGCCTGGTTCCAGTACTTACTGAAACAAGGCAGGGGGAGATGCTCAATGAAGAAGCGGCTCCAACAGCAGCAAAAATAGCAGCAACAGCAGTAGCAGCAGAACCAACAGCAACAACAACAACAGTAGTAGTAGATTTTGTTGATACTAATATACCAGATGCAGATGCAGTTGAATCCTTGGTTATTCTTTCTGAAGACTTTTCCATTTCTCCAGAAGTTGAACTGAAGTCAGTTCTAGATTCTTTTGACCTCTTATATATAAACCTTTTTTATATGTTTTTCCCAAGTATTGCACAGATATTATTTTCTATACAACTCCAGTTAGTACAGAAACTCTTCAGTCCATTCAGGCAAGTTTTGCCACTAACATGGTTGTTGAACCTGTAGGCCTAACCTATGTAATGGATGATAGTCCTATACCCAGTCTAGATGATTTAATTGTACAGGATGTTGCACTAGAGATTGAACATATGCAAAAAGATCCCGAACTAAATGATTTTCTTCTGACTGATAAATACTTAGAAGATTCTCAGTTGATTATAGAGATTATTGTTCCTCTTGCAGTTGTTCTACCTCCAGCCCCTCCTCAAGCAGATAAATATATTTCAAAGCAAACATTAGAAGAAATAGATGATTTATATGATAATCCTCCTAGATTATTTGATGATGATGAGGATTCAGAAGATCATTCTGATTCTGATACTTCCAATAGATCCAAATCAAAGAAGAGGAAAGCTCCAGGAAAGGCTGTTCCCAAGCTCAATCTAGATAATGATGTTCCATATTATATTCTGCACAACATTCCTCTTACTCTAACAACTCCTCATTGTATGAGACTGTCTAGGAACAAGGCTAAAGCACAGAAGAAGAAGAGGTCTGGATCTTCTCTAGTGAATAAATTCAGGAAAGATCCACTTCCTCCTCCTCCTCCTGTAGGAGCTTCAGAAAATCTTGCAAGCTCTACTTCCAGTGCTTCTCGACCTCCTAAGCTAGCTCATTATTAGTATTTAAGAAAATCTTCTAAACTAGCTCCTTCTTACTCAAGACAATCTTCCAGACTAGCTCAAAGACAATCTTCCATTCCTGCTGGAAAATACAGTGAATGCAGACCACCAAATTCCTATTATGCTAAAAAATCTATAAAGAATGATCCTTCAACAAATTATCAGCATCAGTCTATTATTTTCAAAAAACCTCAAAATACTGCTCAGGATGTTTCAGCTGATCCAAGATATCAACCAAAGCTTGATCCAAATTTCAGGATGGCTAGATTCCATGAACTGATAGGCTTGTCTTAGATAAACAAGGAAAAGATAGAAGGAACTGATCCATCACAGTTTACCACTATGTCATCTTACAGACAGAAAGAGCTTGAAAAGTTTGAGGTAAACAAAGAATTATTTGATCCAAATACTTATATGCAGGTTCACCCAGAAGCTGTTGTGCCTAGAGCTTTTACTATAAATCTTCTGGGAGCTCAAGACCTGAAGATGTCTAAGCAAGAAGCAGAAGATCCCCTCAGAACAATAGTGTTCACTAAATCTTCTTCTGCTCCTCCTCCACACAGGCTCTAAAACTATTTTTATTCTCTGTGGATATTCTTTCTATCTGCTGAATTGTTTTTCATTCTATCATATATTTTCTTTCATGTTGTATGTTTGTATTTTCTTTTCTTATGCATTGTACTTAGTGACCTCACCCAAATAGGGGGAGATTGTTGGATCCCTAGTTAGATTTGGGCTAGGTTCACTAATTTAGGCTGAGTCTTACCCACCTTATATAGCCAGGGTTAAGTCTAGTAGTCCTAGAGCTTAGGTTAAGTCATTAAGTTCAACCTTCTTGAACCAGCCAGCAGAGGAGCTCAGAAGACTCAGACTTAGAAGATTTTAGAGAACAGTTTGATCAGTTCGAAGTTCTTCGAACTCAGCTCGATGATCGTCGATCTCAGATCAAAGAACTCAGAGTTATTTCTCTGAGATGAGCTCGACGATATTCGAGCTCAGGTCGACGATCAGTTTTCTTTAGATAGAATCTCAGCTCGACGAACACAAAGTGTAGTTTTGGTAAGCCTTTCTTAATACACAGTTCGCAGAGCTCAGGTCGAAGAACTAGAATTCTTAGGTCGATGATCTTGGATCCCAGGTCGACGAATTTTGTTCAGTGATCAACGATATCTGTCCAGTTCCAGAATGAGATGTTTTCTTCCTTCTGTTCCTTTATTTCTATATTAATAGCAGTATTATTCCTGAGTAATTAATGGTTATATTCCTCTGAATATAGACGTTATTGGCAACATTAATTATGGTATTCATTAGGATATTTACTTGCTTATTTTATTAAGGGACAGTTTGGGAAACTCATTTATGATATATTCAAGTCGTTTGTATTCTCCAGATTAGCCAGCAATTAAGGCAGTATTTCAAATTTCAAAGGAGAAATTATTGACTGAGAATATGAAAAAAGAGATTTTTGTATTTTAGATAATAACAGAGAAGGAACAACCAGAACTTACAGAAAAAATATACAGCACTGAGATAGACTAATCTTTCAGAACACTCTCTCTCACACAGTGCAGAAAATTCTCTGTGTTTCACCTTATCAAGTCTGAAGACATAAGAAGAACAATCATCATAATCAAGTGTCTTCTTCAAGCTTTTCTTCCAGGAACATTTAGGACAACAAAGATTATTCAGTCAAAAAGGTTCCAGGACTGCTTTCAGACAAGGCTGAAGACCTATACCCTGAAGCAAAGCTCCAGTCTTCTTGAACCATCAACATCTCAGGGGGAGCTTTGTCAACATCAAAGATCCACAAGTCTTCTCTATTGATTAGAGAAAGAGAAGACATCATCACCTCCTCTCATCTCTTGTAAAAGGGTTTTAACTCCCTTCAAAAGTTAGCTCTTGGTTATCAAGTATCCTGATCAAAAGACTTGGGTTGGTTTTTGTGCACCTGATCAAAAGCCTAAAGGGTTGCAATATCTCCCTGTAAATAGATATTGTGGTGGCAGAAACTTGGTCAAAATCGTCTAGTGGATTCCTACCAAGGTAGTAGAAGAGTGGATGTACCCAAGTTTAGGGGAACCACTATAAAATCTTCTTGTGTTTTCTAGTTGCTCATTTTCTGTTTTTGTTCTTGCTATGGCTGTGATAGTTAGAATAGCTTAGCTTGCTTTTCCCTCTATTATTATAATTGGTATCACTTATTTTAACTCTGATATATATAAGTTTAAAACAGCCGAAAATTTTAAATACTTTATTCACCCCCCCCCCCTCTAGAGTAAGTAAGATGTAACCTCTCCTTTCAGTCTCCATTAGATTTTCTGAAAGCCTAATTCTCCTAGTTGAGTATGGACTTTCAATCATCTCTTACTTCCTCTGTACCCTCCATGTATATCACTATTGTGTCCCACATTTCCTTTACGGTTGTGTTGTGGCTCTGATTTTGAAGGGTAGAATCATCAATAGCTCCGATAATGATATTTTGAGCCCTCTTTTCCATGGTGGCAAGGAGGACTTCATCCTTCGTGATCTCTGCATAAGTCTTAGGTGTCTGATCATTTGCATTCAGAACTGACATTTTAATGGGGATGAAAGGTCCCTCCTTTATAGTGATAAAAATCCTAAGGTCAGCTGCTTCCATGAACACCCTAACCCTCTCCTTCTAGATGCCAAATCCTTCCTTCCTACAGATTGGAAGTTTCATGTCACCCAGATCTTGATAGTTAACTTCAGAACACATAAGGACAAAATTATAGCTAACCTTGGAGATCTGCTCAGACTGTTTAGCCTTTCTTGAGCAACCTGGCTCTGATACCACTTGAAATTCTTTGTTTTCAAGGTCAGCTAAACACCTAGAGGAGGGGGGTGAATAGGTTTTGGTCTTTCCTTAAATCTTTTAGACCTTTACCCGATTGTGTTGTACTTAGTTATTAGGTTATTTTAGCTTTCAAGATTAATCACAGACAACACAGTTCTTTTATAGTGGTTCCCTAGATTATGGGTACGTCCACTGTCCCTCTCTGCCTTTCTAACAGTGTGTTAGACAAGGTTGTTCTCCAATACTCGGCTCCCTAAGAGCTTACAACTCAATCCTGCAGGACCACTTAGTCTCTTCCAAGACCTACTAATCAGGCACAAGGCACTATAACTTAGTGATTAGACAACCACCTACCTCAGTTCATCGACCCTACAACTCAAGCTGAGAGGACTACCCTACACTCAGATCCAAAATTGATCCTACACTCAGATCAACAAATGATCCTACCTCAGCCTTTATAACATAGGCTTATAACTCATATTCTCACAGGAATCCTACACTGAGATCCAAGACTAGATCCTACAAAAAATAGAAATGTTTTGAACCAGTTAGACACCAGAGAACTTTCACTGTGTCTGTCTTCCTGGGTTTAGCAGATTTCAACCCTATCTTCTTTACAGCAATAAGTTGAAAAGATCTTCTGTACTGGGCTACTTGTACTGGAAGTAACATAGAATCAAGATTCTGATCTGTTGTTGAACACAATGGATATGAAATTTTTGTATCTTCCTCAAACAGCTAGCAGGACTAGTAGACTCTAAAGGCTTTTCTTCTCTTCTCAATCAAAAATCGATTATGAACTTGCTGTCGCAGATGAGAACCACAACAGTTATCTATTTTTGCTTTTAGGTCAACTGATCTGAACTTATGCTTCAGGCATGATGTTAATGGAAAGGAAGAAGACGAAGTTTCGCCTCTATGCGTAATCAAAAAACCGTAAAATCTTTTCCTTTCAGCCAATCTTATCCTGTTATAGTTGTTGGGTACAATGGAAACTATGTACCAGATTTAGAGAAGCCTCCCCTTACTCAATGATATAAATCAATTTGTATTTGATGGGATGTTTGAGTTTCAGTGTGCAGATTTAAGAAATGCAGGAAAATTTCTAAGTACAAGTGTCGACACTTGTAAGGAATTGTGTCGACACCTGAAGCAGGAGCTGTGTCGACACCCAAGAGTTATGTCAAAACAAAAAAGAAGGCATGTTTAGACACCCAGGAATTATGTCAACACCTAAAGAAGGCTTGTTTCGGCACACAGGACTTGTGTCGACACACACTCAACGCCATCTATCTTCGACAGCTATACTGAGTCTGAAAGGCTTGTGTCGACAAACAGGACTTGTGTCTACACACACTCAACGCCGTTTATCAACAATAGCTATACTGAGTCTGAAGGGCTTGTGTCAACACACAAGACTTATGTCGACACATACTCAATGACGTCTGGACATACACTCAACGCCATTTGTCATAAACAGCTATGTCGAGACCAGGAGCAGTTGTGTCGACACACATGACTTGTGTCGACACATACTCAACGATGCCTGGACATACACTCAACACCATCTGTCTGCAATAGCTATGTCGAGAACAGGAGTGGTTGTGTCGACACACAGGACTTGTGTCGACACATACAACAAAAGCTGTGTCGAGAAGCAGAAAAATGACTATGTCGATACATTGAGTGCTGTGTCGACAAGACTTGTGTCAACACTTAGTCTATTTATGTCGACACATGTGAAGTAATTTGCTGAGTGTTTCCTGCTGAGATATAAAGACAATGCAGAATCAGTTGTCACGGTTGGAGACTTGACAGCTATCATAAACAACAAGTCTAACACCTTAGTTAGAACTGTCAGAAGGTTTTACAAACCGGATCAGCCGGTAATCATTGAGAAACTCTATATAAAGGACAGATCCATGACAACCAAGCAATAAATAAATTACGGGGGAACAAACCAACACAGAACCAGAGAGATAATTCAACAACAAGAAAGGGGGAACCCTTAAGAAGGCAGATCCTGAACGGTCTGCAAGAAAGATTCAGATCTAATTCTGAATCTAAGAAGGGAGCTGTCTGAAGATCAACTTCTACACCAAGTCAAGATTAACCTCATTTTGTTAAACAAAGAGGCTTTGAAAAAGCTAAGTCAGGTTGGATCTAAAGTTTACAGTTTATTCAAGAACTGATAAAGAAGCTCACATCAATTGAGAGTTCTATCTGGGTGAAATTTCTATTTAATTAAATATTGTGTTTCTTGGAAGATCTTTTATAGATCTGAGTTATAAGCCTGTGTTTATAAAGGCTGAGGTAGGGATGAGATCCTGAGGTGTAGGACTTATGAAAGTCTGAGTTGTAAGCCTGGTGATAAAGGTTGAGGTAGGGCTGTTTCTTGAGGTAGGGTTCTTGGGAAGAATCTGAGGTAGGACTTGTATAAGTCTGAGCTGTAGGAACCTATCAGGTTTTGAGTTATAAGATCTGTGGATCTGAATTAGTGGAAGTGTAAAACCCCCCTCCCGGAACACAGAACACGGCACGAGAGGGGTCTTATGCCCAAAACAGTCGCCTTGCTGTAACACTAACACTCGGGTCAGCCTATACCACAAGACGCCAATCCTGCCGGCTTCAACCAATATCAACATATAAATGCCAACCCAACCATACAATAAAAGAAGTCAACCCACACCAAGCATAAGTCCATAAATATAGCAAAAGAGAAGCTAAACAAGCTTCTACATAATCAGAGTATGAAAATAGAATTGTCCCGAAGGGCTACAATAAAATCTCTCTCACTCACATCTGTAACCGACGGTAGCAACAGTACCATCCCCTAAGGCCCTGTCATCCTGGCCTGGCTGTCCAGCTGCATAGCCTGCTGCTTCACCTGCGGGGTTTCCTCCTAAAAAGGAAGACGTAGCAACCGTTAGTCATAAAGACTAAGTGGCTTCACATCCGCTCCCCCGACGACTCCTCGGCACCGGGCGGAGAAAGGAACAGGTATAATATATATAAAACAGTAGTACAAGCAGGTGAATTAAGTATACAAATCATAGGTAGCAATAAAAATAGTGTACAAATGAACAAGCTCTTATTCTACAATTCCACCATCTACAGCAGCAAGAGAGTATAATGTTATAATAGTAAGTAACTCAACTTATATGAATGCTCATACAAGCATATAAGTTGAGGGTCATTCAAAAATAAGTAACTCATCGTATAGGAGTGCCCATACAAACTTATACGATGAGGGTCTTGTGTATGCAATGAAGTGCAATGCTATGTATGCAATACAATGACACACCAATGATCAAGCACATACAATCGCTATGTCGACACAGACTTATAGTTCCCACTATTCAAGTAGGTAGTTAACCTCTCAGGCATCAACCGTCGTGGACAAACAGTGACAGTAGAGCGGGAATCTCCACTACTAGGCTAGTCTCCACACTACCTGGCTTAGGCCTCCATACGTCTCAACGCTAAGAACACAAAAGGGGAGCTCATATACGTACTACGGCTCAGCGGGTTCTCTTGGGTAAATGTGCACCAAGATCTTAGCCCCGAACTGGCCTATGTGTGACACGGAAGGAGCCTCGGAAATGAACACGAGGACCAAGCCCAACCGTTCACTTGGCACGGAAGGAGCCTCGGGACGTGAACACCGAGGACCAAGCCCAACCATCAAAGGTCTAGCTATCAACTCCGATCGGTGTGACGATTGGCGAGCCCGTAGACCTGCCACACTATCCTTAACCCGGGATTACGACACCACGTGTTGACTCACACCACATGCAATTCCACAATATCGTGGCATGGAAGGAACCTCAGGATGTGAACACCGAGGACCAAGCCCAACCATCCATCAAATACGGGAGGAGTTTCGGGACGTGAACACCGAGGGCCAAGCCCAACCGTCCAACTTTACTCATCTCAATCACATTCCATAGCGACGGTCAACACCGTACTTGTTACTTCCACAATATTACCCGTAGGGAGACGACACTCTAAGCATTGGATTACTAATTCTATTTTTATCCATTCAACATACATCATGGCCATAGTTAAAACATTTATAAATCTATCAATTTATAACTACCCATTTATGTCAGGCCCTTTCCTTCAATTAGACTTGTCCACAACTCATTATACGAATTCAGATCTATAACCTCAACTTATCATATTACTATGATGACCATGTCAAAAGAGTTCACCCAAGCCTCGAGTTGGATCGCCACATTAAATTCCACTGAATCGAATTCCACATTAAACAGCGCAGAATTTAGGTACAGCCTTAATCCGGGCAGCAACTCCGACCAAGTATTCCTGAGGCTACAGAAATCCGACGAGTGCGTGTAACCACTCGTTGGAAAGATAATTTCAAGGGCTACAACTTTCGTGTTTAGTCGAAAGCCCATATTTGAACGCATCATACCAGAAATTCACTCTAAGCCTACTGTGTACAGGATTTTTCCCCAATCGCAGCAGATTCCAACTGACTTTCCCGTGCTTACAGGTATCGCCTGGAAACGTGCAACCACTCGTTGGAAAGAACGGAATCCGTTCATATTCCTCCTTGCACCAATCTCCCGAAAACTCCTCCAGAAAATCGTCCACCCTTATTCACCCTCACAAAGCCATATTTCTCCATGAATCACTCTCTCATCTTCACTTTGAAGAATGAAGAGGTTGGAGGGGACTAAGCCTAGAAAACGACCTAGGCATGGATTTTCCCTAAGAAATCTCCTCCTCACCATCAAGACTCTAAGGAGTCGATATCTCTCTTAGAATATTAACTACAGATCTAGCACCAAGGGAGAGGGGAGGAAGCTCACCTTGTTTCCAGCGGTACCACCATTTCTGGCCATGGATCTAGTCATTCTTTTTTGCGGCATCTCTTGCTTGGTGTAGTTGTTCTTCACGGCAAAGGAAGGAGAGAGAGAGAGAGAGAAGGCCGCCTACAGGAGCTCTGACTGCTTTCCGCGGCTCTGTCGGATTCGCGAGGTCCACGATGACGGCAAGAACGATCGGCAAGGATGGCTAGGGTTCGGCTTTATCTCCTCTTATAAACCGATGTATTAGGTTAAATCCTTCCGCCACGTGTCAACGCCCCATTGGACCGCTCCTAATGGGTCATATTGAAGTGACTCGGTCCAAGGAATCATCATCAGCACGAATCCTGAAGTCCGGTTCGGTCCGCCTGTACAAGCTGGCGAATCTGCCTGGGCAAAGAAAACGAACAAGTCAAATTCGATGGGAATCAACCGTCATTCTCGACGATCGGCAAGAATCGTCGGGCATTCTCGACGAATTCGTCGGGTATCAATAATGATACCCGGAGAATTTCACTTAGCCCACTTATCGGAAATTTCTGGCGTTGAGTGCGTTGAGTATTAGTCAGGGATACTCGATGATCGGTGGGTATCACCGGGCATTCTCGACGATCGGCGAGAATCGCCGGGCATTCTCGACGAATTCGTCGGGTATCAACAATGATACTCGGCGAATTCCCCTTAGCCTAATTCTCAATCAGCAGTTCTGAATCCGGCGGGTATCGACCATCGATACCCGTCGAATCGACGAGTATCATTCCCGATACCCGTCGATCGGCGAGTATCATTCCCGATACCCGTCGATCGGCGAGTATCATTCCCGATACCCGTCGATCGGCGAGTATCAACCCCCATTCTCGTCGATTTTCCCTTAGGCCATTTCCTTTCGATCTGTTTGATATCACTCAACCCTACACTCTATTCAACGCACTTTACACCTTTTGCCAGTGCGTCCCGAGCCCGAGTCAAGTCTCTTGACTCAAAACTCGTGCGAGGGGCCTAGCGCGAATTGGGACGTTACAAATCCTATAAACAAAATAAATGATTTCGTCCCAGAAATCAGGCTAGGGCTATGGAGATGCAAGTAAAAAATATTATGCGCTATAAAATGTTACATTGGGAGAACAGCTCCGGGTAGCGCTTTTGCATCAAGTCCACCGGCTCCCAAGTAAATTCTTCCTTCCCATGATTAGACCATAGCACTTTTACCAGAGGCACACTTTTGCAGCGCAAGGTTCTTATCTCATTATCAACGATTCGTACCGGCTCCAATCGCACAGATCTGTCAGACGCCACCTTACCATCAGTTGTGGGGATGTATTGTTCAGGCCGCAACAGCGCCTTCCGAAACGACGATACATGGAACACATCGTGGAGATTTTCTAGCTCGGGCGGTAGCTCCAGCCGATATGCCAAAGGGCCAATCCTTTCCACTATGACATAGGGTCCAACATACAGTGGGCTGAGCTTCTTCACTCCCCGCACCCGTGGCACTCCATGCATCGGCCGGATTTCCAGGAACACTTTTTCACCCACTTGAAACTCCACCATACGGTGCTTTGCGTTATAATACTTCGCCTGCCGACTTTGAGCATCCAATATTCGATCCCTTAACAGCCTAACCACCGCATCAGTATCGTCAATATACTCAATTCCCAATGCCTTCGGGTCTTCGTCTTGCACCAAAGACAAGGCGGTTCTACACCTTCTTCCATAAAGGGCTTCATGGGGTGCCATGCCAATGCTAGCTTGATGACTATTTTTGTAGGAGAATTCCACTAAGGGCAAGAGTCTTTCCCATGGCTCTCCCCTATCTATCACACACAACCTCAACAGATCCTCCAATGTTCGGATGGTCCGCTCAGACTGCCCGTCCGTCTGTGGATGAAATGCGGTGATGAAGGTAAGGCGCGAGCCCAAATACGCTTGTACCGCCTTCCACTCCTTGGAGGTAAAATGACCATCACGGTCTGAAACTATCGTCTTAGGTACGCTGTGATACCGGACATCCTTCTTCATTCCTGGCCAACAAATCGTCTTCCGTAAGCCGGCGTACATCTTTGAAATCCCGGGTGCACGGAATATTGAGAGCAATGTACTTCTCTCATGATATCCTCCCGGATTCTGCCACCTTCGGGAATGTAGAGTAGGTCGCGAAAGTAAATGAGTCTGTCCTTTAGTGTGTACTCGTCGGTAGTCCCATCTTCGATTAACTTTATTGTCGGGGACAAAGCCACATCCAATCCTTGTTCCACTCAGATCCGGTCCCGGATATCACAAACTATGCTCATGCTGGACAAGTACTCTGTATATGCCGAAGAAGCCTTAAATATTAAGGTAATGTCCATCTCCTCGATCATCCGTGCCAACTCCATGCTCATCAACCGAGACTCTGGGCTCGAGTCGGGTACTTTCCTACTCAACGCATCGGCTACCGAGTTTGCTTTTCTTGGGTGGTAGTTCAAGGTGAACTCATAGTCGCATAGAAACTCTAACCACCGCCGTTGTCTTAAGTTCAATTCCTTCTAGGTATGGACGTACTCCAAGTTTTTATGATCCGAGAAGATTTCGCAGTGGACGCCGTATAGATAATGCCTCTATACCTTCAAGGCAAACACCACTACTCCTAGCTCCAAATCATGCATCGGGTAATTGATTTCATGCTTCTTCAATTATCTTGAAGCATAAGCAATTACGTGCCCGTGCTACATCAACACCGTTCCCATCCCCTGATAAGACACGTCCGTGTAAACTTGGAATCCTTCCTTCCTAGACGGAAGGACAAGGATGGGGGTGGAGGTAAGTCTATCCTTCAATTCCTGGAATGCCACTTCACATTGGAGTGTCCACTCAAATGGCACACCTTTCTTTGTCAAAGAAGTAAGCGGGAGGGAAATCTTTGAGAATCCTTTTACGAACTTGAGGTAGTATCCGGCAAGTCCAAGAAAACTCCTCACATCGGCCGCCGACCTCAAGGGTGACCACTCCTTCACGGCACGCACCTTAGCCAGATCGACAGCTAGTCCAACCCCACTGATTACATGACCCAAGAAAGCCACTTCCCTAAGCCAGAATTCACACTTGCTAAACTTGGCGAACATGGCGTGCTCATTTAACTTTTCCAGAACTAAGGCCAAATGCTCGGCATGTTCTTCCTCCGTCTTCGAGTAGACTAAGATGTCGTCAATGAACACAATGACAAAGACATCCAGATAGGGCTCAAACACTTTATTCATTAAGCTCATAAAAGCTGATGGGGCATTTGTGAGCCCAAATGACATCACTGTGAACTCATATAAGCCGTACCTTGAGCTGAAAGCCGTTTTCTGAATATCATCCTCTTGTATTCTCAATTGGTAATACCCCAAGCGCAAATCTAGCTTGGAGAACCAATGTTCTCCCACAAGTTGGTCGAAAAACTCATCGATCCGAGGTAACGGATAGGTGTTCCGTACTGTCAGTCGGTTGAGTTTCCGATAGTCTATACATAAACGCAGGGTTCCATCTTTCTTCTTAACGAATAGAACAGGGGCTCCCCAAGGTGATTAGATGGGGCGAAAAAACCCTGATTCTACCAACTCCTGCAGTTGAACTCTAAACTCCGCGAGTTCTTTTGGGGCAATCCGATAAGGGTTCCTGGAGACAGGCTTAGCTCCAGATACAAACTTAATCTTAAAATCCACTTCTCTATGCAGGGGGTAACCCTGACAATTTCTCAGGAAATACCTCAGGGAAATCCCGTGCTACCCGCACATCCTTCACATCTACTTTCATCTCCTTTAGTTCGAAACATATCATGTAGACTTCATCCCCTCTCATATGAGCTTTCAAGGTCTGGATTGAGTATAACAATATTCGTGGTGCGAAATTTATACCTTGGAAGACTACATCAGTATCCCCATGTCTCAAATAGATGTGCTTCTCCGCACAGTCGATTCTTGCATGGTGCCAATCCAGCCATGCCATGCCCAGAATGAGGTCGAATTCTGGTATTCTAAAAATTGTGGCGGGGGTATCGAAGGTCTTTCCCCCAATGGTTATCTCCAACTCACACTTCGCGGTTGTCGTCATCTCAGATCCGTCTGGGAGGCGTACTCTTCAAGCAATACCAGTGAAATATTGCACTCCGTGTATGTCCTTGATGAAGTCTTCGGACACGAAAGAATGTGAGGCACCAGTGTCAAATAACGTATAAGCCGGTTTCCCGCCGACCATCACGGTGCCTAAGTGTCATTTAATAATACTGATGGCCGCGGAACAGAGACCTACTGTGGTTGGTTCGAAATGGTCAGATTCCGCGGGCCGGATAGAAGATTGAGTTTTCTAACGAAGGGAGGCAAGTGCACCTATCGCAAGTAGTACTCGGTATTCGGGAAAATACCGAGGTCGTATTATACTCGGGGACGCGTTGATTATATCTACTCTTCCAGGAACACTATTATCTTACTAACAGTAAGGTGGGATTTTTTAGTTTAACTAAAACGGAAAGAAAGAAAGCGGAATTTTGCTAAATTAGTTCGATGACGGGTTAACGCTCGGCATCGAATCGGATTAAGACTAAAATAATTCTTAACAATTATTAAACTTTGTTTTTAAATTAATAAAAAGCACTTGGCCGTGGAGGTTCCGAAAATATGAGCGCACTTATCTCTAGGAATATTGCTCACCTAAACATTAAGACTATTCGACCGATCGTTAGACCGACGAAGGATTCCTCTTAATGCCTGCTTTACGCTAAGAACCCCGCTATTGGGTGGGGAACCCAATCCGGCAGAACTACGCTTCTCCTCTTTCGAGGGGGCATACGCAGTTCTCTTTACCCAAGGGGGATCGGTCCATACGTGCAGCCTCTCGGCGTCGCGTATGGATAACGGAAATAGAGCCCACACATCGATTATGTGGTCCTATGCGTCGTTAACCCGGGGTAAACCTTAAGTCCTTAAATTAAATTAAAAATAAAGTTTTTTTAATTATTTCAAATCATTTTTTATGTCCCAATGCTCTTCGATGCCGAAGGCTAAAAGAGATTAGCCACTCATCGGTATGGGGACGGCTTTATGTTTTTAGGTGAAGCGTGAGTGTTAAATTAAGTACTGAACAATTATAAGAGAAAACACGAAAAATAGGACAATTAGATAAATTTAAGGCTAATTGATGCAGGCACTCACGCACACTTCAAAACCATAAAGAAAATTAAATAAAGCAAGCCCTACTCAAATGAGTAGGGGGAAATAAATGCACACATGCACACACTCTTCTTAATTGAAGAAAGCGATAAATAAAGCGGTAAAATTATCTCCTACACGCACGCACTCTACATAATTGAGAAAGCGATAAAATTGCAAGTCCCGGCTCAAATGAGTGGGCGGGAGTAAATTTATCTCATACACGCACGCACTCTACTTGAAATTAAGGCACACACACACATTCTACAGAAATGAAAACACACGCACCCACACAAAGTTTTCCTACTCAAGTGAGTAGGAAGAAAATGAAAGCAATAAAAAGACAAGTCCCACTCAAACGAGTGGGCGGGAAATGAAAGCAAAGCGCCATTTAACTCTTAACGAGTAGGCGGAAATAAATGCATACGCACACACGCACTCTACAGAAATGAAATAAAGCAGTAAAACCTAACTCATACACGCACACACGCCTGCAGAAATAAGAAAAAAACAAAGTGCTCAGAAAATTTAAACGACTGCATTTCTACCGCTAGAATGCGGTAGAAATGCATAAAAAGTGAAAATAAAAATTAATCGGAGCGAAATTTTTTTGCAAATAAACGCAAAATGGAAGTGCTCGAAAAATTAATACAACTGCATTTCTACCGCTAGAATGCGGTAGAAATGCATTAAAAGATGAAATAAGAATTAACCGGACTAAAAGTTTTGAAATTAAAAAGCTAAAACAAAGTGAGCGAAAAATTATAACGACTATATTTTCATTCTTATATTTTTATAAAAACTCCTAAAAAGTGAAAATAAAACAAAAAGGACAAAAAGTTTTACAATCCTAAAGAGCCTAAGTTAAAGGAAAATGAAAATAACACTTTTAGATGAGTTTTTATAAAGCCTTATGAATGAAAAAATAGGAAAAAGGAGAAAAGCTAAATCTAAAAAAGTGCAGAAAATGAAATTTAAATGGACGGCACAACGGCTAGAAATGCCGATAAACCCTAAATCTAACTAAGTTACGAAGGCTAAAAAGATGAAAACATAAAAGAAATACAAAAAGATGAACGAAAAATTGCTTAAGTAGGCGCATTCAAATGGATTATTCATACTAGTTAAGAGAGAAAAATTCATATTTCATTAAAGTAAAAACCCTAATACAAACTAAGAGAGAGAAAGGGGGGAGAAATTCTCCTTACATAGGTATGGAATCCAATTGGGCAGCACCTCCCCTAAGCAAAGTGGTCAAAAAGTGGACAAAATAAGCTTCCTGGAAGCTCTTATTTATAGGCAAAATTTCGGGTGGGTCACGCCCGTGACTAGGGCGTGACAGGGGGGCGTGTCGACACTATTTATGACCTGATCGGGTGACTTGACTGGAAGGTTGACTTCGGCTGAAAACGTGGCGGTCACGCCCTAGGTCACGGGCGTGACAAGTGCCAGCTACGGGCGTGACTGGGGCGTGTCGGGGAGGTCGATCTGGGCGCTGTCCGGCCGCAAAGTCGCGCACGTCACGTCGGGCCAGGTGGCTAGGTCACGCCCGTGTCACACCTTGACACGGGCGTGTCTTGGGGCGTGTCGAGCTTAGTTTGATTATCGCCGAACGTTGAGCTGGCAACCTGTGGCCGGCGATCGTCGGGGGGGCGTGACACGGGCGTGTCGGTCAATTGACACGGGCGTGTCAGTCAATTTTTTTGACTTTTCTGGAATTTTTCTGGAATTTTTCTGGAATAAAAATAAAACTAAGTTAGAAATAATATTTACAAAAATAAGCAATTTATTGAATAAAACTTGATATAAAAGATAAAAAATAAACAGAATTGACTTAAATAAAATACGAAAATATAGGTATATTTACAACTCATCAAACACCCCCATACTTAAGCTTTTGTTATTCCAGAGCAAAAGTTTGAGGTGAACTTATAAGGAATAATGAAAAACCCTAAGTTCTGCTACCGCTAAATTAATTATAAGAAAGATCAAATTAAAATATACGGGGTATAAGAGTTAAGTCCTAAAATTATTTAGATGATTTAAACAGGGCAAAAGTGTTTGCCAAAAGACTTCTTGATGTAAACAAATAGAAAGCAATAGTTGTATTGGTTAGATTAACAGAAAATAGTTTGGATTTATACGAACTTTAGCTTATAGGAGTATTATTGGAAATAATGCAATTTACGAATTATGCTCTCAAAAAGATTTTTGAATTAATTCTAGAGTCATGAAATTGGCTAAAGGGGGTTGATGTTGGTTTATGAAGATGCTTGGATTTTGAGGCGAGGTTATTTTTTCTCGAACCTCCATTTTTTTTGATTTGGATGTTAAAGGAAAACGAAATCTTATTTTCCTTAACAAAAATTTTTTTCTTCTTCATAAATAAAAATAACCCAATGTATATGTGTTGGAGTAATGAATTTTATCCTCTTACTCCGTAACGTATAATCTTTTAATTTATTGGGTGCCTATGTTTACGGAATGAAATCTTATTCCCATTGACATAAGATCTTTTTCTTTTTTGGGGAAATATTTTTATCATACCAAGTAGGTTATGATAGGATAGGTAAGGGGAGAAAAAAGAACTAGATTTTTAATTGAAAAATAATTGAGAGCAACCTTTATAAATTGTACGTTCCAATTTTTCAGAAAGCTAAAAGCAAGCATAATTGAATTCTATAGTCGTTATTTTCTAACATGGTACAAATGCTCCTATCTATGAAAAATTAGAAGTAGTGCCTAAAGCGAGTCCCCTATTTTTAACAAAGTATAATAAATTCTTTAAAACTTAACCCCGGCTATTTAGATTTTTCAATCTATAATTAACAAACGAATAGTGAACAAAGAATTGATCAAATTCGCATATAAATAAACTCAAAACGAAAGTTTTGGATAACAAGAAACTTAAGAATGAAATGTTTGATTTATTTATTTCAAAAAAAAATTTTGTTGTATTTTGAAGTTATGCTCTTTTTTTTGTATTTTTGTAGTTATATCTTTAATATATACATACTAAAAAGAAAGAAAAAAAAGCAAAAAAAAAATTTTTTTGTTGGATTTTTAAGTTTTGTTAATTTTTTTTGTATTTTAAAATTTTGTGAATTTTTTTTTTATTTTTAATTAAGTTTTCATTTTATTTACAAAAATTTGGGAAAAAGAAAAAAATATTTACAAGGATGAGAGGGAAAAAAGGGAGAGGAGAAAGAGAAAGAATATTTACAAAAAGTATTTACAAAAATTATTTACAAAAATATTTACAAGAATATTTACAGAAATACAAACTAGGTAGCCGCGAGATGACTCGTTATGTGGATGGCTCGATGAGCCGGATCTCGCGGACCGAGTTAAAAATAAGACAAAGTTTCAAAAATGAAACTTCAAAAATTTTTAATTAAAATTTTTTGGATTTTATATTTTTTTGTTATAAATTTTTTGAAGTTTTGTTTTGTTTTTTTGTTTTGTTTTTTTGTTTTTGTGTTTTTTTTTTGTAAGTGAAAAAGAAAGTACAAAAATATGAAAACACCCCCATACTTAGATCCAACATTGTCCCCAATGTTGTATGCCAAGCATGAGGAACAAGACAGCAGGTATATGTACAAAAAGGGAAAAGAGGGGGGCAAAAAACGTCCCTGATCCGCGCTCGGGGAAGCCCATTAGAAACCCTGCATTTATTAGAAAAATAGAAAACGTAATAAATAAAGACGAAAAAAAAAATAGACGTGGGGTGCCTCCCAGGAGCGCTTTGTTTATAGTCGCGTAGCTTGACTATAGTGGCGGGATTATAAGTCGAGGAGGGATATGGTTTCGCTATACTCGATCACAGGGTCGCCCGCTATGTAAGTCTTTAATCGATGACCGTTTACTTTAAACGAGCCTTTTTCCGGGTGGGAGACGAGTACGGTCCCATATGGAAAAACTTCTTCAACTAAGAAGGGACCGGACCAACGGGATTTGAGTTTGCCAGGAAAAAGTTTAAGACGAGAATTATAAAGAAGGACTAGATCGCCCGGAGAAAAAATTTTGGGGGTTTTAATTTTTTGATCGTGATAAAACTTAGAACGCTCCTTATAGAACTTATTGCTCTCGTAAGCGTTCGCACGCCATTCATCGAGCTCGTTTAGTTGCAGTTTTCTATTCTGAGCGGCTAAGTTAGAGTCGAGGTTTAAGAGTTTTAATGCCCAAAGTGCACGGTGCTCCAGTTCTACAGGTAAATGGCACGCTTTGCCATAGACTAATCGAAACGGGGTACAACCGGTAGCGGTTTTGTACGCCGTACAATATGCCCATAACGCGTCGTCAAGCTTAGCGGACCAATCTTTCCTATTAAGTGAAACGGTTTTTTTTCTAATATGCGTTTTATCTCTCGATTTACTACCTCAACTTGGCCACTTGTTTGCGGGTGGTAGGGGTGGCATGCTTGTGCGTGACTCCGTATTTAGCTAACGTCTTAGACATTAGAGCGTTACAGAAATGCGTTCCCCTATCACTAACAATAGCGCGAGGCGTGCCGAAGCGAGAAAATAATTTTTGTAGAAATGTGACGACGACTCGCGCATCGTTGGTGGGGAGAGCCTGCGCTTCCGCCCACCGTGATACGTAGTCGACCGCCACTAAAATATAAGAATTTTTATAAGAAGGAAGTAGGGGGCCAACAAAATCTATGCCCCATAAATCGAAGACTTCGCATTCTAAAAACATATTTTGGGGCATCTCGTCGCGACGTGAGATGTTACCCGACCGCTGACAGCTATCGCATGCGCGCACAAAATTGTGCGCGTCTTTGAAGAGAGTGGGCCAAAAGCAGCCCGCCTCTAGCGCCTTCCTAGCGGTCCGGTTGGCTTGATAGTGCCCCCCGGCCGGACCCTCGTGGCAGTGCCTCAATATTTGCGTGCACTCCACTCCCGCGACGCATCTTCGAACCGCTTGGTCCGCACAGATACGGAAAAGAAAAGGGTCATCCCAAAAGAAATTTTTCAAGTCGGAAAAGAATTTCTTCTTTTGATGACTTGAGAAATCTTTTGGAAGTACCCGCGCGACTAAGTAGTTCGCAAAATCTGCGAACCAAGGCGAAGATGACGAAGATGAACGAATGGCGAGAAGGCGTTCCTCGGGGAATCTGTCATTTATTTCAGATTCGACGAGCGCTTCCGCACCCGGATTGTCTAAATGGGAGAGGTGGTCTGCCGCTAGATTCTCCGCGCCCTTCTTATCTCGGATCTCCAAGTCAAACTCTTGTAGGAGGAGAATCCATCGAAGAAGGCGGGGCTTCGCGTCGGTTTTAGCTAATAGATATTTAAGGGCGGAGTGATCGGTAAAAATGATAACTTTAGATAGCGTAAGATACGAGCGAAACTTATCGAAAGCGAAAACGACAGCTAAGAGTTCCTTTTCCGTCGTCGTGTAATTCACTTGTGCGGAAGTGAGCGCCTTGCTAGCGTAATAAATAGGATGAAAATGTTTTTCTACGCGTTGGCCAAGAACGGCGCCTAAGGCAATATCACTAGCGTCGCACATGATTTCGAACGGAAGGGACCAATTAGGGGCCACTAGAATCGGAGAATTAATAAGTTTTTGTTTTATAAAATTAAAAGCAGACTCGCAATCGCTACTAAAGACAAAAGGTGATTCCTTTTCCAAGAGGTGAGTAAGCGGCTTTGTTATTTTTGAAAAATCTTGAATGAAACGCCTATAAAAGCCCGCGTGGCCTAAGAAACTCCTAATGGATTTTATGTTTGTCGGCTGAGGAAGTTTTTCTATGATTTCAACTTTGGCCTTATCGACCTCTATCCCCTTAATCGAAATCTTATGGCCGAGGACCAAACCTCCTCGAACCATAAAGTTACACTTTTCCCAATTTAAAACAAGATTCGTGTCCTCGTATCGCTGGAGGACACGATCGAGATTACGAAGACAATTCGGGAAAGAGCATCCGAATACAGAAAAGTCATCCATAAATATTTCCATAATATCTTCTACTAGCTCGCCAAAAATTGCTAGCATACATCGTTGGAATGTAGCCGGCGCATTGCAGAGGCCAAATGACATTCTTCGATAGGCGAAGGTGCCAAAGGGGCAGGTAAAAGTTGTTTTCTCTTGGTCTTCGGGGGAAATGGGGATTTGGAAAAACCCCGATAAACCGTCGAGAAAACAATAAAAAGGATGACCGGAAAGACGCTCGAGAATTTGGTCAAGGAACGGTAGTGGGAAATGGTCCTTGCGGGTGGCATCATTAAGTTTGCGATAATCGATGACCACGCGCCAACCCGTAACAGTACGAGTTGGGACGAGCTCGTTGTGCTCACTCGCCACTACGGTTAGACCGCCCTTCTTGGGCACGACATGAATGGGACTAACCCATGCACTATCAGAAATGGGATAAATAATCCCCGCATCTAATAATTTAATTATCTCAGCTTTCACGACGTCTTTCATGTTTGGGTTAAGACGTCGCTGGGGCTGAATGGTTTTGCGGCAATTATCGTTTAAGAAAATTTTGTGAGTGCAGAAAGAAGGGTTAATCCCCTTTAGGTCAGAAATTTGCCACGCAATTGCGTGGCGATGTTTAAGCAAAACCTCCAATAAATCGGAGGTCTCCGAATCACTTAAATACGAAGAAATGATTACCGGGAGTGTATCATTTTTCCCCAAAAAGGCGTATTTTAGGGATTCGGGTAATGGTTTGAGTTCTAGGATGGGCGGTTCTTCTAGTGAGGTTTTAGTGCTAATGTCTTTCGAACCAATTGGTTCAAAAGGCATGTTCGTAGACTCGTCCTCATCGCAATAAAAATTTTCGAGCGAAAATATATTTTCGTTTAAAAATTCGGACTCGAAAACCGGGGAAGAACTATCTCCATAAAAAGAATCTAAAGAATAGCAGAAATCGTCGCTCGGCGATGAGTCTTCCATAGAGGAGTTAATAGAAAAAGTAACTTGGTCGTCTCCTACCCGAAGGAGAAGCTGACCATTACTTACATCAATTAACGCACGTGAGGTCGCGAGGAAAGGGCGACCAAGTATTATTGGTACGTTGGCGTCTTCCTCGATGTCCAAGATGACGAAGTCCACCGGGAAGGTGAACTTGTCTACTCGGACAAGGACATCCTCAACAACCCCGATGGGGAACCTAACCGAGCGATCCGCTAGTTGGATGCGCATATTGGTAGGAGCAGGAGTACCCAAACCTAAACGCAGGAAGAGCGAGAATGGCATCAAATTAATGCTCGCGCCTAAGTCTGCTAAGGCGTATTTTACTAATACATCGCCAAAAAGGCACGGGATGGAGAACCGTCCCGGGTCGTTTTGTTTTAAGGGCAATTTACTAGTGAGAGCCGCCGAGCAGACAGCGTTGAGAGATATATGCGAAATATCCTCGAGTTTGCGTTTATTAGAAAGTAGTTCTTTTAAAAATTTCGCATATTTAGGCATTTGCGAGATAGCCTCGCAAAAAGGAACATTAATATGAATTTGTTTAAGTAATAAAATAAATTTTTCATATTGCGCGTTTATTCGCTCATTATCTAACTTATGCGGGTAGGGCAACGCCTTGTTTAAAATAGTTTTATCGTTAAAAATCGGTAATGGTTGCGTAATCGAAGAAGAGGGAAGAGGGGTCGGAGGTGAAATATGTACCTGAGGATCGATCCGTTTTGGATCGACCACCTCCTTACCGCTACGGAGGGTTATAGCGTTGGCGGTTTCCATTGGATTGGGCTTCGTGTTCCCTGGCAGTGCCCCCATGGCGCGTTCTGACATGAGTCGCGCCAGCTGTCCAACCTGGAGTTCTAAATTTTTTAGCGATCCGGTGATGTTCCGGATATTAGACTCGTTGGACGCGACATAACGATTAAGATTTTCCTCCACCAGGGATGGCTTCATAGGAGGGGGAGGAGGAAGCGTTGGCGCAAAAGGAGGGGGAGGGGGACGCTGCGCGTTGTTCGGGTTGCTCCAGGAGAAATTCGGATGGTTCCTCCAACCCGGATTATAGTGGCTACTATAAGGGTTGTTTTGAAATGAGGGACGCACCGGATTTCCCATGTAGTCCACGAATTCGTCGACCACGCAGACGTTGGAGGGGGGGAGAAAACAAGGTGGAGTGGAGGAGGCAACAGACATCTCCGCCACCTGCTTAGTTAGCCTTTCCACTTGGAGGGCTAGCTGAGCGGTGGCATCCACTTCAAAAATGCCCGCCTGCTTAGGGCGCGCCCGCGGGACGTTCCACTGGTAGGCGTTCACCGCCATTTCCTCGAAAAGGGCCTGGGCGGCCTCGGGGGTCTTATTGTTCAGAGTGCCCCCGGCAGCCGCGTCAATCATTTGACGCGTCTGACTATTCAGTCCATTGTAAAAAATTTGTACCTACAACCACGTTGGCAGAGCGTGGTGCGGGCACCGGCGGAGAAACTCCTTAAAGCGTTCCCAAGTCTCGTAAAGAGACTCGGAGTCATTTTGGACGAACGAAGATATGTCCGCCCGCAGTCTTGCAGTTTTCGCGGGCGGAAAATACTTCGTAAGGAATTTTTCGGCCAATTACGCCCAGGACGTGATGGATCCCCGCGGGAGGGAGAGTAACCGCGCCTTAGCCTTGGACTTAAGAGAGAAGGGAAAAAGGCGCAAACGAATGGCGTCATCAGTGACGCCATTAATTTTAAAAGTGTTGGGATTTGTCTCCACAATACCTCAGATTTGTAGGAGGTCAGACCTTGAACTAAGATGAATTAAGGTGTATTTGATGCTGTGTTTAAGTTGTATGTGTGCAGGTTCTAATTGCCAAGTGTAGACCAATGTCAGTCTATAATGGGTCACCAAACACAGGACCATACAATGTAATCCCTCATTGTGTGATCCAAAGTGTTGGCCCATGTATAGCCTCTCTATTGGGATACACTTCCTTCATGCACTTGGATTGATGGACAGAAGCATTGGAGCAAATTTCCTCTTAGAATTTTCCTAAGTCCTTTATACTCGAGTATTTCCTTGTAATACACGAGTAAGTATTTTCTGATACTCGAGTAAGTCTGTTGATACTCGAGTATATCTTCTGATACTCGAGTAAGTCTGTCTATACTCGAGTAAGTATTTTCTGATACTCGAGTAAGTCTGTTGATACTCGAGTATATCTTCTGATACTCGAGTAAGTCTGTCTATACTCGAGTAAGTGTTTTCTGATACTCGAGTAAGTCTGTTGATACTCGAGTATATCTTCTGATACTCGAGTAAGTCTGTCTATACTCGAGTAAGTGTTTTCTGATACTCGAGTAAGTCTGTTGATACTCGAGTATATCTTCTGATACTCGAGTAATTTCTTCCATACTCGAGTAATTGACTCTGATATAAACATTTCTCAGTTATATTTTCTATACTCGAGTTTAGCCTTTTTGATACTCGAGTATATCGTCTTGATACTCGAGTATACTTTTCTATTACTCGAGTATACACTTCTGATACTCGAGTATACCATTTTTGATACTCGAGTAATTCATTCTTCTCTCCTGTAATTCTCTCTTTCTATACTCGAGTATACTGCCTCTTGCTACTCGAGTAATCCATCTCTCCATACTCGTGTATATCCTCTATTACTCGAGTATCGCAGTCAACTTCTCCAGAATTATTCTAAGTCCTTTTTTCATCATAAGTACTTTGAATCTGTCAATTTTGATTGGTCCACGTGTCATCATTAATCAACGTTATGACCGTTGGAACCCACCTATAAATAGGTCTTTTCAGAAATGACTTTTCAATCGTTATTACAGAAATATTCTTTTTAAGAAAGAGAAATTCCGTGAACCCTAATCTCACGCCGCCGCCATTGCCGTTCACGGAAGAAGAAGAAAAGTTTGGATCGCCACCTTCGTTTTCATCGATCTTTTCTCCAGCGATCCAGAAGAAAGAGAATCACTCGATCTTGCCAAGCCTTGAAGATTCCAGATCTACTTTCTTGATCGAGGTGGTTCTAGATCTCAGATTCGTGGATATTTCTCTAGTCGACTTCTACATTCTCTGATCAAGCCAAAGTTCCTAAAGAAGAAGACAGATCCAGATCTGAGATTGTTGTTTTGATTTTTATTTTCAAACCAAATTTCATTGTAGGAGATTCTTCTCCGAGACTTGTAGGAAGTTTTGTCTTCCGAGTTTTTGTAGATCCGTTTTGGGATCGAGATTTGTAGGAACGTGGTTCCGAGGTGTAGGATTGTTTTCAATCCGAGATAGTGGAGTAGCCGAGTCTAGTAATTTGCTAGATCGGTGAGGAAAGTGGACGTACCCAAGATTGGGGAACCACTATAAATCTCTTGTCTTCTGTGATTGCTTGATATTTGCTGTGTTAGTTTTTAATTCCGCATTTGACACGCAACTCACCTATTCACCCCCCTCTAGGTGATTTAGGCTAACAACTTAGACCTCTCAATTGGTATCAGAGGGAGGTTGATCGTTAAAAGGTTAACACCTTGATCTTATCCTTCTAAGTTGTTTTCTGAAAAGTATCAAGCATGAGTAAGACCAAGGATTTTGCTAAACTCCCTATCTGCACCAAGAACAACTTTCCTATGTGGAAGGAAAGAGTAAAGTTCTTCATGGAAGCGGTAGATCCCCGGATCTTCATGATTGTTGAAGAAGGTCCCCATATTCCTATGACTGCATCCACCATAGATTCCACCAAGCAAGTTCCCAAGAAGCTGATGGATCTAGACAAGGATGAGATTGCACTTGTCTCTCTGGACAAGAAGGCTAAAAATATTATAGCAAGTGCAGTCGACGATTCAATGCTGCAGAATCTAATTCATTGCCAGTCTGCCAAGGAGATGTGGCAATCCCTTGTGACTCTAATGGAAGGTACAGAAGAAGTGAGGGATGATCGGAGATCCCTTCTGAATCAAAAGTATGAAGCCTTCCGGCAAGGTCATAAGGAAGCTATAGCTGACACCTTTGAGAACTTCTTCAAAATAGTAAATGGCCTAAGAGTGTATGGCCGTGTCTTCACCAACGGGGAACTCAATGACAAATTCTTAAGATCCCTAACCAAGGAATGGGATAATAAGGTATGTGCCATTCGGGAGTTTGGAAGGTTAGCTGAGACAGACCCGCAGAATCTGTTCGGAAAGCTTATGTCTTACGAGCTGCAAATCAACTCAAGAAAAGCTGAAGAAGAGACGAGCAGGTCTGCATCCAAGGAGAAATCTGTCGCTCTAAAGGCAGATAGCTCAAGGAAGATAAAGGCTAGCTCTCCTGCCCCAGTTCCTGAAGCTGATGAAGAAGAATCATCTGAGCCTAGCTCATCTGGCTCAGAACTATCTGATGGAGAGTTCTCCCTACTCTCAAGGCAGTTCAAGAAATTCTTGAACAAGAAGAAGCAATGGAGAGGCAAGGATGCCTCATATAGAAGATCACGACATGACAGTGATCATCGGAAGAAAGGCTCAAGTAGCCATGACAGGTATAATCCTAAACCGAACAAACAGGTTTCTACTGACATCATTTGTTACTGTTGCAATAAGCCAGGTCACGTCATCGCCGATTGCCCTCACAAAAAGAAAGAGGGTGGAAGAAGAGAGGAAAAGAAATCCTCACACCCCAAGAAGAGGACAGAGAGAAGCCTAGTAGCCAAGAAGAGCAAAACTCTCAGCGACTCTGACTCATCTGAGTCGAGTGAAGAAGAGGAAGCTTACTTTGGGCTCATGGCTCATTCGGATGATGAACAAGTCCCCCAGTTTACTGGGGAGGTAAAATCTCACACTCCTCTCTCTGATTCTGAAAATGACAATGAGCAAGAGGGATATTCCTCTGAAGATGAATCTGAACTCATGGGACAGTATAAGGAACTACTCACCGCTTACGAGAAATGTCGTAGAATGGTGAGAAGTCAAGCCAAAGAGATCAATTCTCTACAGGCTAGTGAGAGCAACTTGAGAGAAGAAGTCAATAGGACTAACTCTCTTCAAGAGAACCTAAATGAAGCTATGGAGGAATACAATAAAGCTCTCAAGCACCTCGACCTTAAAGAGGAAATCATCAAAGAACTGGAAAAACAACTCGAGGCTGAAAAGAAGCTTGTTGAGAGTTTCTCTAAGCCTAAGACAGTTCTTCCAATCGTTGCTGAATTCTCTGCTAAGGCCAAGGGTGCTGGTTTAGGCCACATTGGATCTTCTAGTAAATCCTCTAGGAGAAACAAGGCCAAGAGGAAGAATAAAGCTGCCCGGAAGGCTCTAGCTGAGGAAAAAGGGAAAGCTCCCTTGGAACCTGTTGTGTTCAAGAAAGTTATCTTTCCCACGAACGAACTCGATTATGAGTCCACCTATGGACACTTTTCTAGGCCGATCCCTGAGAAGCCTAAGTCAAGATACCAAGGTTGGACTCGTCCTCGTAACTTTGGCGAGAGTGTCTTCAAGGCACCTTATGAGGAGATTCAGCTTCAAAGCTATGGACCTTATGCTCATGGTCATAATTTCAAAAAGACACCAAAAGTAAAACCCATTGTAGAAAAGCCTATGAAGGAGAAGACCTCATGTAACTGCAATCATCATGAAGCCTCTTCCTCCAAAAGTAAGGCTCCTGCTAGACCTTCATTCCAGAAAGTCAGGCAGGACTACCCAAGGCAAAGATACAACAGGTTCAACTGTTGGTGTTGTGGCAAAGTTGGTCATTTTGCCAGTGATTGTTGGTTCAATCCTGAAAATGCTGCAACCCCTAAGGTTAGCAACGTGAGAGTGACCACTCATAAGGCTAATACTCGTAGGGGGAGTATCCTAACTCGAGACCAAGGACCCAAACTTGTTTGGGTTCCTAAGGCTAAATGATTGTAATTGCAGGTATGTCCAAAGGCCACCAAAATGCCAATCTGGTACTTGGACAGTGGATGTTCTCGGCATATGACCGGGACAAGGAGCCTACTACTAAACTACACCTCAGTCTGCGACGGACCAAAGGTCATCTTTGGAGGTTCAGATCGAGGAATCACTAAAGGCTATGGTATGATTTCTAACGGTAGCGTATCCTTCTCGAATGTAGCCTATGTTGAAGGATTGGAACACAATCTCATCAGCATAAGCCAACTATGCGACAAAGGATACGTAGTTGAATTTCATGCTGACAAGTGTTTGATAAAGTCGGTTAACAATATGGAAACTATTTTATCAGGCACTCGAAGCAGAAATATTTTCTGTTTAAATTTTATTTGTATAGACTCTTCGACACCAGTGTGTCTTTTGGCAAAAAGTAGTGCATCTCTTGCTGACCAATGGCACAAGAGACTAGCACATATTAATTTCAAAACTATTAATAAATTATTCTCTCAAAACTTAGTGCGTGATGCACCCAAGGTCAAGTGCGTTACAGACAGTCCTTGTCACGCTTGTATCAAAGGCAAGCAAACAAGAAGCTCGTTCAAAAGCATAATAGGCAAGGATTCCAATAGAAGTTTACAGCTTCTTCATATGGACTTGTTTGGTCCACTGCAAGTTAGAAGTTTGGGAGGTAAGGAATATACGTTGGTTATTGTGGATGATTACTCGCGCTTTGCGTGGGTGTTCTTTCTGAAACACAAGTCAGATACCTTCGGTATTTTCACTAACTTTGTCAGGCAAATCCAGAATGAATACAACTGTTCCGTAGTCAAAATCAGAAGTGACAATGGAACGGAATTCAAGTCTGGAGCCATGACAGAATTTTGTGAAAGTCAAGGTATCTTTCATGAGTTTTCCTCTCCCCGCACTCCACAGCAAAATGGAGTAGCTGAGAGAAGGAACAGAACACTCATAGAGGCTTGTCGGACCATGTTGAGTGATGCCACACTTCCGGAGTATTTCTGGGCTGAAGCCGTCAACACCGCTTGTCACGTGCAAAATCGAGCACTCATCAACAAAGACCATGATAAGACTCCTTACGAACTTCTAAAAGGCAGGCAACCAACCATTTCATACTTTAGAATCTTTGGTTGTAAGTGCTTCGTACTTAACAATGGCAAGTATCACACTACAAAGTTTAGCGAGAAAAGCTTTGAAGGTATTTTCGTAGGTTACAGTAGCCATAGTAAGGCCTATAGAGTTTTCAATAGAAAAACTCTGGTTGTGGAAGAGTCGATACATCTTGTATTTGATGAGACGAGTCTGTTGCAAAGCAACTCGTCTAGTGTGCCTATTGTAGATGCAGGTACAAAGTTGAAAGAACTCAGCTTGGATGAACCTATTAAAGATAAAGATGAGACGTTCATCAAGATCCCCTCTACAACCACCTTTGGAGAGGGAGATGATCAAGATGAAGAAGACATCCAAGCTGAAGATATAACTCCAGTGGCTGAAGAGATCCCAGATGCAAGGACTTTAGAGTTCAGACACTTGAAGGATCATCCTGCTGACCAAATCATAGGAGATCCTCGGGATGGTGTCAGAACTCGTCGAGGTACAACTAACGAGAATTTACACTTAAGCTTTCTCTCACAGGTTGAACCAAAGAAATTTGAGGAAGCCAACTCCGACGCATCCTGGATTCTAGCCATGGAAGAAGAATTAAATCAATTCAAAAGATGCAAAGTCTGGACACTTGTTCCTAGACCCAAGCATAAGAACGTCATCGGGACAAAGTGGGTCTACCGGAACAAGATGGATGAAGACGGAACAATTATAAAGAATAAAGCCAGACTTGTCGCCAAGGGATATCGTCAAGAGGAAGGGATCGACTTCGACCAAACTTATGCTCCAGTAGCAAGACTGGAGGCAATCAGGTTATTTCTTGCCTACGCTGCACTTAAGGGCTTTACCGTCTATCAAATGGACGTGAAGTCCGCCTTCCTAAATGGTAACATTAAGGAAGAAGTGTACGTAGAGCAACCCCCAGGTTTTGTTGATCCAACCCTTCCTAACTATGTGTATTTATTACAAAAAGCACTATATGGTCTCAAGCAAGCCCCTCGGGCTTGGTATGAGACGCTGTCTACCTTTCTTCTTGAGAACAAGTTCACAAGAGGAAAGATAGACAAGACATTATTTCTTAGGGAAATAAAAGGCAAGATTTTGCTAGTGCAAATCTATGTCGACGACATCATTTTTGGCTCTACAGATAACAACCTCTGCAAGAAGTTTTCTAAACTTATGCAAGGGAAGTTTGAAATGAGCAGTATGGGAGAGCTGAAGTATTTCTTAGGGCTACAAGTGAAACAATCTGAGGATGGAATCTTCATCTCTCAGACCAAGTTCACCAAAGAGCTGCTTAAGAAATTCGGAATGGAGAATGCAACCTCTATGAGGACTCCAATGGCCTCAGCTATGTCTCTGGACAAGGATGAGAAAGGGAAACCTTTTGATGAAACCAAGTACAGAAGCATAATTGGGTCCTTGCTCTACCTTACTGCAAGTAGGCCAGACATCATGTTCTCGACATGTGTATGTGCTAGATTTCAGGTGAACTCTAAGGAATCTCACTACATCGCTGCAAAGCGAATCTTGAGATACCTCAAAGGAACACCAAATCTTGGCTTATGGTACCCAAGAAGTAATGATAGTGAACTAATTGGATTTTCAGATGCAGATTTTGCAGGAAGCAAAGACGACAGGAAAAGCACCTCCGGACTTGCCAATTCCTCGGAAGGAGACTCATTTCCTGGAGCAGTAAGAAGCAAAACTGTGTAGCCATCTCAACGGCTGAATCAGAGTACATCTCTGCAGGGAGCTGTTGTGCACAGCTTTTGTGGATCAAGAATCAGTTTGAAGATTACAACATGAAGTTCCAGAACATTCCACTGTTCTGTGACTCTTCCAGCGCAATTGCAATAGCCAACAACCCAGTCTCCCACAGCAGGACCAAGCACATAGAGCTTCGCTACCATTTCATCCGGGAGCATGTGGAAAATGGAGATATAGATCTACAGTATGTCTCCACAGACAGGCAAGTTGCAGATATCTTCACCAAGCCGCTGGATGAGTCCAAGTTTTCATTCTTCAAAACTGAGCTTGGACTGCTTAACAAAGAAGACCAATGATGGACTCAGAAATTTAGAAGAAGTCAGACATGTTGGATACTCTGAGGTACATTTTTCTTTTGCTTAGTGAAAATTCCTTCAAGAAATTTGAGACTCGAGAATAGTTACATTTACACGAGTGAAATAGTGAATACTCGAGTAACAAGTCAAAAATACTCGAGTAATCAAATCAATACTCGTGTATGCACTCCTTATACTCGTGTATGAAAAGTCTTCAGAATTTAATACTCGTGTATTGAACTTCATATACTCGAGTAATCAGATTGATACTCGAGTATGAATTTCTTATACTCGAGTATGGAAAAATCCGTCTAAACTTAATACTCGTGTATACTCAGTCCATACTCGAGTATATGTTAAGGATTACTCGTGTATGCCGTAAACTCCTCTCGTGTAATCGAATTTCTCTGGAATTTTTCAAAATCTCTATTCGCACAACTAAATTGCCGCCTCTTCAGGTATGTCTTTTACTTAATTCGTTTTTAAACCTAATTAGAATTATTTATATATATATATTCAAAACGACAAAGTCCTTTCCACTTCTCATTCACTCGAGTAGCCGCCGGCTGTTCGTATTCCCGAAATCCTGTTCTTCATATTCCGTCGCCGCAGATTTCCGTCTTCCTCATTGCAGAATCGCTGATGGCTCCTCCCTCCTCCAAGTTTGGAATCGGCTCGGAATTAGTGACTGATGGCATTGAAGATATCTCCGATGATTTCAAGAACCTTCTGATTCTCCTCGACACGGCCGGATTAACCTTCGTTCTTCAAGAACCTTGTCGCCTTTTGCTTTCTGATGTTGAAGAGTTCTACAAAAACTTGAAGATTAGGCACAATGGTACAGTTCTGAAATCAAAGGTAAGGGGAGTTGATGTTCGGTTAGATAAAACCTCTGTCGCCACTCTGCTTCGGATGCCAGTGGTCGACGAAGAAGATGATTTAGACAAGGCAGATGCCGACCGCACCTCCTTATTCTGTGGTCGAGATCCAGAAGGTGGAGGTGAAACCCTGAACCGCTCTCTG
The DNA here is from genome assembly GCA_039513925.1 of Platanthera zijinensis. Classification (NCBI taxonomy): domain Eukaryota; kingdom Viridiplantae; phylum Streptophyta; class Magnoliopsida; order Asparagales; family Orchidaceae; genus Platanthera; species Platanthera zijinensis. Next base: position 110,982,224 of record CM077094.1, read on the forward strand.
TTCAATCCAGAAGGGAAGTTTCTAGTTGACATCATTGCCAAAATCCTCTGGTGCAAGACTTACTCCATTCGAGATGTATCACAAAATCTTTTTGATGTTATGCAAGCTATTGTCTGCAGGAAGAAGTTTCAGTTTGGAATGATGATACTAGATAAGATCAAAGAAAGCGTCAAACATCCCAGCTTTGCCAGGATTATCTCCCTCCTCCTCCATGAGATAAATCCTACAGTATTTGACTTCTCTAAAGGGACTCCTCTTCACCACATGAAGAAAGTCTCAATATCATCCATTCAGAGGTATGACCTCAAGATCATGAACCCTGCCCAAACCTCCAGACAGCAAGCTGTCATCAGGACCCCATCTCCTCCTCAACATCAAATTGCTGACACTCTGGGTGCAGCAATTGAGGGGGAGCCTGCCTCTTCTCTACCTCAGAATCAGGTCTCTTCACAATCAGTAATTCCAGAAACAGGAGAAGTAAGAATTCCCACTCCTCCAATCTCTCCTCCTCCAGCAGATATTCAATCAGCAAATGCAGACTCAGAGATTCCAGACTCAGCAGCACTTCTGTCTACGGCTGAGGATATCAACAAATTCATTGATGAGCTCAGCTCAGATGCCCCTCTCTTCCAGAATGACTCAGCTGCTAAGTCTCCAGTTCAGTCTCCTGCTAGAACCCCAGCTCCATCTCCTGCAAGATCTCCAGTCCATTCTCCTGAGAGTGAGCCTAGTAAATCAGCTCATATTCTCCTGTCTGATGATGAGATGTCTCCAGATCCTGTGGAGGCACCTCTGAAGAACTTGGATTTCTCCATGCCCTCTCTCCTACCCTCAGAAGAAGATGTTGAACCAGTTCCATTCAGGAGAGCAGTCAGCTCAGTGGTGATCTCAGAAATCCCTCCTTGGACTGCTTCTGCTTCTACTTCTGCCCTTGCTCCTGCTGCTTCAGCTCCTGAACCAACATCAGCTCCCTCCTCTTCATCCTCAGATATTATCAGCAAGATAGAGCTTATGCTAAAAGAACAGAGAGAATACTTTGATGCCTCTCTGCAATCAGTAACATCCAAGGTCTCTGCTCTTGAAACAGAGATGAGCAGAGGCTTTGCTGAGATTCAAGCAAATACTGATGAGTTAAAAAGGTTGTTCCAAATTGGAGGCAAAGCCATAGACCACACCATTACAAGCATTGGTGAACTAAGAAATCAGGCTGAGACAGTAGCTCATAACCAGCTCAAGCTAGATGAGAGAGCTGAAATGAATGTTGTGAAAGTGTGTAATGAGGTGGGCACCTTCAAAGATGAAGCCATTGCAAAGCTAAACATAGATATCAGCAAGGGGAGAAAGTTGTAAAAGAACAAGTGGACAAACTTCATGAGCAAGCTCAAATAGCTGTAAAGGAACAAGTTGAAACTCTCTCCAAACAGGCTCAAACAACAGTGGATGGAATTGTAAAGGAAATGAAAGCAGACATTCTCTCTCAACTACAATCTGTAAAGTTTTATACCTATGATACTGCTGTGTGGCTGCATAATATGAACTTCCCCAATGCTCAGCTCAACCCAGCCATCATTCCTCATCACCTAAATCCTCTTGAAGAGCAACCCTCTGCAGATGCCCCTGTCCAAGCTACCATTCCAGAAAGTGGTGTGCCAGTCTTCTCTCCTAGACCTGAAGGTGATCTGACTGAGCCTCCTCTTAACTACTCTGACATGTGGCAAGATGATTTTGTTTCCAGTTCTCAAGGTCCATCTAAAAGGAAAAGAAAGTATGGTGAAGGTGCTTCTGCAAGTCGTTCTGAACCCAGAAGAGATCCAGCAATTGTTCACTCAGAGGTGTGGAGTCCAACCTCCAAATCCCTTATTCTTGATACCCTGAAATTAGTGACAGATCTTGGTGAAAACAGAGACAATCATTACAGCTACTCAGAGTGGAAAGCATATGAAGCCTCTCAGATCAAAATCAGACTCCATGACAGAAACTGGGGACACAACAACCCTGCTGCTCCTCCCAGGCCCAGGACCTATTTCCCAAAGCCTTACAGCTACCTGGAGAGGCAACAGCTCAAAAGGGAAAGGATGCACAAGGATGCTCCTTCATGAGTGGATCTGAGAAAGTGGAATTGGACTATTTTGCTTATGTGTTTTAAAAACATTGCCTTATATATATATATATATCTTTAATTCTGATTATGGCCATATTTTGTTTACTCTGCTTTAGTTAAGCTTATTCTCCTGTTATATGCTTGCTGTTCTTTTACTCTTAAGCAATTCACCTTAGTATAGAGAGTGCTGACATCTACAAATAGGGGGAGATTGTTGGGATTTGTCTCCACAATACCTCAGATTTGTAGGAGGTCAGACCTTGAACTAAGATGAATTAAGGTGTATTTGATGCTGTGTTTAAGTTGTATGTGTGCAGGTTCTAATTGCCAAGTGTAGACCAATGTCAGTCTATAATGGGTCACCAAACACAGGACCATACAATGTAATCCCTCATTGTGTGATCCAAAGTGTTGGCCCATGTATAGCCTCTCTATTGGGATACACTTCCTTCATGCACTTGGATTGATGGACAGAAGCATTGGAGCAAATTTCCTCTTAGAATTTTCCTAAGTCCTTTATACTCGAGTATTTCCTTGTAATACACGAGTAAGTATTTTCTGATACTCGAGTAAGTCTGTTGATACTCGAGTATATCTTCTGATACTCGAGTAAGTCTGTCTATACTCGAGTAAGTATTTTCTGATACTCGAGTAAGTCTGTTGATACTCGAGTATATCTTCTGATACTCGAGTAAGTCTGTCTATACTCGAGTAAGTGTTTTCTGATACTCGAGTAAGTCTGTTGATACTCGAGTATATCTTCTGATACTCGAGTAAGTCTGTCTATACTCGAGTAAGTGTTTTCTGATACTCGAGTAAGTCTGTTGATACTCGAGTATATCTTCTGATACTCGAGTAATTTCTTCCATACTCGAGTAATTGACTCTGATATAAACATTTCTCAGTTATATTTTCTATACTCGAGTTTAGCCTTTTTGATACTCGAGTATATCGTCTTGATACTCGAGTATACTTTTCTATTACTCGAGTATACACTTCTGATACTCGAGTATACCATTTTTGATACTCGAGTAATTCATTCTTCTCTCCTGTAATTCTCTCTTTCTATACTCGAGTATACTGCCTCTTGCTACTCGAGTAATCCATCTCTCCATACTCGTGTATATCCTCTATTACTCGAGTATCGCAGTCAACTTCTCCAGAATTATTCTAAGTCCTTTTTTCATCATAAGTACTTTGAATCTGTCAATTCTGATTGGTCCACGTGTCATCATTAATCAACGTTATGACCGTTGGAACCCACCTATAAATAGGTCTTTTCAGAAATGACTTTTCAATCGTTATTACAGAAATATTCTTTTTAAGAAAGAGAAATTCCGTGAACCCTAATCTCACGCCGCCGCCATTGCCGTTCACGGAAGAAGAAGAAAAGTTTGGATCGCCACCTTCGTTTTCATCGATCTTTTCTCCAGCAATCCAGAAGAAAGAGAATCACTCGATCTTGCCAAGCCTTGAAGATTCCAGATCTACTTTCTTGATCGAGGTGGTTCTAGATCTCAGATTCGTGGATATTTCTCTAGTCGACTTCTACATTCTCTGATCAAGCCAAAGTTCCTAAAGAAGAAGACAGATCCAGATCTGAGATTGTTGTTTTGATTTTTATTTTCAAACCAAATTTCATTGTAGGAGATTCTTCTCCGAGACTTGTAGGAAGTTTTGTCTTCCGAGTTTTTGTAGATCCGTTTTGGGATCGAGATTTGTAGGAACGTGGTTCCGAGGTGTAGGATTGTTTTCAATCCGAGATAGTGGAGTAGCCGAGTCTAGTAATTTGCTAGATCGGTGAGGAAAGTGGACGTACCCAAGATTGGGGAACCACTATAAATCTCTTGTCTTCTGTGATTGCTTGATATTTGCTGTGTTAGTTTTTAATTCCGCATTTGACACGCAACTCACCTATTCACCCCCCTCTAGGTGATTTAGGCTAACAACTTAGACCTCTCAAAAAGTATCGCAAATCTCAAGAAAATTAGACAAGTGATTATTGGGGTCCTCATCCGGCTGTCCGTCGAACTGCACGGCATTTTGGATCATCTGAATCACACTTGACTTAATTTCAAAATTATTGTTGGCCACAGCGGGCCGAACAATACTCGACCCCGTATCATCCAAATTGGGCCGAGCGTAATAAGACATAGTACGCTCGACCGGTTGGGCATTATTCGGGTCGGCCATAGAAGAAGAAGAGGGTTCTCCGATAGATTCTGCGGGGTCTAAAAAGGGAATTCGACGGAGAGATCTGATACGCGCAAGAGAGCGGTCGATCTCGGGGTCGAATTCAAGATTTTCAGAACTCGAAGGTTGTCCACGGGTCATACACCCTAAAAAAACGAAAAGGGGGAAGGATATATTTTTTTTTGTATAAAATTTTTTATTTGAAAATAAAGTAAAATTAATAGATTCCCGGATTCAATATAACAACCGGATTCCCCGGCAACGGCGCCAAAAACTTGATGGCCGCGGAACAGAGACCTACTGTGGTTGGTTCGAAATGGTCAGATTCCGCGGGCCGGTTAGAAGATCGAGTTTTCTAACGAAGGGAGGCAAGCGCACCTATCGCAAGTAGTACTCGGTATTCGGGAAAATACCGAGGTCGTATTATACTCGGGGATGCGTTGATTATATCTACTCTTCCAGGAACACTATTATCTTACTAACAGTAAGGTGGGATTTTTTAGTTTAACTAAAATGGAAAGAAAGAAAGCGGAATTTTGCTAAATTAGTTCGATGACGGGTTAACGCTCGGCATCGAATCGGATTAAGACTAAAATAATTCTTAACAATTAGTAAAGTTTGTTTTTAAATTAATAAAAGGCACTTGGCCGTGGAGGTTCCGAAAATATGAGCGCACTTATCTCTAGGAATATTGCTCACCTAAACATTAAGACTATTCGACCGATCGTTAGACCGACGAAGGATTCCTCTTAATGCCTGCTTTACGCTAAGAACCCCGCTATTGGGTGGGGAACCCAATCCGGCAGAACTACGCTTCTCCTCTTTCGAGGGGGCGTACGCAGTTCTCTTTACCCAAGGGGGATCGGTCCATACGTGCAGCCTCTCGGCGTCGCGTATGGATAACGGAAATAGAGCCCACACATCGATTATGTGGTCCTATGCGTCGTTAACCCGGGGTAAACCTTAAGTCCTTAAATTAAATTAAAAATAAAGTTTTTTTAATTATTTCAAATCATTTTTTATGTCCCAATGCTCTTCGATGCCGAAGGCTAAAAGAGATTAGCCACTCATCGGTATGGGGACGGCTTTATGTTTTTAGGTGAAGCGTGAGTGTTAAATTAAGTACTGAACAATTATAAGAGAAAACACGAAAAATAGGACAATTAGATAAATTTAAGGCTAATTGATGCAGGCACTCACGCACACTTCAAAACCATAAAGAAAATTAAATAAAGCAAGCCCTACTCAAATGAGTAGGGGAAATAAATGCACACACGCACACACTCTTCTTAATTGAAGAAAGCGATAAATAAAGCGGTAAAATTATCTCCTACACGCACGCACTCTACATAATTGAGAAAGCGATAAAATTGCAAGTCCCGGCTCAAATGAGTGGGCGGGAGTAAATTTATCTCATACACGCACGCACTCTACTTGAAATTAAGGCACACACACACACTCTACAGAAATGAAAACACACGCACCCACACAAAGTTTTCCTACTCAAGTGAGTAGGAAGAAAATGAAAGCAATAAAAAGACAAGTCCCACTCAAACGAGTGGGCGGGAAATGAAAGCAAAGCGCCATTTAACTCTTAACGAGTAGGCGGAAATAAATGCATACGCACACACGCACTCTACAGAAATGAAATAAAGCAGTAAAACCTAACTCATACACGCACACACGCTTGCAGAAATAAGAAAAAAACAAAGTGCTCAGAAAATTTAAACGACTGCATTTCTACCGCTAGAATGCGGTAGAAATGCATAAAAAGTGAAAATAAAAATTAACCGGAGCGAATTTTTTTTGCAAATAAATGCAAAATGGAAGTGCTCGAAAAATTAATACAACTGCATTTCTACCGCTAGAATGCGGTAGAAATGCATAAAAAGATGAAATAAGAATTAACCGGACTAAAAGTTTTGAAATTAAAAAGCTAAAACAAAGTGAGCGAAAAATTATAACGACTATATTTTCATTCTTATATTTTTATAAAAACTCCTAAAAAGTGAAAATAAAACAAAAAGGACAAAAAGTTTTACAATCCTAAAGAGCCTAAGTTAAAGGAAAATGAAAATAACACTTTTAGATGAGTTTTTATAAAGCCTTATGAATGAAAAAATAGGAAAAAGGAGAAAAGCTAAATCTAAAAAAGTGCAGAAAATGAAATTTAAATGGACGGCACAACGGCTAGAAATGCCGATAAACCCTAAATCTAACTAAGTTACGAAGGCTAAAAAGATGAAAACATAAAAGAAATACAAAAGGATGAACGAAAAATTGCTTAAGTAGGCGCATTCAAATGGATTATTCATACTAGTTAAGAGAGAAAAATTCATATTTCATTAAAGTAAAAACCCTAATACAAACTAAGAGAGAGAAAGGGGGGAGAAATTCTCCTTACATAGGTATGGAATCCAATTGGGCAGCACCTCCCCTAAGCAAAGTGGTCAAAAAGTGGACAAAATAAGCTTCCTGGAAGCTCTTATTTATAGGCAAAATTTCGGGTGGGTCACGCCCGTGACTAGGGCGTGACAGGGGGGCGTGTCGACACTATTTATGACCTGATCGGGTGACTTGACTGGAAGGTTGACTTCGGCTGAAAACGTGGCGGTCACGCCCTAGGTCACGGGCGTGACAAGTGCCAGCTACGGGCGTGACTGGGGCGTGTCGGGGAGGTCGATCTGGGCGCGGTCCGGCCGCAAAGTCGCGCGCGTCACGTCGGGCCAGGTGGCTAGGTCACGCCCGTGTCACACCTTGACACGGGCGTGTCTTGGGGCGTGTCGAGCTTAGTTTGATCATCGCCGAACGTCGAGCTGGCAACCTGTGGCCGGCGATCGTCGGGGGGGGGGGCGTGACACGAGCGTGTCGGTCAATTGACACGGGCGTGCCAGTCAATTTTTTTGACTTTTCTGGAATTTTTCTGGAATTTTTCTGGAATAAAAATAAAACTAAGTTAGAAATAATATTTACAAAAATAAGCAATTTATTGAATAAAACTTGATATAAAAGATAAAAAATAAACAGAATTGACTTAAATAAAATACGAAAATATAGGTATATTTACAACTCATCAAATACTCAAGCTAAACGTCTAGTATATCTTTAGTCACTAGAGGATATTAATGGGAGCAAAATGGCTAATTCAAATCGTACCTACAATCATCTTCTGAGGATTCCGCTCTTGAGTCATATCCAAGGCATACATCTGATCCCGAGCGGGTCCGGGGTTTCTTCCTTGTGGTCCTCGTCCTCGACCACGCACATACCCTCTCCCCCGCGGGGCTGCTGGAGGGAAAACAAAAGGCGCATCTCCAAACAGTTGCGGGCAGTAGCGTCGAATGTGGCCCGGTTGGTTGCATTCAAAGCACACCCATTCCTGCCTTCCGCCGTGTTGCTGAAATTGTTGAGGTGGAGGTAATGCTAGCGGTTGCGGAACCGAGCGCTCCTCTCTAAAGTTCTGGAAGAAACGCCCGCCACCCCTCCGATATCCTCTTCCTCTTCTATTGACAAATCTCCTTCTATTGCTAGGGCTGACTTCCATCACGCCCTCCGCTGGCCTCTTACCACTTCGCAAGTGGTCCGCTTCCAATCTCTTCGCCATATCGATAATCTCCGCCAGACTAGCGTCCGCTATAAACAAAAGGGCTTGCCTAAGGGGATCTCTCAAGCCTTTGTAGAATCGTTTGGCGTACCCTCTATCATCCAACTCATAGGAGTCAGCGAATCTAGCCAAGTGCTGAAACTCCCATTGGTACTCTATCACCGACATGGACCCTTGCTTTAGTTGCAAAAATCTCTCTTCAAAGCGGCCGAGGGGATGAAATGCTCTAAAAAGGCTTCAGAGAATTCGCTCCAACTAATGTTCGTGTACACTCTTCCACGAAAAGTGGAGCCCATAAGGGACTTCCACCACCTTTTGGCATGCAGTTCTAAGAGTGTCACCACAAGGGTCACCGCCATGTTGTTTGGGCATCTTATTCCTGCCAACAATTCTTGTATAGTGTCGAGCCACTCTTCCGTACGCACCGCCGACTATGTCCCAATATAAGCGGGAGGGGAGAGAGCTCGGAAAGTTCTTAACCAACTAGATCCCGGACCCTATTGTTGTACAGGTGCCTGCTGAGATTGGGACCTAAAGACGTCCAAAATAGCTATGAGCATCTTCCCCAGCTCTGATTGTTGGAATTGTGTAGGCACGAATGGGGCAGGGGTGCCCCTCACTGGCTCAGCATGTACTGGGATCTACACATAGTGTACAAACCTAAGGTTAGGTTGGCAAATCTAAGGTTAAAGATGGACAAACTTAGTGTGAATTACATATGGGCACACCACTGCTTCCGCTAAGTAAGTTTGTCCCCAAACTGACAAATCAAACGGGGGTGGCACCATTGTTAAGTGACTTTCTCCTTGGAGGATCGTAGCAAGCTGATACCATTTGTAAACCCCCCCCCCTCCCGGAACACAGAACACGGCACGAGAGGGGTCTTATGCCCAGAATAGCCGCCTTGCGGTAACACTAACACTCGGGTCAGCCTGTACCATAAGACATCTATCCTGCCGGCTTCATCCAATATCAACATATAAATGCCAACCCAACCATACAATAAAAGAAGTCAACCCACACCAAGCATAAGTCCATAAATATAGCAAAAGAGAAACTAAACAAGCTTATACATAATCAGAGTACGAAAATAGAATTTGCCCGAAGGGCTACAACACAATCTCTCTCACTCACATCTGTAACCGACGGTAGCGACGGTACCGTCCCCTCAGGCCCTGTCATCCTAGCCTTGCTATCCAGCTGCATAGCCTACTGCTCCACCTGTGGGGTTTCCTCCTAAAAAGGAAGACGTAGCAACTGTTAGTCATAAAGACTAAGTGGCTTCACATCCGCTCCCCCGGCGACTCCTCGGCACCGGGCGGAGAAAGGAACAGGTACAATATATATAAAATAGTAGTACAAGCAGGTGAAGTAAGTATACAAATCATAGGTAGTAATAAAAATAGTGTACAAATGAACAAGCTCTTATTCTACAATTCCACCATCTACAGCAGCAAGAGAGTATAATGTTATAACAGTAAGTAACTCAACTTATATGGATGCCCATACAAGCATATAAGTTGAGGGTCGTTCAGCAATAAGTAACTCATCGTATAGGAGTGCCCATACAAACTTATACGATGATGGTCTTGTGTATGAAATGAAGTGCAATGCTATGTATGCAATGCAATGACACACCCATGATCAAGCACATGCAATCGCTATGTCGACACAGACTTATAGTTCCCACTATTCGAGCAGGAAGCTAACCTCTCAGGCGTCAACCGTCGTGGCCAAATGGTGACAGTAGAGCGGGAATCTCCACTACTAGGCTGGTCTCCACACTACCTGTCCTAGGCCTCCGTATGCCTCAACGCTAAGAACACAATAGCGGAGCTCACATGCGTACTACGGCTCAGCGGGTTCTCTTGGGTAAATGTGCACCAAGATCCTAGCCCCGAACTGGCCTATGCGTGATACGGAAGGAGCCTTGGAAATGAACACGAGGACCAAGCCCAACCGTTCACTTGGCATGGAAGGAGCCTCGGGATGTGAACACCGAGGACCAAGCCCAATCGTCCAAGGTCTAGCTGTCAACTCCCATTGGTGTGACGATTGGCGAGCCCGTAGACCTGCCACACTATCCTTAACCCGGGATTACGACACAACGTGTCGAATCACACCACATGCAATTCCACAATATCGTGGCATGGAAGGAGCCTCGAGACGTGAACACCGAGGACCAAGTCCAACCATCCATCAAATACGGGAGGAGCCTCGGGACGTGAACACTGAGGGCCAAGCCCAACCGTCCAACTTTACTCATCTCAATCTCATTCCATAACGACGGTCAACACCGCACTTATTACTTCCACAATGCTACTTGTAGTGAGACGACACTCTAAGAATTGGATTACTAATTCTCTTTTTATCCATTCAACATATATCATGGCCATAGTTAAAACATTTATACATCTATCAATTTATAACAACCCATTTATGTCAGGCCCTTTCTTTCAATTAGACTTGTCCACAACTCATTATACGAATTCAGATCTATAACCTCAACTTATCATATCACTATGATGACCATGTCAAAAGAGTTCACCCAAGCCTCGAGTTTGATCGGCACATTAAATTCCACCGAATTGAATTCCATATTACACAGCCCAGAATTTAGGTGCAGCCTTAATCCGGGCAGCAACTCCGACCAAGGATTCCTGAGGATACAGATATATGACGTGTGCGTGTAACCACTCGTTGGAAAGATAATTTCAAGGGCTACAACTTTCATGTTTAGTCGAAAGCCCAGATTTGATCGCATCACACCAGAAATTCACTCGAAGCCTGCTGTGTACAGGATTTTTCCCCAATTACAGCAGATTCGAACTGGCTTTCCCGTGGCTACAGGTATCGCCTGGAAACATGCAACTACTCGTTGGAAAGATAATTTTGAGGGCTACGACTTTCGTGTTTAGTTGAAAACCTAGATATGACTAAAACACCCCCGAAATTGTCCACAAAAGTCTCTGCGTGCAGAAAATAGATTTTTGCACGCATCTTAAGGCGAGATGTACGGCATCCGTCCTTGGTGAACTTCGACTGGTATATGGACAAGCCATCATCAGTTTGTCTTACTTGAAGGCCCAAGAAAAACTTAAGTTCTCCCATGCTGCTCATCTCAAACTTTCCTTGCAAAAGTTTAGCAAACTTCTTGCAAAGGTTACTTTCTGTAGACCCAAATATTATGTCATCTACATATATCTGGACTAAGATTATCTTATCTTTGGACTCCCTTAGGAATAGAGTTTTGTCTATTTCTCCCCTAGAGAATTTGTTCCCAATAAGGAAAGTAGACAAGGTTTCATACCAAGCCCTTGGGGCTTGCTTTAACCCATATAAAGCTTTCCTAAGTCTATAAACATAATCAGGTTTGAGAGAATCAACAAAACCTAAGGGCTGCTCTACATAGACTTCTTCTTTAAGATTTCCATTTAGGAATGCTGATTTTACATCCATTTAGAATACCTTGAAGCCTTGATATGTTGCATAGGCAAGGAACATCCTAATTGCATCCAGTCTTGCTATTGGGGCAAAGGTTTGATCAAAGTCAATACCCTCTTCCTGCCTATATCCTTTTGCAACAAGTCTTGCTTTGTTTTTCACAATGATCCTATTCTCATCCAATTTGTTCCTAAAGATCCACTTTGTTCCAATGATGTTGTGGTCTTTTGGTTTAGGAACTAACTCCCAGACCTTGCACCTTATAAACTAATTCAGCTCCACTTTCATGGCATCAATCCAATGTGGGTCCAGAATAGCTTCTTCAAATCTCTTTGGCTCCAGTTGAGATAGGAAGCTTGAACAAAGCACTGTGTTCAAGTTCCTGTTTCTGGTTCAACCCCTCCAGTCTCTTCAATATGCTGTACCTCTTGGTGTTCATCTATATCTAGAGAGTCCTGTACTCCCCCTGGATAGTAGCCACCATTTTCCACGTCCTGCTCTTCAGTTGATTCTTCTGTAATGGTAAGCTTGTCCATTTTCTCATTTATACCTGTAGAACTGTATGATCTACAAGGCAACTCACTATTAATCAGTCTTGTTTCATCAAAGACAACATGTACAAACTCTTCTATAACTTGAGTAATCAAGTTGAAGACTCTATAAGCCTTACTATTGTTGCTGTACCCAACAAATATCCCATCTTGGGATTTAGCAGCAAACTTAGTTAGATAAAACTTGCCATTGTTAAGGATATATCACTTGCACCCAAAGATCTTAAAATAGGATAAGTTTGGTTTTCTACCCTTCATGATCTCATAGGGAGTCTTTTTGTGGCTTTTGGTGATAGAAGCCCTATTGATCACATGACATGCAATGTTTACTTCCTCAGCCCAGAAATATTCTGGGAGAGAAGTGTCACTCAATAGAGTTCTACCAGTCTCAATCAGTGTTCTATTCTTCCTTTCAGCAATACCATTTTACTGTGGTGTTCTAGGTGAGGAGAATTCTTGAAAAATCCCAAATTCTTCACATAGTCTTGTCATACTCTCAGATTGAAATTCAGTGCCATGGTCACTTCTGATTTTGACCACTGTACTGTCATGTTCATTCTGAATTTGCTTGATAAAACTATATAAAACACTTGGGGTTTCTGATTTTTGTCTCAAAAAGAACACCCAGGAATATCTAGAATAGTCATCTACCACCACAAAAGTGTAGACCTTCCTACCTAGACTATGAACTGGCATAGGACAAAATAGATCAATATGTAAGAGGTATAGACACCTCACTGAATCCTTGTTTTCAAGGCTATGAAAGGAGGATTTTGTCTGCTTGCCTTTTTGACAAGCTGAGCATATCCTATCCTTTATACACTTAACATTTGGACTATTCCTTACTAACTCTTTGCTAAAGAGTTGGCCAATTATTTTTGTAGTTAAGATGGGCCAGCCTCTTGTGCCATTTGACATAATGAGAGGCTCTCTCATCAACTACAAGGAAAATAGGAGACACATTGTTCTCACACTCAAAATTAAGACAGTACACATTTCTTTTTCTATATCCTGTCAAAATGATCTTTTGATCACTTGATCTTTTGATATGACATCCATTCTTAATAAAAGAAATGTCATATCCAAAATCACTCAGCTGACTTATGCTTATAAGGTTGTGTTTCAAATCCTTTACATAGGCCACTTGAGTGATAGTAATCTTGTTATTAGAAATGTTACCAAACCCTTTGATGATACCCTTTTCAGAACCACCAAAGATTACTTTAGACCCATTTATGATAGGTAAGTACTCCTTCAGCAACCCCTTTGTTCCAGTCATGTGCCTGGAACATCCACTGTCCAAGTACCATATAGGGGCATGGTAACTTGGACTCACCTGTAATAAAGAATTACCTCTCCTTAGAACCCAAGTAAGTCATGGGTCCTTGGTTCAAGTTAGCTTCATACTTAACAAATCTACCTGCAGCACTTCTAACAGGTAGACTGTTGTTCTTCCTGACACTAGTGTTGTGCCAGCAATCTATGGCATAATGATCTGTCTTGCCACAACACCAGCATACATACTTGTTGTATCTATTTTTAGATACATTCTTGACAGTCTTGTTGGCAACAAATCTTTTATATTGTGCTGGTACTGCTGCAGCTACTCCCATTAGTTTCTTACAAACATGGGGTTTATGAACATGGGTTGCCTTATTGACATAAACACCCTTGTCATTCAGAACTTTAGTCTTACTATGACCATGAGTATTCTCAAGGTCATACTTGTTAGAAGGCTCTTGTACCTTTCTAAATACTACAGGGACTTTAAAATTCAGTGGCTGGACTGAGGCTTTGCCCTTTCTCTTGAATTGGATAGCCCTGGTGTTACCTTTAAAGCCAATTCCAGCCTTACCCTTTTGAGCCACAAACTCATCTATTAAGGGTAAAATTGATTTTGGCTTGGAATAACTAGCCACCAAATCTTTCTTCTTTTAAAGTCTGACTTCCAGACTTTTAATTAGATCATTCTTATATGTGATTGTACCCATCTGAATAACAGTTATAGTTTTCTGTTTGGTAACCTCATTCATTTTTTGATCCAACTCTTTCTCTAAATCAGATGCAGCCATCTTAAGATCTGCAATTTCTTTAGCCTGAGTTTTGGCCAGGTTTTTGCTTTTCTTTAGTGCCTGCAACAAGTCCCCATATTTATCTATCAACTGATGAATATCTCCTTCAGACTCAGATCCATCCACATCACTTGATGTAGATGTAGCTGACTCTGTACCAGTACTACAATCTGGATTACTAGAAAAATATTGTACCTTACTAGGACTAGGCTGATCCTGGCACTTGTCTTCTTCTGATACAACCATCAGTCCCATACACTGATGGTCTTCTTGTTCTTAGATAGAGTTCAGCAATTGCATAAACTCATCTTCTTCATCTGCTACATATAGACCAATGTATGCCTCAGCTTCAGATTCAGATTCTTAAGATAACTAGTCTGTCAAGCTCTTCTCCTTCTTGGAAACAAAGGATTTCTCCTTCTTGCTCTTTTGTTGAGTCTTTCTTTTATCAGCAGACTCCTTTCTTTTGTCTGGACACTCGGCCACAACATGTCCTGGCCTATTATAGCAGTAGCAAACTATCTTTGATGTTGTAGATATGCTAGGCTTAGACCTGCTTCTGTCCTTCCTTGATGACATCCTCTTTTGATAATAGTGATCCACAGGCTGAGATGTGGAGGGCCAAGACTTCCACTGCTTCTTCTTCAGGAATCTCTGAAACTGCCTTGTGAAGGCAGCAAAATCTTTATCTGAGTCACTGTTGTCTGAACTTTGGTTGTCTGAATTATCTGAAGTAATTTTAGCAACAATCTCAGGAGGTGATGGAGACATCCTCCTATTCTTCCTAGTGGTCTCCACCTTGAAGGCCACATACTTTTCTCTATACTCCCCTTTTGCACTTTTCTCTTCCTCTTTCCTAGCCATCAACTGCATCTCATATGACAACAATTTTCCAAACAAAGTTGGAGGAGAGATATCTGCAAGTTTGGCCACTTCCGTAATGACACAAATCTTAGTGTCCCAATCCTTTGTCAAGGATCTTAGAAATTTATCATTCAGTTCATATGTACTGAATATCCTTCCATAGGACATCAACTCATTTACTATTCTATAGAACTTCTTATAACACTCAGTTATACCATCTGACTTTCCTTGTCTAAAACTTTCATATTCCTGGTTCAGCATAGATTTTCTATCTTGTCTGACTTCTTCAGAACCCTCCATGTAGACTATCAAAGTGTCCCACATTTCCTTGGAGGTCTTGCAGTGAATTAGATTTTGAAAGGTTGAATCATCTATGACACTTACTATGATATTCTGGGCTCTTTTATCCATAGTTGCAAGGGTAATCTCTTCCTTAGTCATCTTAGAAAAATCTTAAGGAGTTCTTTGATTTGCATCTAGAACTGACACCTTCATTGGAACATACGGACCTTCCATTACAGTAATGTATATCCTTGGATTAGAAGCCTCCATGAAAAGCCTGACCCTTTCTTTCCATATTCCAAAAATCTCTTTCCTGCATATGGGTAAATTCATAGAACCTAGTTCCTTGTGATTTTCTCCTGAACCCATTTTCATGATCTTGAATCTGCCTTATGGATCTTACTCAGACTGTTAAGTCCTTCTTTGAGTAACCTCCCTCTGATACCACTTGATAGAATTGATTTCAAGATAACCCAAAAACCTAGAGGGGGGGGGGTGAATATGTTCTTCTCTTTTATACTAAAGGCAGAATGATATTTCAGTTCTTAAATTAGAACCTAACTTATTCTATAGCAATCACATCACAGAATTCACAATCACACATTGCACACAGATTTATAGTGGTTCCCCAAGGTCTGGGTACATCCACTTTCCCCTTCACCTATCTAGCAGTGTGCTAGATTCAGCCTAACTTCTTCCTTCTTCTCAGATCAACAGATCTTACAGCTTAGAACCCTTAAAGGTTCCTACAACTCAAAATGTAACCACACTCCTACAGCTCAGGCTAACAGCCCTACCTCAGCCTTGCCACAAGGCCTACAAATTAGAGAAAACTTTCTCCTACACTCAGGCTCAAAATCCCTACCACTCAGAGATCTATATCTCATACACTCAGCCTTTATAATATAGGCTTACAACTCAGATCTATGAAGAGATCCTACAAAATTTGATAAGTGTTTAGATGGACTCTTACCCTTATTGAGAGAGAAGGTATAAGAGGTTTCTTGATCAGCTTCTTGATAAAACTGATGGATGAAATCAACATGTTCTTAGCTTTCTTCAAAGCTTCTTGAATCTGAACTCAGTAGGGTTGATCTCCTTTGAAGTTGACTGACTGCTAGCTTCCTTCTTAGAATCCAGAAATAGATCTGAATCCTTCTTAGTAGATTAGTTCAAGATCTGCTTCTTAAGAGACTTGTAAATGTCTCCTTCTTTACTTCAACAGCTGAAGATCTCTCTCACTCTTCAGAACTTCTGAAGTTTCTTCAGAATTCTTGCTTGAATTCTCCTTAGATCTTCTCACGAAAATCTTCTTCTGTGTGACGTGTACTTCCTTGATCAATGATTAATAATTCAATTGTTTTTTGTGTAGATAGTTTGTTGTTGACAGAATCCATCTATTTATAGACTTAATCCATGGTAACCGGCTGATCCGGTTTCTAACCAACTTCTGACAGGTCTGACAGCTTCAGCAAACTTGTTGGAATACACAGCTGTCAAGTCTCCTGGCAGTTCTTGAACCTTTGTCTTTGTCAGCAAAGCGTCGAGACTGATTGTCATTATATGTCGACACAAGTAGATTAAGTGTCGACATAAGCTTTAGTGATGTCGACATTGCTCCTCTGGTGTCGACACATCTTCTTGACACTGCATCTGTAGAATGTGTCGACACAGCTTCTTTGTTTCGACATAGACACTCCTTTACTTCATAGCAATCAGCATTATTGAAACTCTGCTGAGTGTCGACACAAGTCCTGTGTGTCGACACAGTTGATATAATCTCAGAATTTGTGTGTCGACACTGCCTCCAGGTGTTGACATAGTTGATGTCGACTAATACTTCTGTGTGTCGACACTGCCTCCCGGTGTCGACACAGTTGATGTCGACTACTATTTTTGTGTGTCGACACTGCCTCCCGGTGTCGACACAGTTGATGTCGACTAATAAATTCTGTGTGTCGACACAATTGCTTTAGGTGTCGACACAGATTTTCCAAGTGTCGACACAGGCTTTCTTTAATGTCGACACATGGAATTAGAAACTTTTTTAGCATTTTGGCAAATACTTAACCTGCACATATAAACTTAAAATAACATCAAATACACCTTGATGTATATCATTGAGTTATGTGAGGCTTCTCCAAATCAGGTACTCATTTTCCAATGTACCCAACAGTGGGGCATCAGTATTTGGAACAGGTGAAGAGTCATAATCCTCGGCCTATTGTCGGCAGGAGGACATGGTCGATTCGAACCCCTGCGAGCAGCTGATGGACCCCGAGGTTGTAATTATACCAATCGTGGGAGCTTTCCCAGGATGGCGAGGCATCGAGCTTCAGATGCAAGTGAAGAGTCATAATCCTCAGCCTATTGTCGACAGGAGTACATGGTCGATTCGAACCCTCGCGAGCAGCTGATAGACCCTAGTATTTGCTGAGGTGTGGCGCCCCGAAGACCCGGATGACGACGCAACTTACTACGCAGCTTTGGCCAGGTCCTTGCGTCAGTGGAGTGAGGTTGAGGCTATCACGCTGTGGGCTGCGCACAACTGAGGGAGATGGTCCCTGACGATATCGCAAACCGCTCCATAGGAGAAGAGTGAGCATTTCTGCCATAGGAGAAAGGTCAAGGCCACCGTGCTACAGTCTGCGTAGGACTTGGTATTCGGTCCCCAGGTGACATCTCAACCTGTTACTAGGCCGAGGTTATCGTGCTATGGGCCACGGTCAACCCGGGGTGCTCATTCCCGACGATGTCACAATCTGCTGGACGGGTGAAGGGAGAACCTTCGAACCATGGCAGGGGGATCAAGACAATCGTGCTACAGCTGCTCGCCGGACCTCAGGGTACGGATTCCAAATCGATCCTGCAAGTGTTAGGAGTTAGTGACATCGCAATCACAGTATATAAATGAAAAGAGATGAGTTGTTTTGTTTTTTTACTTTGAGGAACAGACGATCCTGGCCTCAGGAGGGTCTGTTAGATGAGATGTCCTTCTGATGAGTTTGCTGCATGACAAGAGTTAGTATGAAAGCGGAAAATGCAGTAAGCAAGATAGTTTGTGCACGATGGTTTTCCTCGCGACTTTGAGTTGTCCTTAGGTGATTTAATACGAAGAAATTTTTTTGGGAGGCGCATTCGCCTCGGTTCTGGCTTTTCTCCAGAGCGGCCTTCTAGAGGCGGTAGATGCTGATTCTTTAGCCGGACTCCGGCTGCGCTTGGTGCAGATAGCATGAGCGTCCCATGTCCTGGCTGCCCCTAACAACGCCAACTCCAGCAGGCGTGACAAACTTCATCGCGAGGTGCGGGATTGATGGAACTTCCTGGAAAGCTGTCTGGAGGGGGCGACCAAAGATCGCATTGTAAGGCGATTTTGCATCGACTGCCACAAACTGTACGTCATGCGTAACCTGCCTTGGAAATTCTCCTAGTGTCACTAGAAGGGTGAGGGTGCCTGCTACGAACACGGGTGCCCCGTTGAAGCCGTAGATGGGGCCTAATGCTGGACGAAGATTCTGCCTTTGGATTCTCATACTGGTTAACGCAGTCATGAATATCACATTTACCGAGCTGCCATTATCCACCAGAATTCGCTTTACGCGGAAGCTGGGGTTGCCAATTTCTACTATAATAACTAGCGGGTCCTGGTGTGGTGTGCGGTGGCCCTGGAGGTCCTCCTTGCCAAAGCTAATGGTAGGAATGATTCCAGCCGCCTTGTCTTTTTGGGGAGTGGCGATTGAGTTGACCGCGGGAAAGGGAAAGCTAGAGATGACTTCCACAATCCCAACGACCTGCATACCCCCCTGCGCTTCTCGGCGCGCAAGTGGCGGTTCCCTCCGCGCAGGCGGGCCTCCGTACTGCTCTTGCATATATCCTTGCAGAAAATGCCCGAGCATTCCCTGTCGAACAAGACGCTCTATCTTATCTTTCAACTTTACACACTCTTCAGTAGTGTGCCCGGTTCCTCGATGGAAGTCGTAGTACTTTGATGGATCTGCCCTTGGGTTAGGCGGGAGCGCCCTTGGCCTCTAGAGCGCTGGTTCGTCCTGAATGTCATAAAGGATGTTAGCGCAAGTGGTGTTGAGAGGGGTGTAAGTCTTGGGAGGCCCGTAATCCCGGCCTCTCTGGGGATCCTGATTGGGACGCTCGTTGCAACGGTTCTCGTCGCGCCTCTCTGTTCGTATTCCGGAGGGTTGCTCCTGCTGTCTCTCTCTCTTTTGGCCCCCTTCAAACTGTTGACGGTGGGCCTCAATGGCCTCACCCGCGGCTATCTGAGCTTCCAATCGGTGTACCAGATCTGCATAAATGGAGACAGTATCCCGCATTAGAGCGGAGTAGAATCCTCCTGGTCGGAGTCCCCCGAGGAAGACCTCTCAAAGGAGCTCAGGGTATACCTCGAGGATCTGTCTCGCTTCCACAGTGAATCGGCGGAAAAATTCCTTTAAGGTCTCGGTTTCATTTTGCCGGATGCCGGAGAGGTGGGATGGATCCTTTGCGATCCTGCGGTTGGCCATGAACTGATCGAGGAATTGCTGGCTCAGCTGGGGAAAGTTTCTGATGGACCCCTCTCGGAGGGAATAGAACCAAGTGTGGGCCTGCCCTTTGAGGGTGGTAGGGAAGAAATGACAAAGCAGTTGATCGGGTATGTTGTAGAGGTGGAGGATCATGTAGAAGTGGTTCATGTGCTCCCAAGGATCGTCCACTTCGTCGTACGTCTCAATGTGGGGGATCTTGAATCCTTGAGGCACGGGATAGGCCAGTACCTCAGGAGCCAAGGGTGATGCCCCCCGAGTGGGGCATCACGCTGCCATTGTTCGTCGGCTGACGGGTCCAAATTCCTCTTCGAACATTTTGCGGAATGCTTCCCGAGTAATTCCCGTGCCTGGCTTTGGTGGGGCCTGCTGCTGCTGATTGCTATGGAGGGGGGCGATTCCTGCTGCCCTAACATGGCGAATGGGATGCTCAAGGCTGTCGTGCTTGACGATTGAGATTCTTCTTCAACGGCCCTCTGGCCTTCTGCTGGTGGTACTGGTAGATTTTCCTAAGTTGGGGCCCCTGCGGGCATGTGGGGGCTTGCGAGTTGCCTTAAGAGGGTGAGCATCTCGACTTGGATGTCCGGTGGGGGCACCACGACTATGGGCGACGCTTCTCAAGGCACTGCGACATCCTCTTGTTGTGGCGTATTTGCTAGAGACTGCGACGCGGCTTGCTCCTCTTGTTCACGCCGGATCGACCCCCTAGTCGTTCAGGTGCTCTTTCCGGCCATTCTATCATGCTTTGACAAACTTTTGAGTCTTCTCACGCTTGTTGGGAATGTATTCCAACAGACGGCGCCAAACTGTTGTGGATTGCTCAATGCCATCGTTAGACAGGTTCCAGATCGGCCCGTCTTAGCCCAGGCGATCGAGTACGCACACAGTCAAAGTAGAAAAAGAGAGATCGTACACACACAACTTTAGCGTAGAAAACCCCCGGAAAGGGGAAAAACCCACGTGGTCGGGTCTGTTCCAGCCAAGATCCACTATTTTCCTCTGTTATAGTGTTCTTGTAAAGAGAATGCGAGGGCGAAAGGCCGCACCTCGTTACAAATACTAGAGGGTTGAGAGAGCTCTCCTTGGGTGACAGACCACCGCTTAGGAGTTCGTGCACTTTGTCGTGCGTCATTCTTGGGTGCTTGATCTTCAGGCTTGCGCTCGGCAGAGTGCCTGCACTTTGCGCCTCGGACTGAGGAGGGCTGCCTTAGTCGGCACTTCACTTTTTCTTCTTTGGGCGGTGCTTAGAGGAGAACCTGCCAAGTTAGTGAGTGAAAGAGGAGGAGAGGAGGAGCGTATAGAGAGAAGCTCTGGGGAGAAGCAAAAATTAAGAGAAAGAGAGCGCGAAGGAGAGAATGAAGTCGGATCCCCTGAAATGAACTATCAGGGGTTCTTATATAGGGTTTCCGAGGTGGTTAGGGTGGTTACGGTGATTAATCGCAGATCGGAGGGCCGTGATCGCTTGTGGTGATTGGAGGGTCGTAATGGCTTGCCACGATCGGGCGGTGGAGAGAAGGCCGACCCACGATAGCGTTCGGAGGAGGCGCACCTCCCGGAGGCCACCCTAGGGAGGGGGCGGCCGGCCGCGGGCAGCCAGTCCTGGGCGGCCGGCCAAGGCCGCCTGACCGGAGGTGGGGCGGACAGTCGTGGCCGCCGGCCACGAGGAGGAGGCCATCCATGGCCGTCGGCCACACAGAGGGGGTCGTCCGAGGCCGCCGGCCGCAAGGGGGGGGGCCGGCCGCGGCCGCCGGCCGCAAGGGGGAGGCCGGCCCCGGGCGGCCGACCATGGGCGGCCAGGAGCCGACCGCCGTAATGGCGACGGCGGCGATTGCGATTTGGCGTGCGGAGGTTGCGGGATCCGGCACGCGGTGGTTACGCGACCTAGTGCATGGGAGTTGTGATCCGGTGTGCGGGAGTTGCAATCCGGTGTGAGGGAGTTACAATCCGGTGTGCGGTAGTTGCGATCCGGTGTGCGGGAGTTGCGATTCGGTGTGTAGGAGTTAACATAATCTTCTATAAATTAGGGGGTACCCATCATATATATATATATATATATATAAACAAAAGAGACTGATTAGCTCAAAACACGTGAATCATTAACACCAGTAAAAAAACGGTACTAAGTTGGGGGCCACATTGTCCAACACCAACCTTTAGACCAAACATCTCAAAAGGCACTGTGGTGGCGGCCATATTGTCCAACACAACCCAACAACCCATAAGAAGAGAAGAAAACCCACTAGGTATAATGATTCACAAACTGGCACTGAGGTGGTGGTCCTTTATCCACTGCAAACCAAGG
The DNA here is from genome assembly GCA_039513925.1 of Platanthera zijinensis. Classification (NCBI taxonomy): domain Eukaryota; kingdom Viridiplantae; phylum Streptophyta; class Magnoliopsida; order Asparagales; family Orchidaceae; genus Platanthera; species Platanthera zijinensis. Next base: position 111,004,169 of record CM077094.1, read on the forward strand.
CCACAAATAATCATAAATTATATTAATAAACAAAAAGAAACCCAAGGCTTAACATCAGATTTCCATGGTGATGCATAGGGAAGAAAAATAATAGTTACTAAGTTATACTTGACAAATGTGACTTGATGAACTCAAAATCACTCGATGGATACATGAAAATTACTTAACACTAACTCTGAAATCACTGACACCAAGACTTCAGCCACTCGACGCCTCTCTACTTCACTCGATGCCAAGACAGTTTCAGTTAAAGCACTCAACGCCTGGCTGCTTCACTTGACGCTCTCGATGACATAACTACTACACTCGACGCTCTCGACGCCATAGCTACTTCACTCAACGCCTAGACAAGTACATCAAAGGACTCAATGCCATAGCTACTTCACTCGATGCCTAGACATATACAATCAAAGCACTCAACGCCTAGACATATACAGTCAAAGCACTCAATGCCATAGCTACTTCACTCGACGCTCTCGACGTCATAGCTACTTCACTCGATGCCTAGGCAGATACAGCCAATACACTCAACGCCATAGCTACTTCACTCGATGCCAAAGCATATTCACTCGACGCCAAGCCTGATTTAGTCAACACACTCAATGCCAAGGCAGATTCATGCAACACACTCGATGCCAGAGCATATTCACTCGATGCCAAGACTTATTCAGTCAACACATTCAATGCCAAGTCTACAATCAATGCATTTACTTAGAGTTTAATTTAATTTTTCTGATAGAAGGACTTACAATAGTTTAACCAAAGGGCACTTCGTCTTCCTACCCAAAAGGAATTAAAATAAACTTAGGAAAATCAGGGGCATTACAGCCACTCCCCCTAAAAAGAAGTTTCGTCCCAAAACTTGATATGAAAAATCGAAACTATTACTCAAAAGGAAATAACCAATGGTTATCACAAAGAAATACTTACCAAAAGAAACTGGGAGAACAGATGAGGATGAGTCTCCCTCATAACTAACTCCAACTCCCAAGTCGCGTTCTCCACGTCTTGGTTTCGCTAAAGAACCTTGACCATGGGTATTGTCTTCCTTCGCAATACCCGATCCTGAGTATTTAGGATACAAATAAGAATTTCAACATAAGAAAGATTAGGCCACAACTAGAGTACCGAATCGAGAACATGCTGGTCACTAAGCACACATTTCCACAACTGACTCACATGAAACACATCATGCACACCAGAGAAATTTGCGGGCAAATCCAGCCTATAAGCTGACACTCCGATTTGTTCAACAACCAGTAAAGGTCCCACATTCTTAGGATCCAAATTGTGGTTCTTTCCAAACCTCTTAATGCATGCCATCGGAGAAACCTTGAGAAAACCATGTCTCCAATTGCGAATTCTAGATCAACCCTTTGACGATTAACATTCTTCTCATAACTCTCCTGAGCTATACAAAACTTTTCTCGAATATGCGTCACAGAAGTACTCATTTCTTCCAAAGCTTCTGAACCAACAATGGTCTTTCACCAACTTCAGCCCAAAATAAGGGAGTTCTGCAACGTCTCCCATATAAAGCCTCTAAGGGGCCATATGCAAACTCTCCTGATAACTGTTGTTGTTGACAAATTACATCAATCTAAGCCGCTCATCCCATGCTCCTCCGTGGTCTAAGATGTAACATCTGATCATATCTTCCAAAATCTGATTTACTCTCTCCATTTGACCATTGGTCTGCAGATGATAAGCGGTTGAATATTTGAGGTCGGTACCTAACCTTTCCTGTAAACTTTTCCAAAAAGGAGACGTAAACCTAGAATCTCGATCATACACAATACTTACTGGCACCCCATGCAATCTAATGACCTCTTCCAAATACAAATCTGTTATCTTCTTCATGGAGTAATCAATCTTGAACGGAACGAAGTGAACACACTTTGTTAATCTGTCAACTATGACCACACAGAATCATGTCCTCGGGGAGATCTCGAAAACCAGTAATAAAGTCCATAGAAATACTCTCTGTTGGGAATATTGGTTACAATGTACTTGATTTGAAGAAGCTCTTTCAACTCAATGATATACACATATTTATATTTGATGGATATTTCAGTTTATGTTTGCAGGATTACATATAAATTGGGCAGGTGGACACTAGAAGCAAACTTGTTTTTGAATAAAATTTGACTAAGTACAAAAGTGTCGACACACTTTAACTGTGTCGACACCTTTGTTGTAGCCGTGTCGAGACAAGTCAGCACATTCTACATTCTGTAACTTGCAGTACAAAAATTTGACTTAGTATAGAAGTGTCGACACACTTCAATTGTGTCGACACCTTTAAAGGAGCTGTTACGAGACAAGCCAATTTACTCGACACAGAGAAGATTCAAGACATTTGTGTCGAGACAAGTAAGTTTTCTCGACACCTTGAAGACAAGTCGACATACTTGACACTATGAAGGGTTAAAGTAGTTGTGTCGAGACAATACAGTTGTCTCAACATAAAGAAGATAGGAAATTTTACTAAGTAAAGTTGTGTCGAGACAAATCAATTGTCTCGACACAATGAAGGGTTAAAGCACAGACTTCTCGACATCAGGCAGATAGTTGTGTCGGGACAATCCAACGGTCTCGAAACAAGGCAGAATTAAAAGATGTCGACACAGACAATTCTCGTGTCGAGACAAGTCAACTGTCTCGACACTTTCAAGAAATTCTTTCAAGTAGAATTGTGTTGAGATTGCTAAGATGTCTCAATACAAGTGTCGACACACTTTGGACATCTCAACACTTATGTTTTATAAAATGTGCTGAGTCAACACAGAAGTGTCAAGAGGGGTCAAACTGTCACATCAAGTACAAGAATAAGTTATTTCGACTGAAACCGTCTGAAGGAGAGCTTGAAGTATGATGACAGTTGCTGATGTCATCATTCAGTAACTACCCATCCATGAAGGCTATAAATAGAGGGGTAGTCTACACCAAAAAGAGAAGAGAAGCACTCAAGCAAACAAAAAATTCTCATTCCTATTCCAATCCCGAGGAGGAAGAAGAAGATGAAGGTCTTCAAGAAAATCTCTAGATCCCTTCTCAAAGTCGATCTGAAGATTAAGGTAGATCTGATCTAAAATTTCTTCTAGGTCATCAAGCTGATCAACATCAAGAAGATAGTAGATCCAGATAAGCAACTTTTCAGCCAACCATTCTATCAAGAAGACATTCATTGCTGCTGAATTGAAAAATTTGTGTTAACAGATATATAAGATTACAGATTTCCTATTTTCTGAGAAGTAATTTTTCATCTTTACCTCTTTATTTTGTAAGATCTTCTAGAGATCTGAGTGAGTAGGAGATCTTGTCTCTGAGTTTTAAGCCTAATCTATAATGGCTGAGGTAGGGTTCTTAAGGTACCTGAGGTAGGTGATTGTGGGTGAATCACTGAGTTGTAAGCCTATTTTATAAAGTCTAAGGTAGGGTTATTTAGGGATCTGAGGTAGGAGATTGGGTGAATCTCTGAGGTAGGACCTGGTGGTCTGAGTGTAGGTTTCTTAACAGAAACTGAGTCTATAAGATCTTTGGATCTGAGTTAAAGAGGAGGAGCTATAACCTCATCTAGCACATTGCTAGTGAGGAAGAAGGGGTAAAGTGGATGTACCCTAGATAGGGGAACCACTATAAATTTTTTGTGTATTGTGTGCTGTGAATTGCTATTTCTTGTATTGTGTTCTGAATTCTCTAGCTGCTAAAATTGTTAAGTGACAAAAGATTTGCTAAAGTATTTTAAAACAGTCACCTATTCACCCCCCACTCTAGGTGATAGTCTACCCATAAGATTAACTTTCAAGTGGTATCAGAGGGAGGTTGTTCAAGAAAGACCTAACAGTCTGAAAAAGATCCAAAGGGTATTAGAAAAATATCAGATCTATGGCTTCTGAATCACACAGAGAACTCAGTTATATGAAACTACCTATTTGTACTAATGACAACTTTGTTATATGAAAACATAGAGTAAGATTGTTCATAAAAGCCCCAGATCCAAGAATCTTTGTCACTATATAAGAAAGACCATATGTACCAATGAAGATATCAATCCTAGATGTAAATGTACAAACCTCAAAGAAACTATCATAGATGACAAAGGATGAGGTGATACTAGCCACCATGGATAAAAGGGCACAAAATATAATAGTCAGTGCAATAAACAACTCAAAATTTTAGAATCTTGTGCACTATAATACATCCAAGGAGATGTGGGATACACTCATAGTATATATGGAAGGTACAGAAGAAGTGAGAGATGATAGAAAATCTTTCCTCAACCAGCAGTATGAGGCCTTTAGACAAGGAAAGACTGATTCTATAGAACTATGCTATGAAAAGTTCTTTAGAATTGTAAATGATCTAAGAAACTATGGAAGAATTTTCTCAAATTATGAGCTGACTGACAAGTTTTTGAGATCCCTAAATAAAGAATGGGATATCAAGATTTGTGGTGTAAGAGAAATGGGGAATCTAAGAAATATGTAATCCCAAGACTTGTATGGGAAGCTTATGTCACATGAGCTTCATCTAAACTCCAGAAAAGCTGAAGCAGAATTTGCCAGAAGTTCAACTCAAACAAAAACTGTGGCCTTCAAAGAAGATACATCTAGGAAAGCTAGAAGAGAAATCCCATCATCACCCAAAAGGGATGAAGATACAGATAGCACTGGAGTCTGTTATTCATCAAAAGAATTATCAGATGAAGAATTGGAATTATTTACAAGTCAATTCAAGAAAATGCTGAGAAGAAGGAAACAGTAGAATAAAAAGAAACATTCTGGATCAAGCTCCAGTAAAAGCAAAGACTATCACAGAGACAAATCTGTGGTCAGGTATGATTCTCATCGGAACAAACAATCTAAGACTGACATTATTTGCTTTTACTGTAATAGGCCTGGGCATGTCATAGCTGACTATCCACTAAAAAGGAAGGAAAACAAAAAGTACAAAAGAAAAGAATTTCTATAAGAATACGAAATCAGAGAAGGGTCCGATGGCAAAGAAATCCAATACCCTATATGATAGTGATACTCAACCGAGTCAAAAGAAGATATTGCTGGATTATACTCCTATGAAGAAGAGTTCATCAAAAATGCTATTTACATAGGGAAAAGCTCCACAACTTCATCACACCATAGTGATTCTGAAGAAGATATGGAGATCAATTTAATGGCACTATCTGATGATCCAGAAAAAAAAGCTCTTGATTGTCAGAATACTCAGGTAATCTATGATAATTCAACAAGTACTAAAACTTCTATATATGAGACTGGTGATGAGCTGGACTCATGTGACTCAAAGCTTGATTCACATGAGACTAACTCTGTGACTGAACTACAACAGCTTATAGTCAAATTTGGAAAATTGTTGGAAGCCCTAGTGAGTAGCAAGAAGCTTGTCAAAATACAAGTTGTAGAGATAGCATCACTAAAAGGTTTTGAGTATCATCATAAGATGGATACTCAAAAAATTGTTCTTCAAAATTCTAAGTTGGCAATGCTGATTAAGATCATTGATGATCAAATCCTATTGCTGAAGCAGAAGGATGTAACTATTAAAGAGCTGGAATTTAAACTCTTGAATGAGAAAAGATTAGTACAATAATTTTCTAAACCTAAAACTATTTTTCCCATTATAGATACCTTCTCAGGAACACCTGGAAGTGGTCTTGGGTATGTTAAACCCAAGAGGAAAAGTGGTAAAAACTGGCAAGACAAAAGTGTCCAGACATTCTACAGACTATGTTTCAGACTAAAGGAAAATAAATACAGAAGTCTGGACTAGTTGGACCAAGTTCGTATGTGAATAGGAAAGCTATTCCTAATGTGTTTTCTCCAAGGATGATAGTTATAACTGAGAGGCAAAACAACTTGTTTGCACCCAGTCAAAATACAACTGTTAAGTGTGCTGATTCCTTTTCTAAGGAATGTCAACACAAAGTTCCTTCTGTCCTTCCTAAGAGATGGTACAATAGGTATGAATGTTGATGTTATGGAAAGATAGGGCACTTTACCTTATACTGTTGGTTCAATTACACAGTGTCTCATAATTAGAAAAGATATCTAGTAAAGAAACACACTGGTGGTTTCAATAGAGCCACAACTAACAAGAACTTAGGACCCAAAACAACTTGGGTTCCTAAGGAAAAGTAAATTCTTATTTTGCAGGAATGTCCAAGCATCATAGATAGACCAATCTGGTACTTAGATAGTGGATGTTCCAGACACATGACTGGAATAAGAGGCTATTTGAGGGAATTTTTCCCCATGGAGAATGGACCAAAGGTGATCTTTGGTGGAGCTGACAAAGGAATAACCAAAGGTTATGTAGGATAGCAAATGACTTAGTCACTCTCACGAAAGCAGCTTATGTGGAAGGGTTGCAACACAACCTTATAAGCATAAGCCAACTTTGTGATCTTGGCTATGACATTACATTCCACAAAGATGAGTGCCTAATAAAGAAGTCAAGTGACCAAGAGGTCATCTTGATAGGCACTAGATGTGGGAATGTATATTGTTTGAATTTTCTTTGTTTAAAGTCAGACTCACCCTTATATCTAGTTGCAAATGAGAAAGCCTCACACCGTTTCAAATGGCATAAGAGGCTAGCTCATTTGAAATACAAGTCCATATGCAAAATTTTTAGTAAAGAGCTTGTTTGGAATGACCCTAACATTAAATGTTCTAAGGAGATCATATGCTCTGAGGGCCAAATAGGTAAGCAAACCAAAGCTTCATTCAAAAGTATTGAATACAAAGACTAAGTGAGGTGTTTATACCTCTTGAATATGGACTTGTTTGATCCTATGCCAGTCATAGTCTTGGAAGGAGAGTCTACACCTATGTAATTATTGATAACTATTCCAGATTTACTTGGGTATTCTTCTTAAGGAAAAGTTTGAAACTCCTGAAGTCTTCAAGACTTTTGTCAAAAAAATCCAGAATGAACTGAACAGTTCTGTGGTCAGAATTAGATGTGATCGTTGAACTGAGTTTCAATCTGATTATATGACAAAGTTTTGTGAAGAACTTGGGATTCAACAAGAGTTTTTCTCACCAAGAACACCTCAGCAAAATGGAATTGCTGAGAGGAAGAATATGACTCTCATTGAAGCTGGAAGAACTATGCTGAGTGATTCTTCACTCCCAGAATACTTCTGGGCTGAAGCTGTCAACACAGTATGTCATGTTCTTAATAAAGCTTAAATCAATAAAAGATTGAATAAAACTCCTTATGAACTTATGAAGGGCAGAAAACCAAACTTGGCCTATTTCAGGATCTTTGGATGTAGATGTTATGTCCTAAATAATGGGAAAACATACACATCCAAGTTTGCTGAGAAGTCTTATGATGGCATATTTGTTGGTTCTAGTAACCACAGTAAGGCCTATAGGGTCTACAACTTGAGGGATCAAGTTGTGGAGGAGTCCTTTCATGTTGTATTTGATGAAAGTTCTATGTTTTGCAATGATAAGCCAGGTTCATCAAGCACAACAAGTTAAGACTTGAAGCTAAAGGAGCTATCTATAGAAGATATAGTTGCAGCAAGTCAGAATATGCAAGATGGAGTCAACATTGTTGAGGAAGTGCTTACACAGGAACAGACAGGAGAAGATGCTCAGCATGATGTAGGTGGTCCAGGAGAAGAAGTCACTTTACCTGTTGCAATCAGGCATCTAAAGGATCATCCAAGCGAATTGATTATAGGACATGCTGCACAGGGTGTGACCACAAGAAGCAAACATCACAATACGTTGATGTACTAAAGTTTCCTGTCCCAAACAGGGCCAAAGAAATTTGAAGAAGCTAATGTCGATCCATTTTGGATAGGTACTATGCAGGAAGAATTGAACCAGTTCAAGAGATGCAATGTCTTGAAGCTGGTTCCTAGACCAGATAACTGTAATATCATAGGAACCAAATCGATATATGGAAACAAATTGGATGAGAATGGTGTTATAGTCAAAAACAAAGCTAAACTCATTTAAAAGGGTTATAGATAAGAAGAGGGAATAAACTTTGATCAAACCTTTACACTAGTGGATAGATTGGAGGCAATAAGACTCTTCCTAGCATATGTAACCTACAAAGGATTTAAAGTTTATCAAATGGATATGAAATCAGCCTTTCTAAATGGTAATCTTAAAGAAAGAGTTTATGTAGAGCAACCCTCAGGTTTTGTTGATTCTACTAAACCTACTCATGTCTATTTATTATTAAGAGCTCTCTATGGTTTGAAACAAGCCCCAAGGGCTTGGTATGAGACTCTGTCTAAGTTCCTTCTAGAGAATAAATTCTCAAGAGGGAAAATAAACAAAACACTATTCATAAGGGATGTCAAAGACAAGGCCATCTTAGTACAGATATATGTTGATTACATTATATTTGGTTCTGCTAATGAGTCACTTTGCACTAGGTTTGCCAAACTAATGCAAGACAAGTTTGAGATGAGTAGCATGGGTGAACTCAAGTTTTTCTTGGGTCTCCAAGTAAAGGAAATTTTATATGGACTTTTCATTAGTCAGTCTAAGTTCACCAAAGAGATAATCAATAAGTATGGCATGGAAACAACCACGTCAATAAAACTCCCATGGGGTCAAGTATGTCTTTAGATAAGGATGGTGTTGGGAATCTAATTGATATCACCTTATATAGGGGCATAGTTGGTTCACTACTCTATCTAACAGCTAGTAGACCAGACATAATGTATGCCACTTATGTCTGTACTAGGTATCAAGCGTGCCCTAAAAAATCTCACTATACAACAGTCAAAAGAATACTGAGATATCTAAAGGGCACACCTAATCTTGGCATATGGTATCCTAGGAATAGTGATTTTGATCTAATAGGCTTTTTAGATGCAGATTATGCAGGATGTAAGGAAGACAGGAAAAGCACATCAAGATCATGTCAATTTCTTAGAAGGAGGCTGGTGTCATGGAGTAGCAAAAAGCAGACAAGTGTAGCAATATCTACAGCTGAATCTGAATACATTTCAGCTGGTGGTTGTTGTGTACAATTGCTCTAGATTAAGCATCAGTTACAAGATTACAATTTATAGCTAAGTAAAATTCCTTTATTTTGTGATTCTACCAGTGCTATTTCTATTGCAAATAATCCTGTGTCACATAGTAGGACTAATCACATTGAAATTAGATATCATTTTAGTAGAGAACATGTGAAAAATGAAGATATTAGCTTAGAATTTGTTCCAATAAGTAAACAAATTGCTGATATTTTTACTAAGCCTTTAGAAGAAAAGAAATTTAATTTCTTTAAACTTGAACTTGGAATTTTAAATCTTGAGTAAAATCATTATAACATAAGTATATAACTGATAGGTCAGCAACTAAGTCTACTCATAAGTGTCAAGTAGTTACACTTGAAAAAAGCAAAATTTTGACTAGTCTGTATCGAGACACCTGAATGTGTGTCGACACTATAGATAGTAATATGTCGAGACACATGCATGTGTCGACAAAGGATTACTTTAGGTGGCGAGACACTAAAGTAGGTGTCGATACATATGGGTGTCGAGACCTTAAGGCATATGTGAAGAGAGACATAAAACTTGTGTCGACACTTAAAACAGGTTTCGACAAATCTCGACAGGCTTATGTTGACACACAAGACGTGTGTCGACACTAGGTCATTTCCTAAAACTTGGAATAGATTTAGCAGCGTGCCTTTTCAACTTCTACGTACTCAACTCTAAATAGGGCAAGAAAGATGGTGTCGTCTATAGTTACCTAACTTCCTAAGTGATTGATCCCTGAGTGTCAAGACCTAGAACTTCTTTAGTTGACACATCTTCTTCCTCAAATTCTCTCAATTCAAATGGCTCCCAAGAATGATGATAACATCTTCGAGGGATACGAGCTCGTTCTCAATGGCTTCCAATCTGCGGATGATGAAATCAAGAAGGTAGTAAACCTGATCAATAAAGTTGGCCTGGAGTATATACTTTCTAAACCAACTAATATCTTGAAAAGAGAAGTGTCAGAATTCTTCTCCAATGCATCACTGGACTCAAATTCAACAAAGATTAAGTCAAAGGTGAATGGAACAAAGGTGAAAATCACAACAAGAAGACTGGTCAAGGAATTCTATATACCTAGAATTGACCAGGAAGAAGAAATAAACTCTGCCAAAACAATAGACACATTAGAATGGTGTGGATTGGCTCCAACCACTAAGCTAGAAAGTACCCTGTTCCGTAAGGGTATGAACAATCAAGGAAAATTCCTGTCAGAAATAATAGGGAAGGTTCTGCTGTGCAAAACAGGAGCACATGACTGGAAATAAGCCAACATGTTTCAGCTAATGGCTTGTGTAATCTTCAAAGTCAAGACTGATTAGAGCAAAGTAGTATTTGACAAAATTACAGAATGCCTTAAGAAGCCCAATCTGGGGAGAATAATAAGCCTCTATTTGGTACATGCCATTCCTAATTGTCTGAATCTGAAGACTGGAACAAAAACCAATCATATGTGCAGAATGGACATGGGGATTTTATCCAGATAGGATAGAGTACTGTCTAAGGAGACACTTGGAGTGATAAAGAAGCAAGAGAAAAAGAAGAAGGCTGAAGTAGTGGAAGAAAATTCTTCCAGTAAGTCTGATGACCAAGCAAGTTCAAGCTCAGATGACCAAGATGTTCCAGCACAAGAAATTTCTCTTAGGCTCTCATCTCAAATTAGGGAACAGATGTAGGGGGAGAATATCCCAGAGAAAGATAAAATGCAGGGGAAGAATCTCACTGATCTGCTTGAAACAGACATGGATATAGCAGATAACATAACTATGAAGATTGTACAAGATCTGGAACAGTCAAAGGTTCCTGAACAGGAAATGTTTGAGAGAGAGATGGAGGATGAAATTTTAAAAGAGACTAAAGTAGAAATACTTAAGAATACAGATGGGGGAGAAACTGATATTCTTGCACAAGATGTACAGATTCCTGAAAAAGAATATGAAGATCCTGCCTCTAAGGAGGCAGTGGAAGAAAATTCTTTGTTTAAGGGTACTAACATCCAGGGGATATAGCTAAACTTCCCAAGAATCTAGTTCCTGATGCTGAAATTCAGCAAGCAGATGTTAACTTGGACAATATCAATATTAATGAGAAAGATACAAGAGTTGAGGGGGAGTTGGTCCCAAATACTGATAAATCCAAGGAGACACCAATAGTTAAAGTGGTAAGTTCTTCATAATCTGAATAAGAAGAAGAGTCTCAGCTAAAGAAGAGAAAGTTATCTGAAATGAAAAAGAGAAGTAAGAGGTACAAAAGGCTTATTCAATCTGAATAACATTCAGCATCTCCAGAGGACACAAGCTCACTGCTTGTGCAACTACAAATTATGCTTGACCAACAAAGAACACAGCTTGAAAAGTATGTGGATGAAAGGAATAAGGAGCTGTAGTTTCAACTGGCTCAGGATATAAAGTCTATAAGATTTGAAGTTAATCTTCTAAAGATAGACATGAAAGATTTCTTTCAGAAGGGATCAAATACTATAGTTTACATTACTAAACAATAACAGGAAGACAAGAAATGATTGTCAAACAAAGCTATGTCCTTGAAAATCAAAGAATATTTGATGAAAACATGACTATCATGCATACTGAAACAATTGTAAAGATGACTGAGCAGACTACTAAATTAGAAAACAAGATAGCTGCTGCTACAAAAGAATTTGAAACTCAATTGAAATCTCATTCAGCCTCATTGCTTAAAGATATCAAAGATTCTAACAAAGTTTTGGATAACAATTTGCTAAAAGTGAAAAACACTGTTACCTCTGGAATTAATTATCTAGATGGACAAGTGAGGTTTCACAAAAATGATCTGAGAGATCATGTGGAAAGAGAAGTCATAAAGGGGGAGAGGATAATGATAAGGGCCAGTTCTGAACATACTACCTGGATATTAAACAATATCAGAGACATTTTAGTCCATCCTCCCCTATGGTATGATGGAGATCAAACCGCTAAGTCTGGTTGTCTACTAGCTCCATTTGAAGCTATTCAAGCCCCTGGTCCATCCATGTACAATCATGCAGCTCAAGTTCCCTTTGAGGCCATCCAAGCTGCTGTCCAACACATTTACAGTCCTCCACCACTAGCTCAAAATGTTATATGTGAAGAGTTGGAGATGTCTGAATCTGCAATGCTTAAAGAAAAAGGAGCTCATCTATCAAAGAAAAGATTTGGGGAACAAGCTAAAACTAGGCCAGACTTTGAGCAATAAAGCCAAACCACCAGATCAATAATCCTCACTACATGGAAAGCAGTTAATACAAATGCTACTGATATGGGTAAATGGTACCAAGAGAAATAATGGGCAAAATATTGAAGCAACAAGAGGTTATCCAGAAGTTCAGACTTGATCTGAAGAAAGGAAAGATTTCTGCTAATTTAGTTGAGCCCAGTAAATATTTCCCCAAGCCTTATCACTACTTTGAGAGACAAATGCTCAAGGCAGAATAGATTTCAAAATCCAATGTTGAAAAAGGAAAAAAAAGCTGATGACAAGGTTCCTGAAGTAAAAAGAAAGATACAATCTAAAAAGGGTATAGTTATCAAAGAACCAGAGGATCATTAGCGACATCATTTTTGTACCTTTACCTTTAGATCAGTATAACATAACAAACAAATGTAATCCTGAATAGATTTATAATGAAAATCTTGGTTACACTACGTTCTATTTATGTGTTATCAATTATATAATTTCATATGTTATTCAACACTGTCAAATTTATAACTCTGTAATCATATTTTGGTATTATGTTGTATATCATTGAATTGAGGTTATGAATTCTCCAAATAGGGGGATTATTGGGTACATTGGTTACAATGTACTTGATTTGAAGAAGCCCTTTCAACTCAATGACATATACATATTTGTATTTGATGAATATTTCAGTTTATGTTTGCAGGATTACATATTAATTGGATAGGTTGACACAAGAAGCTAACTTGTTTTTGAAGAAAATTTGACTAAGTACAAAAGTTTCGACACACTTTAATTTTGTTGTGTAACACCTCCCTGTAAAGACCATATAATATGGGTCTGGCCGGGGCCCCACAACATACGGACGCCACAGCTTTAGTATTAAAAGATGATATAAAACTACCCAATCTCAAAACTCCAGACAAACACAGCGGAAACGGAACACTAACAGACAGAAGTTATCCACTAACAGAAGAGTATCAAATGGCCTTAAGGCCTTACACAATATAAGTCCAAAATAGTCAAGCATAGCAACACTTCATGAGGCTTAGGGCTTTTCGCCCGGCGCGCTAGCTCCTGCCTGCGATCCTTGCCCTGTAAGGATTTGAAGTAACGTGGGTCAGCAAAGGCTGACCTCTACTGTGTAACAAACACATCTCCTCCCGCCCGTCCCTAACGGACCCCGGGGTACCACTCCACCTGCAAGTTAGCACTTCGTATACCAAAAGAGTATATATAATAACGCGGTAAAATAGGCTTGGATGTCTCATACAGCATACATGTTCTCTATGTTTTGTACAAAGTGAAAGGGGCCTACTATGCAACATGAATGCAACCCGGGTTTCACCCAAGGCACACTAGCTCATATGCATCTAGCACAACATCAAACACTGGGTACTTCCGTTTCCCCATTGGCTTAAAGCCGCAAACACAAGGGAACCACCATGTCCCTAACGACACACACACTGTCACACGGAACCTCGCAAAGGCCCCACCCGCACAAGGGTCATATACCCCGGGCTTGCCCGCACATTCTGACATCGCACATCAGGGTTCCGTCTCACACTGACCGATTCTAAGAAGCCTTGTTGGACCCTACCCGCTCATGGCCACATTGCCCGGGCTTGCCCTCCGCTCGACATTCTCGTCAGTCCCACACAAGGGGCTAGTCTCGCCGGGACACTTTCCCCACATGACTTGCGCGTCATGGGATAGCCAGCCGACCACGGAGACATAGCCGCGCCTTTGCACAGCACAAACAAAGGTTTCCCCACCCCAATCACCATTCGCATCGTGTCTTTCCCGTGCTCCAAGGAAACCATCTACTGCACAACGCAGAGCTAACCTTGTCCGGTTCCGACCACGAGTACTCACTCAAATATAAGGGGGAAAACGCATACATACAACGGCGTATTGCCGCAACGGATTTCTACCGAATCCCCGAAGCTCGCTATGCAACATCACCGGGTCGGACTAACGGTCGCGACCACGGCTTCACCCACAATGCCTAATCCGCTAACGGAGCGGATCTCTAATGCAAAGCATGCCGGGATGAACATACTCAACCCGGAGGTTCCTCTTGAACCTAGGCTACACGAATCCCTCTCATTTGAGAGATTTGGTGCTCAAAATACGGAAGGAAGGGGATGCTATTCATGCATCCTAAATCCTAAAAACCGAGAGGAGAAGTGTCGTTACCTTCCGTCCCCTCTTCCTAGCCATGGAGAAGATTTGCTCGGTTGAAAACCACCGCAACGCTCCCACCTTCGCGGATCTGAACTCCGCTCGCGAAACGGACCTCCGAAGCTTAGCCGGCGGCCGGAAATTGGCCTTCTTCCTTCTCCTTGCTCTCCCTTCTTTCTAGAATCAAGAGAGATAAAGCTAAATGGAAAATGAGGGTTTGAAACCCTATTCCCGGCCTTAAACCGTCCAGGGAGGCTCCCCACCGTTGGATCTCATACCAAAGAAACGGACGGCCATGATCGGAACCCAAAATAACAAAATCTGGGCCGAACACGGGTTGGCACACGGCCGTGTCAACCATTCGCCGTCTCGACCGATTCGAAAACCAGCACACGGCCGTTGACACGGCCTCCAACACGCCCGTGTCTCCTTTGACACGCCCGTGTCGAGACCCGTGTCACGCCCCCCACCGACCAACCTTCCTAGTCAGAGAAGGACACGGCCAAAGACACGACCAAAGACACGGCCTTCGACATGCCCGTGTCAGACTCGACACGGCCGTGTCGTGACCCGTGTCACGCCTAGCAGAATAAATCCTGCAAACAGCCCGAGAAGGACACGGCCAGGGACGCGCCCGTATCCCAGGCCGTGTTTCTGAGCTCGACGAACGTCGGCCCTCAAAACGTCGACCACAAGCTTCGCGGTCGACCACGCCCTGACACGCCCGTGTCACGCCCTTGACACGCCCATGTCGCCTGCTCCAAAACCCAAACTTGGCTAAAATGACGCCGTCGATTCCCCTTCCAAGTTTTGGGGTGTTACAATTCTCCCCCCCTTACAAGATTTTCGTCCCGAAATTTAAAACATGGAAGGTAAACAAAACTAAACGGTACCTGAGGAGAAAAGCTCGGGGTACTCCTCCAGCATGGCCTGCTCTCGCTCCCATGAGAGCTCCTCGCAGCCACAGTTGTCCTAACGGACCTTTACGAGTCTGACCTCCTTGTTCCGCAATTGCCGAACCTCTGAGTCTTCTATCCCGATTGGACGAACTCGCGTCCTCGAGTCTTCCTCTACCGGCACCGCCGTCGGCTCAATCACCACGCTGGATTCTAACAAAGCTTTCCTCAGGACGGAGACGTGAAAAACGTCATGCAATCCACTTAGCTCTGTGGACAACGCCAACCGGTACGCTGCCTCTCCCACTCGCTCGATGACCTTGAATGGTCCCAAAAATCTCGAACTCAGCTTCTTGAGTCGGCGAATTCGCGAAACACCTTTGAACCGCTTGATCTTTAGATACACCCAGTCTCCCACAGCGAATTCCACATGCCTGTGGCGAGCATTGAAATACTTCGACTGCCGATCTTGAGCTACCTTCATGCGCTCTTGGATGGTCCGCACTAGCTCACTAGCGTCGGCTACCACTTCTTTCCCCAAAAGCTTGGTGTCTCCCACCTCTGTCCAAGACATCGGTGTTCGACACCGCCTCCCATACAGAGCTTCGTATGGCGCCATCTTGATACTAGCTTGGTAACTATTGTTATAAGCAAACTCCACCATGAAGAGGTGATCCTCCCACTTCTTGCCGAAGTCGAGAGTACACATCCTTAGCATATCTTCCAAAGTACGGTTCGTTCTCTCAGTTTGCCCATCGGTTTGAGGATGAAAGGCCGTACTGAACTTGAGTTTTGTGCCCAAGCTCTTCTGCACCAACCGCCAATCCTTACACGTGAAACGTCCATCCCGG
Organism: Platanthera zijinensis; assembly: GCA_039513925.1. Classification (NCBI taxonomy): domain Eukaryota; kingdom Viridiplantae; phylum Streptophyta; class Magnoliopsida; order Asparagales; family Orchidaceae; genus Platanthera; species Platanthera zijinensis. Next base: position 111,020,341 of record CM077094.1, read on the forward strand.
TCGCTGACTATACTCTTCGGAATCCCATGAAGTCGTACAATATTGCGGATGTACAACTCCACCAACTTTTCCACACCGTTCTCCTTCCGATTTGGGATGAAATGTCCCACTTTGGTCAAGCGGTCCACAATCACCCAAATGGCATCATTACCCTGCTGCGATCTAGGCAACCCATGCACAAAATCCATAGAGATGTCATCAAATTTCCATTCGGGGATTGGAAGAGGCTTCAAGAACCCGCCCGGCTTTTGACACTCGGCCTTCACCAAGGCACATGTTTGGCACCGACTCACACACAAAGCTACGTCCCGCTTCATTCCAGGCCACCAATAGGACTTCTTCAAATCCAAGTACATCTTTGTACTACCCGGGTGAATGGAGTACTTAGTGAAGTGGGCCTCAAACATCAACTCCTCGCGGAGTTTGCCGAACTGAGGTACACAAATCCTTCCGCCCTTCCTCAGAATCCCATCAACCATCTCCCAGGCGCTACCCTCGCCCTTTAGAGCTTCCTCCACGAAAGGTTGGAACTCCGCATCTACACGGGTCGCTTCCCGAATATGATCGCATAAGTCACTCTACCTCTCAATCCAATTTAGTCGAGCCACGCTAGACTCGCCTCTTGCCACACATTCCAAACCAAGGGACTCCCAGTCCCGCCTTAACCGCTCATCGTGAGCTTCAATCCAATTCCCTTGCCCCGAGTATTTCCTACTCAAAGCATCTTCCACCACATTGGCTTTCCCTGGCGTGTACTGAATCGCCACCTCATAGTCCCCAAGGAACTCGACCCACCTGCGCTGCCGCATATTTAGGTCCTTCTGATCTAGGAGATACTTCAGACTCTTGTGGTCCGTGAAGATCTCCTCCTTTGCACCATAAACGTAGTGCCTCCACAACTTCAAAGCAAAAATTACCGCCGCCAACTCCAAATCATGGACGGGGTAATTTCTCTCATGAGGCTTCAGATGCCTCGACCCAAAAGCTATCACACTACCATGCTGCACCAACACACACCCTAAACCACATCCGGATGCATCGCTGAAAATCTGGAACCCTTCGGTCCCCTTTGGTAGACTTAGGATCGGCGTCGTCATTAGCCTTTCCTTCAGGGTTTCAAATGCCTGATTGCACTCTTGAGTCCATATAAACTTTTGATCCTTGCGAGTTACTGAAGTGAGGGGCAGAGCTATCCGCGAAAAGTTTTCCACAAACCTTCGGTAGTACCCGGCTAGTCCAAGAAAACTTCGAACTTCCGCCACGGTCCTCAAAACTGGCCACTATCTGATGGCTTCTACTTTCGTTGGATCTACCACCACCCCATCCCCACTAATCACATGGCCTAGAAATTCCACTTTCTCCAACCAAAACTCGCACTTGGAGAACTTCGCATAGAGCTGGTTCTCTCTCAATACTTGCAACACTGTCCGCAAGTGCGACTCGTGCTCTGCTTCTGACTTGGAATACACCAATATGTCATCGATAAAAACGACTACGATCCAGTCCAAATATTTGCGAAACACTCGGTTCATCAAGTCCATGAACACGGACGGCGCGTTCGTCAGCCCGAACGGCATCACCGAGAACTCAAAATGACCATACCTCGTACCAAACACTGTCTTGGGTATGTCTTCTTCACGAATCCGCAACTGATAATATTCGGACTTCAAGTCCAACTTGGAGTACACCACCGACCCCACCAACTGGTCGAAGAGATCGTCTATCCGAGGAATCGGATACTTATTCTTGACAGTCAATTTGTTCAACTTTCGGTAGTCTATGCACAAACGCATACTACCGTCCTTCTTCTTTACAAATAACACCGGCGCACTCCATGGTGAAGAGCTGGGTCTGATATACCCTTGCTCCAAAAGCTCCTGCAACTGAACCTTGAGCTCGGCCAACTCCTTTGGTGCCATCCTAAAGGGTGGACATGACACGGTCTAGCTTCGGGCACTAACTCGATGGAGAAATCAATCTCCTACCGAGGAGGTGCTCCCGGTAGCTCCTCAGGAAAAACATCTCCAAACTCCGCCACCACAGGCACTTCTCCAAGAGACATCCCGGAAAGGCTAACCTCCAACAACGCTACTAGAGCTACACCCCCTGGTTAACAGCTCGCACTAGTTGAAGTGCCGAAACTAGGGAACAGGCCACTCCATGCAGGCCCTCAAACTTGACTTCCGCTTGCCCCACGCCCCTCAGGGTTACCACCTTGGACAAACAGTCGATACTGGCACGCTGCTCCGCTAGCCAATCCATCCCCAAAATCACATCGAACTCGGACAACGGCAAGATCGCCGCTACCAATATGAAGTCGACTCCCTCAAGTCTCCAACAAATCTGCCCTTTAGCCCTGGTTGTCATAGATGACCCATTGGGCATGCGCACTTTCAACTATGAGTCCGTTGCGAAGGACTCAACTCCAATCCTCCGGGTGAAACTTTCCGCAAGGAAGGAGTGCGACGCTCCTGTATCAAAAAGTACTCTAGCGGGGTACCCAGATACCACTACAAAGCCTACACACATGCAACAAACATAAAAAGGCTTGAAAGGAAGAAATCTACGGTGCAGGTTGAACTCTCATACCTGTCACCACATCGATTTGGCGGATTGCTTCCTACTGCCCAAGGTTGTAGGCCCTTGGCTGCACTGGTTGAAACCGGGAAGCACTCGACTCCGCCATCTTACCCTTCTCTACTGCACTGGGTCCGGAGCGTACGGTCTGCTCCTGCCTTGGCTCTTGCTCAGCGCCCCCTTGGGTACAAAATCTTGTTATGTGGCCTGGATTGCCACAACTGTAACACGTCTGCGGTCCCTTAGAGCGTGACCCTCCAGACGTCCAATTACTTTTCTCGCCCGACTTATATGGGAAAGGCTTCTTCTTCCATCGGCTCCCTTCCGCCTTTCCATGGGACTGAGCAGGCTTCTTCTCCTCCCCCTGTTTGGGTGTGAAACCCTTGCGATGCTGGGATCGCTCCATGTCACTCTCCAAAATTCGGGCCGCCTCCACCAATTCATTGAAACCCGCACGTTTCATCGATATGAGGGGTTGTCTTAGATTCTGCCTCAATCCATGATAGAAGAGATTGTCCCTCTCTTCATCGTCTGCCATGGTCGTCCCTGCATAACGACCCAAGCGAGTAAATTCCTGAACATACTCATCCACTGACTTGTCTCGCTGCACCAGATGTAGAAACTGCCTTTGGAGGGCTAACCTCGTTGAGGCGGGAATGTACTTCTTCAGGAAGGCATTCCCAAACTCCTCGATGGACGGTGTGCGTCCTAGAAACTGCCGGCCACTGTGGCTCACCCACCATAACTTGGCATCTCCCTCCAACATAAAGGCTGTGAACTCTGCCTTTTTCTCATCTGGCGCCTCTGCCGCCCTCAGAAGCTCCTGAATTCTAGCCCACCAATCCCCTGCATCCGTGGGCGTGCCGATTCCCTTGAAGGTTGGAGGGTGGAAACTCAGAAAGTACTTCATTTGCCGGTCCCCATGCCCGACAACCACTCTCTCGGCCTGCGGCTCTGCCCGCCTGGCTTCCTCAATCGGCACGGTCGCTGCCGTGTCAGGGGTAGCAGGAGTTGCTACTTGAGCAACGGGAGCTGCTACCTGTGCTGTCGCTGCATCTTGGGCCGCCACCATCGCTTCTGCAAGCATACGGCAGAAGTCGGCCGGTGTGACCCCCATCCCTAGCGGACCTTGCGCAGTCACACTACTTGCCGAGAGCTCTTCTCTTGGCCTCGAGGTCCCAGCCTCATTGCTTGCACTCTAAACACAAACAAGAAAACGCAAATCAGTCTCTAATCGCAAGACTCGAACACAAGGACACTCATGGTCCCGCGATACTCCTATGTGGATAACTTCTTATACGCGACTCGACTTATACTTTCGACTGCGAAACTTCTCATTGGAACGTCAACCTCGCTCTGATACCAAATTGTAACACCTCCCCTGTAAAGACCATATAATATGGGTCCGGCCGGGGCCCCACAACATACGGACGCCACAGCTTTAGTATTAAAAGATGATATAAAACTACCCAATCTCAAAACTCCAAACAAACACAGCGGAAACAGAACACTAACAGACAGAAGTTATCCACTAACAGAAGAGTATCAAATGGCCTTAAGGCCTTACACAATATAAGTCCAAATATAAAAAGTGCCAAGCACCCCTAGGCTACCTCGGCATGCAAGCCGGACATAGTCAAACAACAGCAGCAAAACAAGGAAAAGAAAATAGTCAAGCACAGCAACACTTCATGAGGCTTAGGGCTTTTCGCCCGGCGCACTAGCTCCTACATGCGATCCTTGCCCTGTAAGGATTTGAAGTAACGTGGGTTAGCAAAGGCTGACCTCTACTGTGTAACAAACACATCTCCTCCCGGCCGTCCCTAACGGATCCTGGGGTACCACTCCACCTGCAAGTTAGCACTTCGTATACCAAAAGAGTATATATAATAAAGCGGTAAAACAGGCTTGGATGTCTCATACAACATACATGTTCTCTATGTTTTGTACAAAGTGAAAGGGGCCTACTATGCAACATGAATGCAACCCGGGTTTCACCCAAGGCACCCTAGCTCGTATGCATCTAGCACAAAATCAAACACTGGGTACTTCCGTTTCCCCATTGGCTTAAAGCCGCAAACACAAGGGAACCACCATGTCCCTAACGACACACACGCCGTCACACGGAACCTTGCAAAGGCCCCACCCGCACAAGGGTCATATACCCCGGGCTTGCCCGCACATTCTGACTTCGCACGTAAGGGTTCCGTCTCACACTAACCGATTCTAAGAAGCCTTGCTGGACCCCACCCGCTCATGGCCACAATGCCCGGGCTTGCCCTCCGCTCGACATTCTCGTCAGTCCCACAAAAGGGGCTAGTCTCGCCGGGACACTTTCCCCACATGACTTGCGCGTCATGGGATAGCCAGCCGACCATGGAGACATAGCCGCGCCTTTACACAACACAAACAAAGGTTTCCCCACCCCAATCACCATTCGCACCGTGTCTTTCCCGTGCTCCAAGGAAACCATCTACCGCACAACGCAGAGCTAACCTTGTCTGGTTCCGACCACGAGTACTCACTCAAATATAAGGGGGGAAACACATACATACAACGGCGTATTGCTGCAACGGATTTCTACCGAATCCCCGAAGCTCGCTATGCAACATCACCGGGTCGGACTAATGGTCGCGACCACGGCTTCACCCACAATGCCTAATCCGCTAACGGAGCGGATCTCTAATTCAAAGCATGCCGGGATGAACATACTCAACCCGGAGGTTCCTCTTGAACCTAGGCTACACGAATCCCTCTCATTTGAGAGATTCTGTGCTCAAAATACGGAAGGAAGGGGATGCTATTCATGCATCCTAAATCCTAAAAACCGAGAGGAGAAGTGTCGTTACCTTCCGTCCCCTCTTCCTAGCCATGGAGAAGATTTTCTCAGTTGAAAACCACCGCAACGCTCCCACCTTCGCGGATCTGAACTCCGCTCGCGAAACGGACCTCCGAAGCTTCGCTGGCGGCCGGAACTTGGCCTTCTTCCTCCTCCTTGCTCTCCCTTCTTTCTAGAATCAAGAGAGATAAAGCCAAATGGAAAATGAGGGTTTGAAACCCTATTCCCGGCCTTAAACCGCCCAGGGAGGCTCCCCACCATTGGATCTCATACCAAAGAAATGGACGGCCACGATCAGAACCCAAAATAACAAAATCTGGGCCGAACACGGGTTGGCACACGGCCGTGTGTAGGGCCGTGTCAACCATTCGCCGTCTCGACCGATTCGAAAACCAGCACACGGCCGTTGACACGGCCTCCGACATGCCCGTGTCGCCTTTGACACGCCCGTGTCGAGACCCATATCACGCCCCCCACCGACCAACCTTCCCAGTCAGAGAAGGACACGGCCAAAGACACGGCCTTCGACACGGCCTTCGACACGCCCGTGTCAGACCCGACACGGCCGTGTCGTGACCCGTGTCACGCCTAGCAGAATAAATCCTGTAAACAGCCCGAGAAGGACACGGCCAGGGACACGTCCGTGTCCCAGGCCGTGTTCCTGAGCTCGACGAACGTCGGCCCTCAAAAAGTCGACCAACAAGCTCCGCGGTCGACCACACCCTGACACGCCCGTGTCACGCCCTTGACACGCCCGTGTCACGCCCTTGACACGCCCGTGTCGCCTGCTCCAAAACCCAACTTGGCTAAAACGATGCCGTCGATTCACCTTCTAAGTTTTGGGGTGTTACATGTTGAACACCTTTGCAGTAGCCATGTCGAGACAAGTCAGCATAGTCTACATTCATCAACTTTCAGTACAAAAATTTGATGAAGTACAAAAGTGTTGACACACTTCAACTGTGTCGACACCTTTAAAGGAGCTATCACGAGACAAGCCAATTTAATCGACACAGAGAAGATTCAAGACAGCTGTGTCGAAACAAGTCAGTTGTCTCGACACCTTGAAGACAAGTCGGCATACTTGACACTGTGAAGGGTTAAAGCAGTTTGTGTCGAGATAATAAATCTTTCTCTACACAAAAGAAGACAGAAAAATTTTACTAAGTAAAGTTGTGTTGAGACAAATCAACTATCTCGACACAATGAAGGGTTAAAGCACAGACTTCTCGAAATCAGACAGACAGTTGTGTCAAGACAATCCAACGGTCTCGACACAAGGCAGAATTAAAAGATGTCGACACAGACAATGCTCGTGTCAAGATAAGTCAACTATCTCGACACATTTCAAGAAATTCTTTTATGTATAATTGTATAGAGATTGCTAAGATGTCTCAACACAAGTGTCGACACACTTTGGACATATCGACACTAATGTTTCAGAGAAAATATGCCGAGTCAACACAGAAGTGTCAAGAGGGGTCAGAACAGTCACATTAAGTACAAAAATAAGTTATTTCGACTGAAACCGCCTGGAGGAGAGATTGAAGTATGATGACAGATGCTGAGGTCATCATTCAATAACTACCCATCTATGAAGGCTATAAATAGAGGGGTACTCTACACCAAAAAGAGAATAGAACACTCAAGCAAACAAAAAATTATCATTCCTATTCCAATCCTGAGGAGGAAGAAAAAGACGAAGGTCTTCAAGAAAATCTCCAGATCCCTTTTCAAAGTCGATCTGAAGATTAAGGTGGATCTGTTCTAAAATTTCTTCAAGGTCATCAAGCCGATCAACATCAAGAAGATAGAAGATCCAGATAAACAACTTTTTAGCCAACCATTCTATCAAGAAGACATTCATTGCTGCTGAATTGAAAATTTGTGTTAACAGATATATCAGATTACAGATTTCTTGTTTTCTTAAGAAGTAATTTTTCACCTTTACCTTTTTATTTTGTAAGATCTCCTAGAGATCTTAGTGGGTGAGAGATCTTGTCTCTGAGTTGTAAGCCTAATCTATAAAGGCTGAGGTAGGTTTCTTAAGGGACCTGAGGTAGGTGATTGTGGGTGAATCACTAAGTTGTAAGCCTATTTATAAAGTCTAAGGTAGGGTTTCTTGAGGGACCTGAGTTAGGAGATTGGGTGAATCTCTGAGGTAGAACCTAATGGTCTGAGTGTAGGTTTCTTAACCAGAAACCTGAGCCTATATAGAGATCTTGGATCTGAGTTAAAGAGAAGGAGCTATAAACGTCATCTAGCACATTGCTAGTGAGAAAGAATGGGGAAGTGGATGTACCCTAGATAGGGGAAACCACTATAAATTCTTTATGTGTTGTGTGCTGCGAATTGCTATTGATTGTGTTGTGTTATAAATTCTCTAGCTATTGAAATTATTATGTGACATAAGATTTTCTAAAGTATTTTAAAACATTCACCTATTCATCTCCCCTCTAGGTGATAGTTTATTCATAGGATTAACTTTCACTCTCTCACTTCCAACTTGGAATATCCAAAGGCATCAACTTTTCACCAGGCCTTCTATTATCTGCCTTAACTTGCTTGCAAGTAAAACATTCAGACAAAAACATGGTATATCATTCTTAATCCCAATTCCACCAAATATCTGCTTCAAATCTCATACATCTTTCTAGAACTAGGGTGATAGGCAACACTAGATCCATGTGCCTCACTACACAACTTAGTTCGAATATCCTTAATGGCAGGAATACAATATCTACTGCTGCGTTACCTCAAAGTCCTTGCATCATCAATTGAAAAGTCTGGTAATTCCCTTTCTCAGTTCTACCATGAATGTGCTACAAATCAGGATCGTCCTTTTGATGTAGCCTGTAAGCGTAATCCATGAAGGCTCTGCCACTTCCAGGCTGCTTGGTGAATCACTACTCCCAACAGAAATGCCCATAATAGAAACTCTTCCACCAAAGACAAAAGATCTGTGCGATCTTCTACTCAAGGCATCGGCAACACCACATTAGCTTTGCCCGGATGATATAGAATATCAACATCATAATCCGCAACATACTCCAACCATCTACACACTGGCATAGATTCATCTCCTTTTGAGTGAAGATATACTTCAAGCTTTATGGTCCGTATAAATCGTTGCACAAGCGCCACACAACACAGATGTCTCCACAACTTCAAGGCATAATTGAATGTCGCAAACTCCAAATCATGAGTAAGGTAGTTCCTTTCATGAATCTTCAATTGCCTTGATCCATATGCAATCACTTTTTCCTTCTTGCATCAATACACATCCAAGCCCGATGTTCGATGCATCCATGTAAAACAATATACTCCACTCCTTCGGTAGACAAAAACAACACACTAGAGCACTACACAATCTCTTTTCAATTCATGAAAAGCTTCATCACACTTATCTCTCCAAACAAACCGCTGCATTCTTTTGTGTAAGTTAGTCAGTAGCATATACAACGTAGAGAATCTTTCCACAAACCTTCTATAATAGTCTTCCAACCCTAGGAAGCTTCTTATCTCTTTGGGTGTGGAAGGGTCTTTTCCAATCCATAATAGTGGCTATCTTCTCTGGGTCAACAAAAATTCCATATATTATTCACAACATGACCCAAAAAGGTAACCTGAGGTAGCCAAAACTCGCACTTATTCAACATTGCATACAATTTATGTTCTCTTAGAGCAGATAGAACTAAATGCAAGTGCTGGGCATGCTACTCAGCACTCTGGGAATAAATCAAGACATCATCAATAAAAACGACCACAAAATGGTCCAGAAAATCTTTAAAATACCCTCTGTTCATCATGTCCATGAAAGTAGATGGTACATTCGTCAATCCAAAGGACATTTCCAAGAACTCAAAATGTCCATGTCGAGAACAAAAAGCGGTTCGTGGAACATCCGTCTCCCGTATTCTCACTGATGGTAGCCTGAACGAAGGTCAATCTTTCAACATCTTCAAAAAAACCATACAACCATGCAACTAATCAAACAAATCATCTATCTACAGTAAGGGATACCTTTTCTTTCTTGATCGTTACCTTGTTGTCAATCTTCCTTATATCGATGCATAGCCTCATAGATCCATCCTTCTTCTTTACAAACAAAATGTGAGCACCCCAAGGCAAGAACTTGGCTTAAAAATCCATACTACAACAACTAATCTATCTGAGTACGCAACTCTTCCAGCTCGGCGCAGGGCCATACGGTATGGTGCCTTAGCAAAAGGTTGAGTACCCGACTCTAGATCTATAACAAACTTCACATCTCTCTCAGGAGGAAGACCAGGAATAATACTGGAAAGAAATCAGGAAACTCTCGCACCACAAGAAAATCCTCGACATGCGGCAAACCACCACCGGCGCTCCCAAAACATAAACCAAGTAAGCACAATAACTAGAATCTAAAAGCTTCCGAGCACATACCACAAAAATGATCGGGATATACTGGCACGAAAAACCATACACACTTTGGGGATGGCCTTTGTCCATCTTGAAGTCTAAATGCTTAACCTTGCATTATATATCCGCATCATATCTGACAACCAGTCCATGCCTAGAATCACATCAAAGTCCTCCAGGTCCTAGCACCTTTAGATCGACAAAAGCTAAAAAACGCCTAAAATAATAGGACAACTCTGGATGCCTTGGTCCGACACCCACCGAGTCACACCAGATGAAACTTGACGTGAAATGAAACGCCAACTTGATCAAGAGTCAGACGATGACGTTCTATGAAAGTCCTAGCCACGAATGAGTGGGTAGCACACCAGAATCAAACAGAATGCATGCCCAACGATTCTTTACATTAAACCTCATCTATAAAACCACATACATAACTAACCAAACAATGCCGAAAACTATAGCTAAGAGCATAAAAAAACTAGATTAAAATCTAACGTGAGATCGCTTGGGTGGAAGTCTACGCTTCTTCCAAGGCCACCACATTCAACTTGCCCTTACCTTTGTCCAAATGCTGCTGCGATAGTGATAATGCATGAAGTGGAACTGGCTGCAGCGGGGGCTGAGACTACGACGCGCACGTCGAAAAAAAATTTCCTTTCTGTCCTCATTGAAATAGACCTTATCTTTACTTCCAACAATGGGCAACATCATGTCCCTTCTGCTTACATGAAGCACAGATCAGATCTCCTCTGGGGGTGCTCTGAATTTAATGCACCTGCTCCTACTTCTGAACTTTCAACTTTTTGAAACACTTTTCGAATGGATGACCTGGCCGACCACAGAAACTTCATGCCTCCTTGCTTCCTTCTTTGAAGCAGGGTCGGAATCCCGAGAGCTTTTACTATCATCTGACTTTCTCTTATCCTTCCTCATTTGCATTCCTCGATTCTTTGCATTATCGATTGCTTCAACCTTTAGAGCAACTTCCACTGTCTAAGCATAACTCTCAGATCCAAACACACTAAACAACTACAGGATGTCACTCCTAATACCACCCATAAAGCGCTTTACTCTACTTGATTTAGAGGCTACCAAATCCGGGGCAAACCGGCTCAACTTGCTGAACTCTATCTCATACTCACTGATCGTGAGTTGTCTCTATTTCAGATGCAGGAAGTTGTTCATCAAATGGTCTTGCTCGATCGACGACAGAAGTTTCCTAAGAACAACTCCTTAAATGATCCCCACGAACCTCCATCAGTGAGGTTTTCTTTTTTCTTAACCACCAGTTCTTTGTAAGTCCCTTAAGCTGGTAAGCGGTGATCATCACTCTCTGGTCCGCAGAAATTATTGAATACAAGAACATCTCCTCGATCGCGATATTCCAATCGTCCAATGCCATAAAGTAAGCTCTACCATCATAGGTAGGAGGTCCTAATTGCTGAAAATGTGTGATAAAATTCATCTCTTGTGGCAGCTGAACTAGAGTCACCAATGGAGCAGGAGAAACAGGAACAGCTCGACCCACAGCAGGGTCCTGAACTCTCGGCTGCTGCCTTGAAATGATAGTCAACAGCGTCTGGATCTGCAATTGCATCTCCACCATTTGCCTTGACAGACTCATTACTCTGTTGTAGTCCCTCAATCATAGCCTCACTCTTCACACTAGATTACTCGCCCTCAGATTGGGGAGTCAACCTCGTCATAACACGCTTAGGTAGCATCCTAGTAATATAACGAACAACCAATCAAAACCTAGCTTAACTGCTAGAACTACACAACTTAGTTCAGACCATACATGTTTATACATTTGCTCATGCTGCTAACTTTCTCTGGGATTTTCATTCATGATGTCATGCTTAACATAGGATGATATACCGTTATCCTATTGACTCATATGCATAAACTATGAATGCATGAATTCATATTCTTTTTGCTTTAAATCCATGTGTGTACGTATGTCATCATATATATCTTGGCTTGGCACGTATGCTAATGCTATATTATGTCATGTATGTTATGCTATGTATTCTAATATAAGCCTTACTGCATGTTATGAGTGGTGTACACATGAAATATTATGCATCTCATATAACATAATATCGCATATAATGAAAGCAAAATCTAATGGGCATCCATGTGATGATTGTTATGCATCCCTGTTGGGTATATTGGAAAATGTGTACCAGATTTGGAGAAGCCTCATCTTAGTCAATGATATGCATCAATTTGTATTTAATAGATGTTTGAGTTACATTGTGCAAGTTTAAGCATTTGAAGAAAATTTTTCTAAGTACAAGTGTCGACACTTGTGAAGAAGCTGTGTCGACACCCAAAAGGTGTGTCGACACTTTATGAAGAACTTGTATCGACACTCTGAAGTTGTGTCGACACTTATGAAGGTGTTGTGTCGACACTCAAGTTGTGTCGACTCTTATGAAGAAGTTTTGTCGACACTCAAGCTAAGTCGACACTTCTAAAGAAGCCGTATCGACACCTAAGCCAGGAGTTATGTCGACACCAGAAGTAATTGTGTCAACACATAGGACTTGTGTAGACACACACTCTAAGCCAGAAATAATGAAGGCTGAGGTAGGGCTGTTAGCCTGAGGTGTAGGACTTGTGGAAAGTCTGAGTTGTAAGCCTATTTATAAAGGCTGAGGTAAAGCTGAGGCCTGAGGTAGGATTCTGGAGAAGAATCTGAGGTAGGACTTGTTAAGTCTGAGCTGTAGGAACCATTTTGGTTCTGATATTATAAGATCTGCAGATCTGAGCAAGTGGAACGAAGTTAGGCTGAATCCAGTTATCTACTGGATAGGCGAAGGGGGAAAGTGGATGTACCCATATCTTGGGGAACCACTATAGATCTGGTGTTTGCTGTGATGTGTTTATGTTCTGTGATTTGATTAATCTGTGTTGAATAATTATCTAACTATTTGCCTAAAAAGGACTTTAAAAGATTAGAACCTATTCACCCCCCCCCTCTAGGTGTTTAGGCTCTTGAAACAAAGTCCTTCAAGTTGTATCAGAGGGAGGTTACTCCAAGATTGACTTAACAATCAGAGTTATTTTTCAAGGCAAATAACAGATATTAAGAATGGGTTCAAATGAGAATCAAAAGGAATTTGGATCTATGAAATTACCTATATGTAGGAAAGAATCCTTTGGCATTTGGAAGGAAAGGGTCAGGTTGTTTATGAAAGCATCTGATCCAAAAATTTATATCACAGTACAGGAAGGCCCCTTCATTCCAATGAAGGTATCAGTTCTCTATGCAAACATTCAAACTCCATAGAGCTATTCTGAAATGACCAAAGATGAAATCCTCCTGGCAACACAAGATAAAAGAGCACAAAACATTATTGTAAGTGCTATAGATGATTCCACTTTTCAGAATCTGGTGCATTGTAAAACCTCCAAAGAAATGTGGGACACATTGATTGTCTATATGGAGGGTACAGAAGAAGTCAGAGAGGATAGGAAGTCTATGCTGAACCAGGAGTATGAAAGCTTTAGACAAGCTAAATCTGACAGCATAGCTGAATGATATAAGTTCTTAAGAATAGTGAATGAGCTGATGACCTATGGAAGGGTCTTCAGCACTTATGAACTGAATGATAAGTTTCTTAGGTCTCTAACAAAGGATTGGGACACTAAGATATGTGCCATTAGAGAAGTGGCCACGCTAGCTGATACACCTACACCTACACTGTTTGGAAAATTGCTATCATATAAAATGCAGCTTACTGCCAGAAAAGAAGAGGAGAAGGGCAGCAGATCTTAGTTTAAGGAAAAGTTAGTGGCCTTCAAAGCTGAAGGCTCAAGAAAGGGTAGGAGAAAATATCCTTCTCCACCCATAAGGAGTGATGAGGAAGAAGAAGGAATTTCTGGCAATAACACATCAGATAGTCATACTCATGATGAGGACTTTGCTGCCTTTACAAGACAATTCCAAAGGTTTATGAAGAAAAAGAAGTGGAGAACCAGGCCATCATCTTCATCCTATTCCAAGGATGAGTACTATAGGAAGAAGAAGACACCTAAGGAGGACAGGTATGCTAAACCTGGTAAACAATCTAATACTAAGATTGTGTGTTATTGCTGCAACAGGACTTGACATGCCATAGCTGACTGTCCTAACAAAAGAAAGGAGTCAAAGGATAAGAAGAAGCAGCAGATCAAAGGTAAGAAGGAGAAGTCTCTAGTTGCTCAGAAGGAGAGAGTTGGACAGACTCTTCATCTTCAGAATCTGGAGAAGAAGAAGCATAAGCATATGTTGGGCTATTCTCCACAGAAGAGGAGTCTAGGGAACTAGAATTCCTACAGATGCTGGAGTCCATAAATGGAGTTGAAGAACATTGTTGTAGAGGGCTAATGGCTCAATCTGAAGATGATCAGTGCCAGGATCAGCCTTGACCAAGTAAGGTGAATCCAAGTGACCAAACCCCTATATGGCACTTGGATAGTGGTTGTTCCAGACATATGACATGAACAAGGAGAATGTTGAGGGACTATGTGCCCATAGAGAATGGACCCAAAGTTATCTTTGGTGGATCAGAAAATGGTATCATCAAAGGATTTGGTAACATTACTAGTGATTCAATTACTATCACTAAAGTGGTTTATTTGAAGGGTTTAACACATAACCTAATTAGCATAAGTTAACTTAGTGATCTAGGTTATGTCATTTCTTTTCTCAAAGGGGAGTGCCAGATAAGAAGGTCAAGTGATTAAGAGATCATTTTGACTGGCACTAGGAAAGGAAATATGTATTTCCTTAACCTAGATTGTGAGTTTAACAACTCACAAATTTGTCTTGTTGCAGAGAGAAAGCTTCTCTATGTGTCAAATGGCACAAGAGACTAGCTCATCTGAACTATAAGTCTATAGGACTTCTATTCAGCATGTGATTAATGAGGAATGGTCCTCAAATTAAGTGCATCAAAGAGGGTGTGTGTTCAGCTTGCCAAAAAGGCAAGCAGACTAAGTCCTCTTTCCAAGCACTTAACATCAAAGATTCAATAAGATGTTTGTATCTCATTCATATGGATTTGTTTGGTCCTATGCCAGTTCAAAGTCTTGGTAGGAAAGTATACACACTTGTTGTTGTGGATGACTATTCTAAATATACATGGGTTTTCTTCTTGAGGCAGAAATCTGAAACCCCATCTGTTTTTCAGACTTTTGTTAGACAAATACAGAATGAATACAACAGTTCAGTTGTCAAAATCAGAAGTGACCAAGGAAGTGAATTTCAGTCTGAATGTATGACAAGATTCTGTGAAGAACTTGAGATTCATCATGAATTCTCTTCACCTAAAACTCCTCAGCAAAATGGTGTTGCTGAAAGAAAGAATAGGACTCTAATTGAGGCTAGTAAAACTATACTAAATGATACTACTCTCCCTGAATACTTCTGGGCTGAGGCAGTTAATACTGCATGTCATGTGCTCAATACAGCCCCATCAACAAGAAAAACACATGATGACTCCCTACCAGATTTTGAAAGGAAGAAAATCAAACATATCTCGCTTCAGAATCTTTGGTAGAAAGTGTTTTGTACTAGTCAATAATAAGCACTACCAATCTAAGTTTGCTGCCAAATCCCTAGAAGGAATATTTGTTGGGTACAACAACCAAAGTAGAGCATACAAAATCTACAACTTGACTACCAAGTTGTAGAAGAATCTGTGCATGTTGTATTTGATGAGTCAAAATTTATTAACAATGAATTATCTAGTTCTTCTGTTAGCTCTACAGGTCTAACAAATAGGCTGGACAAGCTGACCATCAATGAAGATGTTCCTACTAGGTTGGATGAAGATAAAGATGCCAGCTATCCAGGGGGAGAACAAGTCTCTCTGGATGAAGAAGACAGTGTGGAGCATCAAGTTGAGGAAACTGGAGAAGGCCATAATGCTGATAGATTTCCTCTAGCAAGGAGACACCTGAGGGATCATCCAGTTCACCAAATCATTAGTGATGCAAGTCAAGGTGTTCTAACAAGGAGCAGGAGCATGAACACAGTTCTATGTTCTAGCTTCCTGTCTCAAATAGAACCCAAGAAGATTGAAGAAGTAATGCAAGACACCAACTAGATTGATGCAATGTAAGAAGAGCTCTATCAGTTCAAAAGGTGTAAAGTCTGGGAATTGGTGCCAAAACCTAAGGATCTTAACATAATAGGAACTAAATGGATCTACAGGAACAAGCTTGATGAGAATGGCACCATTGTCAAGAACAAGGCTAGATAGGTATCAAAATGCTACAGACAAGAGGAAGGTATTGATTTTGATCAACCTTTGCTCCAGTGGAAAGACTTGAGGCTATAAGACTATTCTTGGCCTATGCTGCCTATCATGGGTTTAAGGTATACAAGATGAATATGAAATCAGCATTTCTGAATGGTGATTTAAAATAAGAAGTCTATATTGAACAACCCTCAGGTTTTTTAGACTCTCACTTTCCTGATTATGTATATAGGCTTAGGAAAGCTCTATATGGTTTGAAACAAGCTCAAAGGGTTTGGTATGAAACCTTGTCTGCCTTCCTTATTGAGAATAAATTCTCTAGAGGAAAGATGGACAAAACTCTATTCTATGGGAATCAAAAGGCAAGATAATACTAGTCCAGATATATGTGGATGACATTATCTTTGGTTCTACTGAAAATAACCTTTGTAGGAAGTTTGCCAAACTTATGTAAGGGAAGTTTGAGATTAGCAGTATGGTTGAGCTGAAGTTATTCTTGGGACTTCACGTTAGACAGACAGAGAATGGATTGTCCATATCCCAGTCTAAGTTGAAAAAGAGTTAATTAAGAAGTATGGTTTGGACTCAGCTTCTACCATGAAAACTCCAATGGGAACAAGTATGCCTATAGGCAAAGATGAGGCAGGGAACTTTTGATGAGTCTTTGTATAGAGGGATAATTAGCTCTGTACTCTATTTGACTGTTAGTAGACCTGACATCATGTATTCAACATGTATCGGTGCTAGGTATCAAGCTTGCCCTAAGGAATCTCATTATACTGCAGATAAGAGAATTCTGAGATATCTTAAGGGTACACCTAATCTAGGCCTTTGGTATCCTAAGAATAGAGATTTCCTACTAACTAGTTTTTAGATGCAGACTTTGTTGGATGCAAAGAAGACAGGAAGAGTACCACAGGAACTTGTCAATTCCTTGGTGGAAGGATGGTGTAATAGAGCAGCAAGAAGAAAACTAGTGTAGCTATATCAACAGCTAAATATGAGTAAATTGTTGCAGGTAGCTGCTGTGCACAATTGATGTGGATAAAGCATCAACTAGAAGATTATGACATCCAGGTAAGTAGAATTCCTCTATTTTGTGATTCTACAAGTGCTATTTCTATTGCTAAGAATCCTGTATCACATAGTAGGACCAAGAATAAAGAAATTAAGTTTCATTTCATTAGAGAACATGTAGAGAAGGAAAATATTAGCCTAGAATTTGTGAAAAATGATAATCAAATAGTGATATTTTTACAAAACCTCTGATG